>WAHA01000018.1:600000-1120154 GCA_008973685.1 Trametes sanguinea
GCTCCTCCTTGGAGTCCGAGAACACGAAGATATCGTCGAGATATACATGGACAAATCGTCCAATGCAATCTCGGAAAATGGCCGTCATGAGCCGTTGGAATGTAGACGGGGCGTTAGTATCGCCCTGCTGCATTACTTCGCTCATGAAGGTCCCAAAAGGCGTAGTGAACGCCGTCTTCCAAACATCTTCTACCACGATGCGTACTTGTTCGTACGCATCGGATAGATCGATCTTGGAACGGTACTTGGCCCTGGCCATGTCCATCCTGATCAGATCCTGATCCGGGAATGGGGTCAGGTCATGGACTGTATTGCTGTTACGCTGCCTTGCATCAACAACAGTACGGAGCTTTCCGTCCTTCTTGGCGACGCACAGTAACGGAGCTGCTTGCTTGCAAGTTACTGGACGCCACCATCCTGCCGCAACATAGCGGTTTATCTTGGCGAGGAGTTCCAGTTTCACCACGTCCGCACATCGTGGTAGGTGGTACCGGTACTTCTTCTGCTCGTCGATGAGCGGTATGCAATGATTCACCTCGCGAAAAGGCGGAAGTGTCTCAGGGGGGGGACGCATGATGTCCTCCGTCTTTGCGTACCACTTGTCGCGGAGCTTCTGAAGTTCCTCCTCTTTTTCATCTATGACGAACCCAACATGGGTTCGTCGTATTATTTCATCTTCCCATTGTTTCGCGGCGATGCGGTCAATGAGTTCATTCACGCGGTGAGGATCTTCTCGACCAAAACGGTCGCGTTGATGCGTCAAACCCACCCCTGAAGGAGAGGGTGAATCAGGCCGAGAGCCTCTTGAAGGTCGAGGCCTGCAGTCGCGCTAACGCGGACAAAGGACGCGGAGGGGAGGAGATGCGGAAAGGTTCGTATCGGGTGCCCTGTGACGGGGAGCGTCTTCTATGAGTCTTCGCGTGGGTTGGCCGCCCTTCGCTTCGCAGGGAGAGAGAGGGAAAACTTCACTAAGGATCTTCGCGGGCTCCGCGAGCTTCGCAGGACGCTATAGAGGCGCAGGCTTGATTTGCAGAGTTCGCAGAGTCCGCAGGATCCGCAACACTATTCGCAGAGGCTTCACAGTATTCGCAGACGCAGTAAAACGCAATTTGCAACGCAAAGAGAACGCAGGACGCAACGCAGACGCAGATGCAGACGCAGATTAAGATGCTGAATGTGGGGGAACAGGAATCTGGATTGCCTGGACGCTTCGCGTCGGTATTTACAAGAGAGAGTCGGTAGCTACGGCCGATGCACTACGGAAACAGTACGGAAACATGCCGCGACGGCGCGCAGCGCGCGCGAACGCTTTCGCGCCCGGCGCTCTACGCTCCGGAGGGCAATGCCGCGCTCGGCGAGTGCGCCAAGGCTTGGCACAGCTCTCCGCGCTTCCGGATAGCCGGAGACGGCTGCCTGAGGTCGTGGGGGTCTTCGCAGACCTTCGCAGGTCTTCGCCGTCGTCGCGCGCGCACTAGGGAGTCTTCGCGCGAGCGTATGGTGTCGCATACGCCGTCCAGTCTCTTCGCGCGAGCCAGGGAGTGTTGCGGAGGTCGCAGACGCGTTCGCGCAGGATGCGAAATCTGTTGGTGGCGATTTCTGGGGCGCATCAGCGTCTTGGTTCCATGGACGAGTGCCGACTTGGCACGAAACGCTCGCGTGCAACTGGCACGCTCGTGTCTGTCTTACGTCCTTGATGTCGTTCAGGCATGTTCATGGCAATATTGCCATCCCCTCCCCCTCCTGACAACATCCAGTCTGTCGCGTAGTGTGTTCGGGAGGGTTCCACTTTCGTGGAATTCACCACGCTCTGCTAATTTGCGGCGGGTTGTCTGTGCGGTTTACTGCTAGTCGCGGCAACACCGAACTTGATGCCCCTAAGCGGTGTGGTAGGCCCGCGACTTGCAGGTCCCAACCATGCCTTTCTTCAGACCGCGTCGGTCCACTTGAGGTTCCGGCAGAAAGAGAGCCACTCGCTCTCCATCAACAAGAACCTGATCCTTGGCGAAGTCAAGCACCACGTTGTGCTTGCAACAGAACGTTGTTCCCAAGATCAGGTCATACTTGTCAATGTCGACAACATCGAAGTACTGGCTCTGCTTGAGCTTCCCGACTTGCAGCGTCACACGGGCACCATAATTGATGCGCGTGCGGCTGCCCTTGGTTCCAAGTTGGAGCCCAACGGGTTCCTTCAGGTCGATCCTGTCGGCCTTGCACACGTACGCCAGTTCTGGCGTAATGGAATCAGTGGTACACCCTGAATCAAACAGGGCGAGTGCCATGACTCCATTGATGGATATCTCCGCGCTGAAGGTGCGCTGAGACAACTCGTCTCGTTTCAGCTGAGCTGCCGGGTCCTGGATCTTATGCACCTTCGCGTCGTACAACCAAGCATGTCGCAAGTTGCAATCAGGCTGGATTGCCATGCTATGCGCATGAACCAGTTCTCCAAGTAGTTCTTTGAACGGTGCAATTCGCATCCCGCCAAAGAACAAATCGTTCTCATTGTTGTCGTCAATAGGGGACAACTCGTCCTCCCTTTCCGACTCGTACTGTGACCCACCATAATTGGATGGTGGGTACTCTTGGTCATCGTCGACCACGTCCGCCGGAGCATCTTCGATGACAGGAGGCTCGTTGTCTCCTCCGGCATCCTCGCCGGTGCCCTCTAATTGGGGGCTGTCTTCCTTGTCCGACGTCTCGTCGATGATGTGTTGTGCGAACATGCGCTGTTGGCCCGAAGTGTTCTTCTTCCCATACTGGGGGCACTTCGGATCCGATGCATAGTGACCAATTTGGCCGCAAGCAAAACACTTGACTTGCGATGCAGGACGGTCCGACTTGGACGGTCCTGCTCAGTCCAGTCACTCTCGGCGTTTCCATAGCCATCTGCGGCCGCGTCTGGCGGTGCTCATACTGCATCGGCGCTGGCCCGATTCACACTCTTAAACCCGCTGCTTGCGGTCTTGCGAGCGGAGGACTGGTGTTGTGAAGTGCCATTCGCACGAACTAATCTATTGTCCAAACTGGACTTCATGGTATTTACATGAGGGGTAGTGCCACCAGCCCGCATCTCGTGCACGCTTCCGCAACTGTAATGCCCTCATGTTCTGTTCCAGCTCCAACGCGGACTGGTACAGCATGTACAAAGTTGTATATTGAGGCGACATGCCTTTATACAACGACAAGATGCTCTTGTACTGCTCAGGTAGAGCCTCGATGAACTTCTTGCGCATGTGGAACTCTGTGGGGCGTTCCCACATCTTGTCGGCGAGATAGAGCATGCGCTCATACAAGCCGGCAACTCCGCCCTTGGACGCTTCAAAGCGTAGAGCAGCAAATTGCTGCTCTCCTGCAAGTGCGTGTCGCGATGGACGAAGCGTCGGAACAGGCCCACGATAGCTTCTTCGAACATCCAATCACGCTTGTCGCGTGATGGGGACTGAACTGGTACTGTAGAACCAAGTGGCAGTGTTGCCACTTAGGCTCGAGCTGAGCATACGTAGCCGGTCCGTGTCGTATTGCGGGCCCGTGATACGTAGCATGTTGAAATATTCAAGGAGGCCATGGAGCCATACCTCGAATTGGTCTGGGTCGTCCTTACCCTCGTACGTCTTTGGAGGTGGCAGTTTAGCCATCTTCAAATATGCTGGGGGATCGCTAGTAGGCGCGTCCCCTACTAGCTCCTGGATCATATCCAGCAGCCGCTGAACTCCTATCCCGTCCCTCGGGCCCACGATCGGACCCACTGAATGCTAACTCGTTCGGGGTAGATGCGCGAATTGCGCTAGGTCCATTAATGACAGAGGGACCACCTCCATGCACTTGGGTGTTCCACTGCGCAGCTTGCACAGATGGTCCATACATGGAGGGACGGCAATAGGCTGGTAGCCGCTGTTGGTTATTCTGGGGGCTCGCTACTTGCAAGGCACTCTCAAGATAATCAACCTCTTGAGGCGGTTGAAAAGACACATTGCGACGACCCTCGTCAGCCGGGGCAACATTCCGATGCTGTCTGCGGTCGCGGTCGAGTCGTGCATTGCGTCTTTGATCATCTTCTGCAGGAGGACTCTTCTCAGCGAGGCCTGCATGTTGCAGTCGCTGGACGTGTCCCTCTTGCAGTCTATCGAACGCATCTCGCGCTCGGGGCAATTCCGGGTACGAATTGTGCTGATGGTCTTCCTCAACCATCTGATGCACTTCGTCTTCTTCGGACTCAGTCTCTACAGGGGGTGGTAGAGATATTTCATCTTGAAATGCCTCAACCACTCCATGCATACCGGAGTCCCCGAGTATGGCCACCAAACTCTCCGCGAACTCGTCGTTCGTGCGGTCAAGCGTCTCCTGCAACTCGCGGTACCGACGACGTGTGCCACGTACGAGTGCAGCGATGTCTTGGAGCGTCCGAGACGTGAGGGTGCTCCTGCGCAAGTTGCACGATTGCACTCTCCCACTCTCGACTGCTTCTTGTAGCCTATCCTCTCGGTCAGAGAGCCGCGATTGACGACTCTCAGACCGAGCAGCGCTGATCTGCTCCACGTCGGATGCAGGAGTCACGAAACTGTCCCTAGACTGGGAACGAACGGACGACTGGTCTGGACGGGCCAACTCGGCCTTGGTTAGACATCCTGCTAGACGGACGGCTACCACTGGGTGTTACTCCAGGGGTAGTTTGCCTGCTAGTAGGACCCGCCCCTATCGCTTGACTTGGGACGCGATTTGCGCCCTGCGTTGTAGACATTGTAGACGACGACGCACCAGCTCGTGCTGTGCTGGCAGACTCGCCAGACAGACGACTGATGTGCGTCGTGTTACTCAGCGTGGATATGGGGGCGCTGGCCAGTTGAGGGCCAGCGTTCTGTGTGGGTCGACCACCAGGCAAAGCTGAACTGGCTCGCTGGGTGGTCGGAGGGTGACTTGCCCGTGGGGGGGGGACCTTGAAGGTCGTGGGTGATTGTTGCTGTTGTCGGAGCTCATTGCAAGTCGCAATGGAGCCCAGTCGAATAAAGTTTTGGTGATGTGTAATACGTCCGAGCTTTAGCTGATATCCTGTGGATACGCGACAAGCGTAAAAAAGTGTTAGACTCACTGGTGCTCCTCTGCACCTCTATCCCAAGCACGCTGGGCCGGGCTGTATTGCTCGGGCGTACTCGTAGGGATGGTGAGGGTAAGAGAAGACTTACCCTCACCAGACGCCCAAGTTCCGAACACTTGGGCGCCGTACGCGGCAAGAATTATATACATTATATTTATATATACCGCTATCTGGGCGCTGGTTGCACCCGCCATGTCCAACGTACTAGAAGTACGGCCGTACAGCCGTCCTCTAGTATTGGGTACCGTGCACCTAGGCACGGTGCCCTTACAAACGGGCCGTATTCGATCAACTGCGAGCTCAAAGCGATTTTGCAGCTCTGCTACTGACTACTTGCGAGCCGAGGGGTTTCAGCGAAGGCTTGCGAGAGACTACTCAAGCCAGAGAGGTTGACGGCGTTGGACATAAAGAGAGTTATCCAGACACGAGCTTGAGTAGGTGGAAGGATCGTATCGTAGATTGTTGAACCAGGGGTGAACGCGGTCATGTGACCGCGTTCCGACGCGTCGCGCGGCTGGTATTGTCAGTCGTCTGTACCTGACACTGCTACACCGCTTCTGTGCGCACGATTGCAACGAAGCTGAAGGAAAACGTCAGCAGAGGGTCGTGCATTGTACGAACTACGCACTCCTTGTTCTGGCCTCCGACTTCGGAGGTAAAGAGATATGTACGCGAACGGTCGCCGGAGAAAGTCCGAAATATGATTGTCAACTTGAGTACCGGCAACGTCGGCGGTCGCTGCGACCATTGCTGACGCAAAGAGGGTGCATCGCCTCGTTATCTTCCTACAGTGGGATGCCGTCAACACGTAGCCTCTCCTCGGAGGGTACTGCAGTACAAGTACTGTAGTACAAGTACTGTGGTACATATGCCTAGGAAATGAGCAGCGACACCATCGGGGAAGGAGTTATTAGGGGATTCAGACTTTGGTTGAACGTTATGTCAGTTGAATGCGCTGCACGGACACACGTCGGAGACGTGAGGATACCCTATAGGTTTCTGGTGTACTTCCAACCCTTACGGGTACTACCACAGCTTTCGCTGCGGGCAGTAACATTCCATGATCGATAGCTATCTCCCCGCGACGTTTTCAAGCGGAGTGACCACCGACCTGAGACGTTTGCCCTCGAATGCCGGCCTACAAGTATGTCAAGGGCCGCCGCGAGGCAAACTGTCGTCCTCATACCCAGCCCATCATCTCCGCCTGTCACCGTACAGTCTCGCTTACCCCTGAATACGCGTGAGTCGTTCTGCGGCACCGGAAGCGCATTGTATGCTTGCTAGTATACCGTCGCGCTCCTGCGTCGTTGACCGTTGACGGACAGCGGCAGCGTCCGCGACGACGTCGGCGCCTCCGTAATTCGCACAAGGAGTACCACTCCGAGCTCACGGTTCGTCGTGAGGGGGCATGAATCTAGTCTCTCGCTACAGGCCTCCGACGAGGAGTCCAAGATTCCAAGAATACATGTCGGTTAGCAGTGTGGGGAGTGTGCGGTCAGCCGTAGTAGTTCGTACAGAAATTGCCTGAGGGTTGGACGCATACGCTTCGGCTGCATAAGCGACGCCGTGCCCTTGACGCTCTGTGTATGAGCATTTTCGTGCATTGTGCCTAAGTACGCGGGGGCATAATACGTTCCATGAAGTAAGCGTGTGCCATCCTAGGTGAGCGACCTGCCGGACTACGGTCATAGTGTTAGCGCAAACACGTCACAGACCTGCGAACCGCGTCCCCTCGGGCTGAGCGGGACGCGCTGGCCTTGTCCCAAAGAGACCGTACGTAGCTGTAGGCGTCGGAGGCGTCGTGTGCCATCTGCGCGCGTAAATTGCGCTGGGGATGACGGGAGGACTCTGATTGGGAGATGGATTGTGGCCTTGTGAGGATTGGGTGGAAGGTTGGGTATGCTTTGTCACGACGTAAGAGGGTGGCTGTTACCCAGAGCTAGCGCAATCGCTGCGGACGTCTGCAGTCTTGTGTACGATGTCTGACGCGGCTGTCTGGCGATCGTGTGGACTGGAATGTCGATCAGAGTCTCGATGGAAATGCTCACTCAATAAGCGTAGGGTATACTGTTTGCGCTGGACAAAGCAGAGCGGTTGGGGGTCGACGATACTAGCCTCAGCAGATCGCTGCTCTCACTGACCTATCTCCAGGCTGTGTTCCCACGCCACCACGCTGCTACCACGCACCGTGCGCCTCCTGCGAGTGGCCCAGTGACGATGACGATGAACAGCTCTCCCAGCGCACTCACCGGCAACTCACCGGGAGAAGCCACTGGCCATGCCCTACCATGCCATGTATACTACAGCTGCGCTCTCGCCTTCCGCCGTGGCCCCTCTCGCGTCAGAGCTTAGCTCGCAGTATTTGGACGCACGCTGCGGTGACCGGTCCTCCCCAGTGTCGATCAAGGTACGTAGTACAGCTCCGACCTCGCACCAGTACTACTCGGGTAGTGCTTGCTCCCACCGCGTCCGTTGCTCTCCTCCCGCGACGTACATACACATCGCTCGGACTTCTATGGCACCGGCCCTGCCGACAGCGATGAGTCCTCTGTATATGCTACAGACGTCCTCTGCACGACCTGTCACCTCTTGTCCGCCGACGTCCTCCTGTCTCTCGCCTCTGTTCCCTGCATGTTCCTCTTCTAGACATTCCGGTCCTCTCTTCCGCTCCAGTCTGGTTTCCTGTCTCGGCACTCACCATAAAACTCCCCATGTCGCCTATCGCCCTACGCAGACTCGCGTTCACATCCCCGCCGGAGACAATCTGCGCCTCATGAATGCCGCAACGCGACCCAGGTGAGTATGCATTCGTCATCGGGTACGTGTCATGTATGGGTATATGCCGACGTCTCTCCTGCCGTGTGCTCTTCGTATTTACCTCGGTATAGAGTTTGTCATGGTTGCCTGGCGTAGGCCTCGCCCGGATCCTCTCCTTCCTGTCTTACGTTCGCGTCCCGGTCGTAGTTGGGCACAAATGGGGGCACGCGCTCACGCTATCGCCCCTGACGCATGCAGCGGACCAAGGACATGCGCCCGTCATCGGCTCACATCCCGAGCGGTCGCATGGCCAGCACTGCGTGCATCCTCTCCTGCGCGTACCTAACCGCCATCTGTTTTACTTCTCGATCTTTACATATCGACATCTGCTCCTTGCTCGCACCCATCCGCCAGTCACGCATCGTGCGCTTAGCCAGCCATCAACTGTGCTTACTGCGAACTTTGTCCCTCTACCGCTTGACTCTGCCCTTGACCGTCTCAGGGGGCTCCGCGCGAGTAGTGTGACGACTACATGAGAAACGGGCCGAGAAAGACACGTAGAAGGGTACTCTCGACGTGTTCACGCGGCTCAAGCAGGTGAGGAACGGGGAGCGCGACAATGCATTCGCGCAGACGTTGCGTGTGAGTTGCACATTACAGGTCAGTACCTCCCTTGACGTCCTTCTCTCAGCGCGGCCTCTGCCTTCATCGAGTCTTCGTTCTGCGCCAGTTCAGATTGGTGCTTTGAGGCGCGCTATCACAGATGGAATACCATCAAAGTGCGCCCTTGCATGCGAGGACCGTTGATAGATACCCAACGCACTGGCAAGCTCGGCGCGCAGCTCCTGCACGACCGCACCCAGCCTCGTCGCCGAGCCCGTGCTCATGTTGCCGGAGTCCCGAGCATGCGCCTCCCAGTACTTATGTCGTGCGTGAACATCCGTGACATCCACCATTCGCTGTGTCTCGAAGCGAGACAAGCGGGATGAGGCAGCACTCAGGAATGTAATGAAACAGCGGCTGATGTAGAGCAGCAACATACCGGGTCCTTGGTGTCCCTCCCTCCGCTTCCCCGCGAGGTACTGGTTTAGCTGTTGCTTCCAGCTCTCCTCTTCCATCTAGTGCAATCTGCGCTCCATATACGGCGTACTGTACACAACGATAACTGTGGCCGCACTCCATGTTCTGCAGATCTCAAACTGGAATGTGCACCACGTACCTCTATCCGATCCGGCCGCGACCTTCAGCGGCTTGTGGATGTTTGCGACGTCGCTCATAAGCATGATGCCGGTCCGTGTACAAAGCAGATTTGTCGTATATTTCTGAACATTTCGGAGAATACCTTCACGGCTGGTGAAGCGAGGCCTGCCGCACATCCACCCGTTGACCGTAGTCGAAATCCCGAGCACCTCGCCGTCTTCCTGCTTCAACGTCGGGGCATACAGATACTTTGTGCACGAAAGGTCCGAACATAATTGATGTCAATGCAGCATTGCGAGCTCGCATGCGTCAGGTGTCGTGATAGCCCACTGCAGGGCCTAGCTTTCACTAGTACTGGCAGGGGTGGACTGCAATAGCGCAACTGACATCAGAATACAAGACATACAGGACGCGCCATGGCGGAGAAGCAGGTCAGGACGTGTGAACGCGCAGAGATGGCCTACCGTGGGGTCGCCGGTAGGGCCTCGGGTAGGGCTGAAGGATATCATTGTGAGCTCCCGCTGCTATACTTATACCGCACATAGCGCGTACTCTCTCCGCGCTCATGATTTCTTGCTTAATGTGAATTTGCCACTGACAAATCTACTACGGCCCGGGTGTCATGTCTGACTTGACACATTGTCCGATAGCATTGTCTTTGGACTTGCCGGCGGGACATCCCGAGAGCGCGAGCGATATGTGGCCTAAGGCTAAGTCCCTGTATCCACTAGCGGTCCGGTTGATGTCAAGACACAGGGCAGGGGGGCACGATGCGTCATCCAGACATGGATGGTCAGGAGAGGTACAATGAATAGCCAAAGTCCGACGGGAGACGCATAGGCGTATACAGCACTGCATCGACGAAAGCAGTGGCAGTGGAAGCAAATAAGTTAGGTAGGATCGCGCTGATGTCAGGAAACGGAAGGACGGGGACGAGCGGAGGTACCCTGCACCTAGGAGGCGTGGACGCCGCGAAGACGAGATGTGTGCACAGACGTTCGTGTCGACGTCGAGCTTCGTCAGTACAGGGGGGTCGATTCGGTGCGTTCGGAGATCGATTGCTGGGCACTGCACACTTGCACATAAGCGGCGTGTTAAGCCGTTGTTATCTGCATGGTTGTTTGACGAGACAGTGTACGCCAGAGTGCAATCTGGGGGAACTTACATCCATGTTGTCAGTGTCGAGCGAGAGAAAGCTCGACTCGGAGACTGAGAAACCTGAAGCGCCAGTGAAGAGCAGGCGCTTACTGTACGTCCGCTTTCCCAGCACGCGTCCAACCACTGGCATTGCCCCTCAAGCAGCCGTAGTAACTTGTCCCACTGGCCAAAACCTCCTGGCCCAGAAGTAGTCGTCAACATTGGTATAGTGGACAGCAAGCTAGTTCCTCTGGCTCGAGCGTTACGACTGGCTATAGCTCAGCGACTCTGGTCTGATTGTTACTAAACGCCTTATCCGACGTACAGAAGTTGCTGTCACGGCGAATCTAGACCCGGAGGCACGACTGCCAATGGACACTACGCAACGGCTATTACTCCAGCCATACCGGAGATCCTGGACGGTGGTTATATGGCTCTTCAAGAGGTCGCCACTATGCAACTGAGCCTGGCTCAATCACGGTGAACTACCCTCACACTGTCCATGCTGATCAACCGACAGGCAACATCGTCCCTCCGGCTCGGACTCGGAGCGGTGATGCTCTTCATTGTCATTACCTCCTAGTGAGTCCAGAACCACATCTTACAAGGTTAAAGTTCAGCGTATGACAATACCCGCTTCATATCAGTCTGCTTCAATGATTCTTCAATTGAAAGTACCGGCTCGATTGTGGTGAGCTCGTCCACCTGGACCGGCGGCAGGCACGCAGCATGCCGTTGGAACACCCTGTCTGGGCGGGCGGTATTCCAGTTTTGAATCTCTACAGCGCGACTGGACGACCAGTGCATCTGCAATGTAGGATTCAGCGCTTGCCGTGGCCGCGCCGTAGCAGCACGTTCATCACGTTGCAGTACTTCTCGGCTCTTGTCAGCACTCAGCGCTCACTGACGACCTCAAAGTAGCTGTGCGATCAGGATAGTCTCCGCAAGCCTCCCACTGCTCTTCCCCTTCTGATACCTACACGGTCGTTCTCGCCTCAAGACCCGCCTTTCCGTTGCCGCGCCATGGCTCCCCCTTGTCTCAGGAACCGTTGGGGAAAATATCGAAGTAGTTCTGCGTCCCGCGACAGTGTTCTGCCCATTCCAAACGCCGATACGTCTGCCGCCGAGTCAGCGCCGCCGTTGAGACCTTCTTTACATTCAGACCGCCAGGAACAGAAATCTCCCAGACCCCAGGCTGGTATTCTTTCTCGATGGTGGTCGACACTGAGGCCCAGGAGCGCTCCTCCTGATGTTCGCTCAGCCGGTATACACACGCCTTTGCAAGAGACCGAGCGCCAATATTCGCCGACGCCTCGACCCGCGCACGACGCACCACAGGAAACCGCACAGCAAAAGGAGACTTCACCGGCGCCCACATTGAAGGCGCAAGACTTGCCTCTGCCGGCCTCGACTGATGGAACTATCGGTGTCGTTGACGACAGTTTCTCAGCTGCCACTCCCCTTGACCAGCAGTGTTCGCCGGTAATAGGTTCAGAGCGCGATCTGTCTCCCGAAACGCACAATTGTCCGCCGGAGCTAGCATCCGAGAAGAAAAGTCCACTGCATATGGGGACGCTGGAACCAGATGTTGAAGAGGTGCCACGACATCCCGTGGGGCCAGAACGCCACTTGGGCAGGACGCTTATGAACGGGCTCAAGATTACGCTGAATGTAATGAAGGAAGCGTCAGCCGCATTTCCGCCGCTGCAGTCCGTAGCCGGGGGGCTCCTCGCTATCGTTGATGTTGTAGAGGTGAACTGCGAGTGAGAGTTGCACTCACCTTCTGCATGCGTCACTCATGCATTCTTCTCGCTCGCAGCAAGTCTCCACAAACAAAGCCGACATTCGCACAGTTGAGGCGTACGTCGTGCAGCTGAACAACATGGTCTCACCCACCTCGTTGCCTCCGATGGCACAATGGCCTTCTGAATTCAAAAAGAGACTGGACGACTTTGTGAAGTACTTTTTCACAGCAGCTTACGCCAGTATCCAGCACCTGCTGATGGGATATACAGGGAGTTGAAGAAGATCGAACAGGACATGCAGTGTTTGGCATCGGAGACGCGCGCTGGACGGGTTGTGAACGCACGGGAACGAGCGGGGAAAGTCAGCGAACATGTCCAATCACTAGGAAGAGTCGTTCAAACCTTCACTGTGAGTTAGGACGACAGTGCCATAGGCAGATCTGACCGAGTTGGAATGCAGGCGCGGGGGACGATCTCGACAGAACTTGGGATTGGGGTTCGTAGCTCCTTCGACACCTGCGGGGCTCCGCTAATGAGTCTAATGTCCTTTAGCGCGTGGAGGGCAAGATTGACGGAGGCGTGCAGCATTTGGATGAACAGTTCCTCGGTGTGCATACGCATATAAATGAGGCTCTAGAGAGACATCGCAATCAGGTGAGATCCGTTTTCCTTGCATCTGTCAGAGTTTACTCACCAATTATCCCATCCAGCTGCAAGAGCCCGGGGATAGTGAGTGTAAACGATACGATGACCACAATAACTGAGATTCTAATATCCGAAGTTGACACAGCCATACCAGGCTTGCATCCCACGTTCTCGGCCATGTACAACGACAGCGAAGGTGGTCGATCCGAGTGCGAGCCAGAGACACGGAGGGAAGCTCTCGCGACAATCTTCGCATGGATCCTCGGACCGGGTCACCCTGATCTCTCCGCATGTCCCCCGCCAGTTCTCGATGTCGACCACCACCGTCCGATCATGTGGCTCTACGCGCTTGCGGGAGCAGGCAAGAGCACGCTTGCGCAGACGACTGCGGAATGGTGTGCCCTTCGACGGATTCTGGCAGCTAGCTTCTTTTGTGCGCGCGACGGCGACCGGAGCAACGTGCTTGCGATCATGCCCACCATTGCGCAGCAACTGGGCCTACTTTGTGACATCTTCCGGGAGGCGCTCCGGAAAGCAGTGGCAGACAATCCGAACGTCCACCAGATGTCGGTCGCCTCGCAGCTACAGACGCTGATTGTTGGACCGCTTCGCACGGCCTTGGACGGCGGATCACACGCATTCGACGAATTGGTGGTGATCATAGACGCGCTCGACGAGTGCATGGACGACGAGGCAGTCTCGGTGGTTGTCAAGTCATTGTCGCTACACCACGAGCGTGTTGCTCCTTTGAAGTTCCTCGTTACCAGCCGACCCGAGCCAAACATCAAGGCGGGTTTTACTCTCCCTACGCTCGCTGCGAACACCCAGGAGTTCCCTCTCAGCGCCATCCCTGATAATCTCACAGAAGACGACATCTCGCTCTTCCTCCAGAGACGTCTCCAGGAGATTGCAAGTCGCAACTATCTAGGACCCGGTTGGCCGTCGGGAGATGTCTTGAAGCGTCTTGTCAGCCTGACAGAGCTGTTGTTCATTTTCGCTGCGACTGCGGTGCGATTCATCGGAGACCTCGAGGCCATGGACCCTGAAGGTCGACTGTTTGAGCTTCTTCGAGCTGGTAGCGAGGCGGCGACCATAGGCAACAGCAGGACGTCTCCATTCCGGATCCTGGATGCGCTATACCGCCAGGTGTTGGCCAGTGTAAGGAGACTTCTCGGAGAAGTGGCACTCGCTCAGTTGAGACGCATCCTCGGAGCGGTCGTCCTTGCAAAGGAGCGGCTTGGGCCAACGGCGTTGGAGGCGTTGCTGGAGATGAGCCCTGGGTCTACAAGGCGGTTTCTGTCCCGTTTGACTGCAATCCTAATTCTACCAGATGTCGGAGATGACTCGTCGCCGATCCGACTCATCCATCTGTCCTTCGCCAACTTCATCGTCGACTCGACTCGTTGTACCGAGCCCGCCTTCCTCATTGATCCTTCTCACCATCACACATCGCTCGCTCAAAGCTGCCTTCGCATTCTGTTGACCCTACGACACAACATCTGCGACGTCGAGCCGAAGTATGGTCATCTGCTCAACAGCGAAATTCCCGAGTTGGAGGAGAAGGTTGCACGGCACCTGACTCCAGAGCGTCAGTACGCGGTCAAGTACTGGGCCCACCATCTTCGTCACGCCGCGGTCGACGAGGAACTTTTGAGCGCACTGCAAGCATTCTGCGACAGCCACCTACTGGACTGGCTCGAGGCCTTGAGCTTGCTGGGCTGCGTGGATGTGGCTGTGGCCGCTTTGCAATCCGCACAGCAAACGTTGAAGGTTGGTACATGCATATTTTTATGGCTTCTTGGAACCTTCTGACTAAGGGCGATTATCACAGAACTCGCAGCCGCCGCTCCCTCCCACAGATGGCCCTGCACTGCTGTACGACTGCGAGCGCATTGTCCGGGCATTCTATGAAGGAATTAGCGCGTCGTTCTTCGAAGTGCTCAGGGCGACGGCCACGTTTGCTCCGCTCAGCTCGCCCCTCCGTCAACGACATGCAGTTAACCTCCCGGGGATGGTTCTACTGCGCCGCGGTCGGGAGACTGCATGGAGCGCCACTCTCACCTCCACAACGAGCGACCGCTATGTGCAATGTCTTGACTTTTCTCCTGATGGAAATGTCATCGCATGCGGGACCCAGGACGGGGGCATCGAGTTACGGAACGTGCAAACCGGGGCGGAGGCGCACGTCATGGCGAGCGGAAGGTCGCTGACCAGTATCTGCTTCTCACCTGACGGCAAGGCAATTCTGTCCGGCGACTGGAATGGGTTTGTCACCCTCTGGGACGTCGCCACGGGTGCGTGTTTGGGCAGATGGGAGAGACACTCCGACTGGATCCGCTCAGTCGCATGGTCGTCCGATGGGTCACTTGCGGCTTCTGCATCCGACGACTGGAAGATCGTCCTGTGGAGCGTCGCCTCTCCCAAGGAGTCAAGCACGCTTCCTGGTCACAACCGCCGTGTCAACAATGTTGTCTTTGCCTCCAACGGGGCAATCGTCTCTGGTTCAGACGACAAGACTTGCAAGATCTGGGATACGCACACCAAATCCCTGCTCCGGACCCTGGAACACGACTTGCCAGTCCGCTGTGTGGCTGTGTCTCCCGACAGCCAGATCGTCGTGTGTGGTCAGTGGGATGGCGAAATCATGCTCTGGAGCAACGTCGACGGGGCTAAGCTTCACTTGCTCCCTGGATCAGCAGACGTCATCTCTCTTGCTTTTGGGGCCAACGGGACCCTCGCTTCAGCGTACGACGACTCATCGCTCATCCTGTGGGACGTTGGTACGAGACAGGCGTTGACTAGGTTGCTTACCACGTTTGCAACACCCGACAATATTACGTTCTCGCCAGACGGCGTCCACATCGGGGTCTCTACAGGCGTAGCAGTGCACATTATCCGATGGCCGACGGATGGCTCCGGAACGTTTGGACCAAGCGGGCAAACCACTGAGCTTTCCGAATTGGACAGCCATGCTCCCGCATCTACAGCGGCCGGTAGTCACAACCGCGAGGACGTGCTTGGGCTCTCCATCTCCCCGGATGGACGTCTCGTTGTCGCTGTGCTCAACGAGGCTTTGTTATTGGAGGTCTCTACAGGCGATGTCGTGCATACACTCGAGTACAGCGGCGGGGTTGCCAGATCACCCATCGTGTGGTCTTCTGATGCCCGCTTCGTAGCGTGGGGAGATGAGAAGGATGTCTGGGTTTGGGAGACGAAGCCAGGCGGACGCATCAGGAGTCTCGCCGGTCACACAAGCTGGGTACGCGCTGTCCACTTCACGCGCGACGAGCAGCATGTCCTGTCTGTGTCATATGATGGCACGACTCGTCGCTGGAACGTCCACGAAGAACGTCCCTCGCCCGCGATTCTCTTCCAGTGCGACGGGAATATCCGTGAATTGGCTGTCTCCTCTGACGGCAAGTGGATGCTCTCTGGCTCGCTTGACAAGTTTCCACCGGACACGTCAAGTCCCGACCTTATTGCAAAGCCTTCCAGGAAGCCATTTGTCAATGACGGCTACTATCCGACACTACGCCTGCACGAGGCTTCCGGGCGCGTTCTCTGGATCGAGCACGTCATTGACTGGATCAGCTCTCTCGCATTCTCCGACGACTGCACACGCGCGGTGGCAGGCCTGGACGACGGCCGGGTCCTGCTCTACGACCTTACCCAGCTTCTCTCTCCCAGAACGACCCGTTCCGATGCGTCCACCCCACTCTCTCACCCTGGTTCGGCCCCGATTGTGCCAGAGTATGAGTTCAGCACTGGAAGCAAGCGAGAAGTGAAGCAGATCGCGTTCTCTCCCCACGGCCAGGGGCTCGTCTCTCCCGAGAGCTACACTGTTGTGCCAGCTGAACTCCGCCCTCTCTCCTCTCAGAATAATGACCTTTCCTTACCGCCTGCCTACTCCTACAAGGACGGATGGCTCTGGTCGTCTGAGCCTGACATTGGTGGTCAACGTCTTTGCTGGATTCCGCCTGCCTTCAGGTATGACGAGACGGACTCCGGAAACGTATGGTCCGTACATGGGCACATCATTGCATGCGGTACGCGGGAGAAGGGTGCGGTGATACTAGATGCAACGCATTGCCCACGGTGAGACTGTTTGATTCCTTGCAGTTGTTGCGTCTTGGCTATATGCTTTTACGTCCACAGACCACGGGCTGCATAGCCAGGCGTTGAAAGTTTGAACGGAGAACAGGACAATCAAGTCGCATTCAAATGTGGAACCGCCGCAATCATAGCTGTATGTCAACTACCTCTATCGTCGAGGGTACCCACTGACATGAAAAGACATTCGCATAGCATAATTATTGTGTTCCAATGCTTCAGGTAACCACGCACATATTGACCAGTCATCTCTGTTCATGGCACACCGCCCTTCTTCCGGTTCTTCAGTACCATTGCTGCTGATTCTCAGATTACCCCAGTTACGCATCGGAATCTCCACCCTTTTGGGTCTCTGGTATCACTATACTCCAGAAACAATATGGTACTACGGGCGCAACGTCTGCCCGTCTTGTGGCCATCGATACACTATGCTTAGCACTTCTGTGTAACATCCTTAATGGGTTCATCTCCTGCCATCCGCGACGTCCCGAGCCTCCCTACCGTGTTCAATTTCGAGAGTTTCAATCACTGGCTCTTGTAGCGTGTCTTTCCTCACTCCCGTCTCTGCTGCGACTCCATGCACGATGGTAGACACGCCCCGCGCCGCCGAGTTGAGCTTCTCGATCCCAGCGGGGTTGGTGGCTATCAAAGTAGTCGTGATACACCCTGCGGTAGCAAATGCGGCGGACGTGACTGTGTACGCGGCCCGGTAAGCTGCGCTAGCTATAAAACTGTGTTTCTGAAGCGCTGCTGCTGACTGGACTATGCGGGGGTCGCGAGACTACATTGGGCTCGATGGTCGTCAAATGAGTCTTGATAGCTGTGGGAGCAACTACAGTGAGTGAAGATTTCTGGCGATGTGCGTGCTGGACGACGTACAGTTTCCGCGCTTTGCGGATGCGCTGAGCATTGCGCGCAGGGTCTCTCTGGACGCTTCTGTCCCCTTCGTCGACAGCCGCTCCAACCCGGTCCTTGAGCGGGCCGTATTCGATCAACGCGAGCTCAAAGCGATTTTGTAGGTCTGCCACTGGCTGCTTGCGAGCCGAGGGGTTTCAGCGAAGGCTTGCGAGAAATATATCTCAAGCCAGAGAGACTGACGGCGTTGGACATAAAGAGAGTCATCCAAACACAAGCTTGAGTAGGTGGAAGGATCGTATCGTACATTGTTGAACCAGGGGTGAACGCGGTCATGTGACCGCGTTCCGACGCGTCGCGCGGCTGGTGTTGTCAGTCGTTTGTACGTGACACTGCTACACCGCTTCTGTGAGCACGATTGCAACGAAGCTGAAGGACATATGTACGCGAACGGTTGCCGGAGATGGTCCCAGATGTTGTCAGCTTGAGCAGCAGCAACGCCGGCCGTCGCTGCGAGTATTGCGAGCGTCAAGAAGGTTTTCCCCTCTTCATCTTCCTGTTGAGGGATGTGATTGGATGTAGCCTCTCTTCAAAGAGTAACGTAGGTTATACGCACAGAGCACAAGCAGCGACGCCATTGGGAGCGGGAGCTATAGGGGAATTCGGACTTTGGCTAACCGGCAGTGTTTGCATGGGCTATACGGACGCATTTTGTTCTATGGGAATACCCTACAGGTTGATCGTGTCCTTGATACGATTCCGGATACTAACCTAGCCTCCTCTGATCGCAACAACATGCTAGGTTTGATAGCTAAGCTATTTCCACACAACGTATCATAGCGGAATCACCACTGACCAGACTAATGGCCTCGAATACCGGCTTAGGACATGTCGAGGGCCGCCGCGAGGCGAACCGTCGCCCTCATACCCAGCCCTTCAGTCCCATTGTCCCTATACACTCTCGCTGACGTCTGAATACGTGTGAGTCGTTCTGTGGTACCGGGAACGCATCGTGTGCTTGCTAGTATACCCTCGCGCTCACGCGTCGTTGACCGTTGACCACTGACCGACAGCGGCAGCATCCGCGACGACGTCCGCGCCTTCGTGATTGACACGACGAGTACGTCTCCGACCTAACGGTATGTCGTGAGGGGCCATGACCTTGATGTCTCGCGACAGGCCTCCGGCGAGGAGGCCAAGATCCTGAGAATACATTTCGGTGAGCAGTGTGGGGAGTGTGCGGTCGTACGTAGTAGCTCGTACGGGCGTATCCAAGCGGCCTGAGGGCTAGAAGGATACGCTTCAGCTGCATGAGCAACGCCGTGCCCTTCGCGCTCTGTGTATGAGCATTTTCGTGCATTGTGCGCGAGCACGCGGGGACGTTATACGTTGCATGAGGTGAGCGCGCGCCATACTAGGTGAGCCACCTGTCCGGAGATTGTCATGGCGTCAGCACAGACACGTCGTAATCCTGCAATTTACGTCACCTCATACTGCGCCGGCCGCGCTGGCGACATCCAAAAGAGACGATGGCTGTATCGGTCGGGGAAGGGCGGTCGTGTGCCATCTGGGCGGGTGGTCGTGGACTGTAATTGGGAGATGCATCGCGGCCTTGTGAGGGTCGGATGGAACCTGTTGAGCTTGCTGTTTCACGACGGGAGAGTGAAGGTGAGATGCGTCTTGGTAAGGATGGCTGTCACCCTGAGCTAGCGCAATTGCTGTGGACGTCTGCAGTGTTGTGTACGTTGTCTGACGTTGTCTGACGCGGCTCTCTGGCCATTGTGTCGACGGAATGTCGATCAGAGTCGCGATGGAAATATTCACACTGTAGGCGTAGATACCGCGGCGCCACCCATCGTGCATCTTGGGTGAGCACGCTGTGTGCTCGAGCTCGGCCATCGCGATGT
Source organism: Trametes sanguinea (assembly GCA_008973685.1). Classification (NCBI taxonomy): domain Eukaryota; kingdom Fungi; phylum Basidiomycota; class Agaricomycetes; order Polyporales; family Polyporaceae; genus Trametes; species Trametes sanguinea. The sequence goes on from WAHA01000018.1 coordinate 619,449, forward strand.
CGGCGGGTAACATTGCCGCTGGTATCTGGGCTGAGCATGTACCTGTAGCCTTCTCGGATGGGAGACGAGGGCGGCGTAGGTGTCAAGTCTGATTGGGGCCGCGCTCGGGACTGTTTGCGCTGGACAGAGCAGAGTGGTGGGGGGTCGACGTTATAATTACTGCTTGACTGCAGCAGATCGGTGCTCTCACTGACCAATTTCCAGGCTATGTTCCCACGCCACGTGCACGCTGCCACCATTTGGCCCAGTGACGATGACGATGAACAGCTCTCCCAGCGCACTCACCGGCAACTCGCCGCGGGATTGCAGAGCTGGGCTGGCCATGCCACAAGCTCTGCGCTCTCGCCTTCCGCCGTGACCACTCTCGCGTCAGAGCTCAGCTCGCAGTACTTACTGCAGACCAGTTCCTGCATGCGCTGACCAAGGTACGTCGCGTCCGCAAGTCCCGACCTCGCCACGGTCCGCTTGCCCTAGTAGCATCAGTTGCTCTCCTCCTCCTGGGTACATAGGCGACACTCGGACGGCGCCGACTCTGCTCACCACGGTCAGTCCTCTATATATCATAATGCTACCGACGTCCACTGCCCATCCTCTCTCGTTCACAAGCGTCCTCCTGGCTCTCACCTATGTCTCGTGCATTATCATGTCCTCGATATCCTGGTCGTGTCTCTTGCACCACTCTGGTTTCCTCCTTCAGCACTCTCTGAGCTCTTCATGTCGCCTATCGTGCAGCGCAGACTGGCACCCACACCCCCGACAGAGCCACGTGCCACCTCATGAATCCTCCAGCGCGATACCAGTGAGTCCCCATTCGCCATCTGTCATTCGGCATCCATATACAGTACGTTTATAATACAACCCTCCTACCCCTGTTCCATTTGTACCCTCGGTACCGTGCTTTGGATGCGCTCGCCCGAATGGCTAGCGCATGCGTACCCTTCTATCGGGCTTCGTTTCTTCCTGTTTCATGCATTCACGCTCTCGCCCTACATGCATGCAGCGGGCCAAGGGCATGCGCACGCGTTTACTTCTCGAGCGGTTGCACTACGCGCAATGCAAGTATGGGCCGCAGTCTCCTCTCTCCTGTCTATGTTCTGCTGACCGGCTCCCACGAAACGTACTTGAGGGCTAGGCGCATCCTCTGCCAGTGGTCAGTCAAACCATATTCATGGTATTTAATGTCCATCACAATACCGCAGCAGTCGGAAAAGCGAGACGTGCTGTGCGTCCATCGGTCACTCGTCGTCCATATCCGACAAGCCCCTGACCTCCGTTGGATGCTATGTGCATCCGACGATCACGAACGCCGCCAAGCACGTCGAACACATGCCCGCCGAGGGTGACGTTGTGGCTACGCTGACTGTGAATGCGCACCTGCGCCTATGCTGCTTTAAGTGCGCAATCGGATATTTACCAGATCACCCAGCCAAAAAACACTGAACATATGCATAGAAACACTCTGATTAGAGAACAAGTCAGGACGTGGTGGATGTGGAGAGATTGCATACCCGTGCGGCCGCGTGTGGGACCCATTGTCAACGCGTGTACATACGTAGCGCGTAGTTCCTCCGTGCTCATGCCCTCCGGCTGAATGTACTCTTGCCGCCACGAATTCTATCTTGGCGGCGTCTACATACGTGCTGAACCCATAGCGCAGTGACCGCAGAACGTATCGTGAGAGGAACCCTTCATCTAAGGAGCAGACCTCCGCAGTCGTTCTCATGCCCATCAGGCCGCTGTTTGAAGATCTCCCGAGGCGCTCCAGAGTCTGGTGTAGCAGGTTTTGCGATGGCAAGTAACGCGAGAGCGGAATGCGTCGAGACCGGCAGGTTTGCTGAACGCAGCGCTGGATTGTGCCGCGTGCATTCACTCGGACACTGCTTGCAGGAGTGTAAGCGACCTGAGTGAGGAAGCGTAGGTACAGCACCGGCAGACTATGGCGAACCGTCTTCCATAGGTTTGTTCCTGAAACACGCTCTGCCAGAGGCTGCAGCTGGGGCAGAGTGTGGTCCATTTAGCTCGCGGACGGATGAAGGGTCCGAGAGTGGGGCGTGGCGAGTGACTTGACGAGAGATGCAGGCGCGAAGCACTGAAGAGTTCAGCGTGGTTGTGCAGGCGACGCCCGTGTCATGATTGCGGGCGCACTCAAGCGACTGTCCATGTCAGCCGGAACGTCGGAAAGACCTGCAAGTATTTCCTCTATGGGCTTGAGATTATCGGTTACAGACCCGGAATCGGTGGGTACGAAGGTGCTCGTGATTCCGCCTTCAGCAGGTGACAGACAGAACTCTGGATACGCTATGGATTGCATGCGCGGGGCGCTGCCACTGGTCAGATTACGCGACTGAAACTGGCTCGATGGTGGTCGGATGAGTGCTTACTTAGCTGTGGGATGAACGAGCATGAGTAACCATCGCCTGCAGCGGATCGGGCTTCGCGGCAACGCTGCACACTGCACGCAGGTTTTTCCCGAACGCACTCGCTCACTTCGTCCCTCGCCACTCTAGACCCGTCCTTGAGGGGACCGCATTCGATCAACGCAACTTGGAGCTCGACGCGATGTCGCAGCTCCGTGAGTTCTGCGCGCCGACATTCCACAGTTTCTGACAGCATCAGACTATCAAACGTGAACGGATCTCCGGAGAATCTCCTGTATCAACTCGCAGCGCCGTCGCCTTGGGTTGACACCTTCGGCATCGGGAGTGAAAACTCGGATTCGGAGATCTCTGCGTGAGTCACTGGAGAGGGGCGCGAATATTAATGTCGTCCGTTGAAAGAGCGAGAACGTTGTCATGCCCACAGTCAACGTCAAGAGAGGCTTTGCAACGCCTCCTCAGGCTCCCTGCTGGGGAGTGACGTCCAGGCGTAGCGTAGGGTTCTGTGAGAGAGAACGCTGACAGTTACTACCGATTTAGATAATACAGACCTGTTCCGCGCGAATCGTTAGATCAGGTGAATAGAAGAAGGTTCATGGTACCTCATATCTCAGAGAAGACTGAATCGTACCACTGTGAGCGTGCTGCATGCAGCTTGCATGTTGTCGTGGTCTAGCTGGTACCGCCATTGTAGGATCTGAATAACTTCAAAAAGGATCGTCGGAACTGCAATGGGCGCCGAGTAAGCGCTCAAGCACGAGTCTGGCGCGCTCTCTCAGTTCTTGTCAATCTGTTCTCTGTTCGACTGTTTTCTCTCAAGTGTCATCAAACAATTTTGCCAAGCTGAAGACGCTCCACCGCCAGCGACCCCGACAGATTGTACCCATGAACACCGCCCTGAAGAAGCTACGGGAAGGGCGATGCGTATAGGGTATGATGTTCACGTGTACAAACTAGCACCGCCGATCCCTACATAAGTACATGCGACACGGCCACTGGCAGCGCATCCGACATCGCTCCCGTCACCGCACGACATAAGAGCAATATGGGTGTCCTGCTGAGCTGTACAATGCAGAGCCTCCGTGCATCGCTTCTCATGGTCGCCCCAGCTACACGTTGCAATGCTTACAAGAGGCAGTAGGCTGATGACCCCAGCGCTCGTCGACTATCGTTCAGCGCCAAGCTGGCCAGCGATAGCTCTGCGAATCCTACAACAGCTGCAAACCTCCCACCTCTTGCTCGACTTGTGTCCATCTCCTCCACTGGGCCGCCATGACTCCTTCTCCGTTCAAGAAAATGTTTCATGGGCGAAGGAAACCTCCTGATACAACGCCACTCACACAGCTGAGGTCTTCCTCACGAAACTCACTTCGGCCGGACGACCGAATCGCAACATCATCGAGATCAGGGAGTGGACTACTCGCGCGCTTCAGGTCCCGTTCACCTCTATCAGAGTCCAACGGAGGCTCTACCGGCAGTCTTCCGGCGGAGGGTGTCCCGTTGAGGCAGAGTGCGCAAACGGTCTGCCGTGAGCACGATGTCGAAGTTCCTCCAGCGTCGAGTGGATTCGGCTCGTTACCAGGTTCCTCGGAAGCGGGACAGACACAATCAGAGCTTTTGATCAAGCCTGCGCCTATGCTGAAGCTCAAAATCGAGCCCGAGCTTCAGCGTCCGCCTGATCCGATGCCTGGAGCAGGGCGGGATCCACGCCTCACTACGCCAGTGTCGGAAGCCCGGCCGGGACCGCCAAAACGTCGCTTGACGGAGATGGCGATCAACGGGCTTGCGCTCGCGCTGGATGTCACCGAAAAAGCAGGAGCTGTGTTTCCGCCTTTACAAGCTGTAGCCGGCTCGCTCGCTGCGATCGCAAAATTAGTCAAGGTGAGCAGGATAATGCAATGGATCTCTTGCATGGCGTATCCAGCGACGGCTACATTGATCACATTATCGCAGCAAACGTGTTCAAACGAGGATGATATTCGCACGCTACAGAGCTACGTCGAGCAGCTGAACAAGGTGATCGCTCCCAACATGCTGCCTCCATCTCAAGATTGGCCTGTTGCATTCACTGCGAGAGTATCGAACCTTGCAAAGTAGACGATTGTCTATATTTGTCGATTTGAGAGCATGCTGATGTGTCTCCTAGCGGATTGCAGAAGGTCGAGGACCGAGTGGGGGAGCTCCAGTCCGAGCGGTCCTTCGAGCGAGTGCTCAATGTACAGGAACGAGCGGGACAGATTGCAGACTGCATCAAGACTCTGGGGCGGCTCGTGGCGACCTTCATGGTAAGTCTCTTTACTGTACTATCATAACCATACACGAGGATCCATACAGAATACCATGACTGGGTACAGATGCAAGGGTCGCTCACGACAGAACTTGGAATCAATGCAAGTAGATTCGATGTGCGCGATCGCGCTATCGGGCTTTACTGACGCTTTGTCTCCATCTTAGCGAGTAGAGTTCAAGATGGATGAAACTCGGCAACACCTTGACGGTCAACTGAAGGAGCTTCTGCACGCATCGCAGAACCCCCGTGATCAGGTACGCACAACTTGAACCCCGTTCTTGTTCAGGAATATGCACTCAACGGCATAATGACATTCCAGACTGGTGGTAGGTTGTTTTTAATGCTCGCGACGCCAGCGTGCTCATAAGACAACTATCTCTTCAGCTATACCGGGTTTGCATCCCACGTTCTCGGCGATGTACAACGACAGCAGCAGCGGCCGATCCGAGTGCGAGCCAGAGACAAGGAAGGAGGGTCTGGCAACAATCTTCACATGGATCCTCGGACCGGGCCACCCTGATCTCTCCGCATCTCCCCCACCAGTTCTCGATGTCGACCACCGCCGCCCGATCATGTGGCTCTATGCGCTCGCGGGGGCAGGCAAGAGCACGCTTGCGCAGATGACTGCGGAGTGGTGTGCCCTACGACGGATTCTGGTGGCTAGCTTCTTCTGTGCGCGTGACGGCGACCGGAGCAACGTTCTCGCCATCATGCCCACCATTACACACCAACTCGCGCGACTTTGCGATGTCTTCCGGGAGGCGCTCCGGAAAGCAGTGGCGGACAACTCGAACGTCCACCAGATGTCCGTCTCCTCCCAGCTGCAGACCCTGATTGTTAGGCCACTGCGCGAGGCATTGGAGGCTGGATCACAGGCATTCGACGACCTCGTAGTTATCATAGATGCGCTCGACGAGTGCATGGACGACGAGGCGGTCTCCGTCGTTGTCAAGTCATTGTCGCTACACCATGAGCGCATCTCTCCTTTGAAGTTCCTCGTTACCAGTCGGCCTGAGCCAAACATCAAGGCGGGGTTTGTCCTCTCCACCCTCGCTGCGAACACCCAGGAGTTCCCTCTCAGCGCGATCCCCGACAATCACACCAAAGATGACATCTCGCTCTTCCTCCAGAGACGTCTCCAGGAGATCGCAACTCGCGAATACCTTGGACCAGGATGGCCATCCGAGGCTGAATTGAGGGATCTCGTCTGTCTGACGGAGCTACTATTCATCTTCGCTGCAACGGCAGTGCGCTTCATCGGAGACCTCGAGGCCATGGACCCTGAAGGTCGACTTCTGGAGCTTCTTCGAGCTAGTAGTGAGGCGGCGGCAATAGGCAACAGCAAGACGTCTCCATTCCGGATTCTGGATGCACTGTACCTTCAGGTGTTGACCAGTGTGAGGAAACTTCTGGGAGAAGCGGCACTTGCTCAGCTCAGGGTTATCCTTGGCGCTGTCGTCCTCGCAAAGGAGCGGCTTGGGCCAGCGGCGCTGGAGGCATTGCTGAATCTAAGCCGTGGGGCGGCAAGGCGGTTTCTGTCGCGTTTGACTGCAATCCTGATCCTACCAGATGTCGGAGATGACTCGTCGCCTATCCGACTGATCCATCTGTCCTTCGCCAACTTCATCGTCGACTCCTCTCGTTGTACCGAGCCCGCTTTCCTCATCTATCCTGTTCTTCATCACGCATTGCTTGCTAAAAGTTGCCTTCGTATCTTGCTCACTCTACGACACAACATCTGCGAGGTCGAACCGCAGTACGATCATCTGCTCAATAGCGAGATTCCCAACTTGGAGGAGAAGGTCGCATGGCACCTGACTCCAGAGCGTCAGTACGCGGCCAAGTACTGGGCCCAACACCTCCGTCATGCCGAATTTGATCAGGAGCTGTTGGACGCGCTTGAAGCGTTCTGCGACAACCACCTTCTGGACTGGCTTGAAGTTCTGAGCGTGTTGGGGTGTGTTGATGTGGCTATCTCGGCTCTGCAGTTGGCGCAGCAGACGTTGAAGGTCGGTACATGCACACTCCTCGTGACTTCTTAGACAATCTGACTGTGAGTGGGCATTACAGAAGCTGTCTCTTCCTCCCACAACCGCCCGTGCACTGCTGTACGATTGTGAGCGCATTGTCCGCGCATTCTACGAAGGCATCAGTGCATCATTCTTCGAGGTTCTCAGGGCGACAGCCACGTTTGCTCCATTGAACTCCCTCCTCCGTCGACGACATGCAGCCGACCTGCCGGGAATGGTTCTCCTCCGTCGTGGCCAGGGTGACGCTTGGGACGCCACTGTCACATCCTCAAGCAGTAACAGTATCATTCATTGTCTAGACTTCTCTCCTGACGGAGGCCTCATCGCATGCGGGACTTGGGACGGGACCATCCAGCTGCGATGCGCGCAAACGGGGGCGGAGATTCACGTCATGTCGATGAAGGGCTTCAACAATTGTGTACGCAGTGTCGCCTTCTCACCCAATGGCAAGACGATCCTTTCTGGCAATGATGATGGATCGATGCGGCTCTGGGACGTCACCTCCGGCGCGTGTTTTGGCGTATGGGAGAGACACATCAGCACTTGGCAGTCGCGCTTGGGCGTATTGGAAGGCACTTCATAGGGATCGGCTCTGTCGCCTGGTCGTCCGATGGGACACAAGTTGCGGCTACTGCGGCTGATCACCGAAGTCACCGGATGGTTATCATATGGACCGTCGCCTCGCCCGATGAACCAGCAGTGCTTTCTGGTCACGACTATTGGGTCCGCAGCATTGTCTTTGCAACCGATGAGACTCTCCTGTCTGGGTCAGACGACAAGACTTGCAAGATCTGGGATACGCACAGCAAGTTGCTCGTCCGGACTCTGGAGCACGACTCTGCTGTACTCGCGGTGGCCGTATCATTTGATTGCAAGCTCGTTGCATGCGGACATCAGCAGGGCGACATCACTCTGTGGAACAAAGCCGACGGGGCTAAGCTTCGTATCCTTCCACAACCACATGGGGTGCTCTCTCCTAGTCTTGGACTTGCCATCTACTCCAACTGTGCTTTTCAAGTTGCGGCAGCGTACTCGGATTCATCACTCACTTTGTGGGATGTTGACTCTAGCCAGGACCCGGAGATACCAGAGGCCTCGCTGCCCGGCAGTCATGCACATCCCAATGCCGTTGTGTTCTCATCTGACGGCACCCACGCCGTGCTTTCCGTAGGAAATGCCATCCACATCACCCAGTGGCCGATGCACGCCCTCGAAACGGTGCACTCGCGTGGGAACAACGCTGAACAATCCGCTTTGGACACCCCAACCACCGCGAGACAGCTAGTGGACGACACTCGCCTCTGGAAGAAGGACTTGCTTCTAGTCTCAATCTCTCCGGATGGACGTCTTCTTGCTGCTGTGCTCGCAGACAGAGTTGGGTTAATGGAGGTCTCAACAGGGACGTTCGTGCAGGGACGTTCGTGCACTCTGTCGAGTATAGTAGCTGCAAGAGCAGCAGCCTGCGTGCACCCATCGTGTGGTCCTCTGGGAACGACTTTGTAGCATGGGGAGACACATGCGACGTCTGCCTCTGGGAAGCCAAGCCAGGAGGATGCGTCAGGACGTTTTCCAACCACCACAGACTTGGGGTATGCACTGTTCAATTAACGCCCGACGGACAGTATGTCCTATCCGCCTCCACAGATGGCTCGATCCGCCGCTGGGACATCCACAAAGAATACCCATCGCCCGAAACCATCTTCCGGTGCAAAGGCAGGATACACTCATTCGCTCTTTCGCCAGACGGCATTTGGATGATCTCAGGCTCGATTGACGAGTCTCCACCGGACACTACAAGTCCCTACCTCGTGGCGAAGCCTTCCAGAGCTCCATTCAGATATAGGGGCCGCGAGTGTCCGACTCTGCGCCTGCACGATGCCTCCGGACGCGTCCTATGGATCGAGCATGTGCCTTATCCAATCTGCGCTCTCGTGTTCTCTGACGACCGCACACGTGCGGTGGCAGGCCTGGGAAATGGTCGGATTCTGCTGTACGACCTGACCCAGCTCCTCTCCCCCGCGACCGCGTCTTGCAATGTGTCCGCTCCTCTCCCCTACTCTGATCCAGCCCGGCCGTGATGGAGTACGGATTCAGCAGTGGTCCGAGGCTATATGTCGTGTCAATCGCCTTTTCCCCTGACGGCCGCGGGCTTGTCTCTCCCAACATCTATACCCCTCTGTCAGCTGAACAGTGCGCTCTGTCCTCGCAGAATACCCACATCTCCCCAGACCTACCTCCTGCATATTTCTTCGGGGACGGATGGCTCTGGCGTTCTGTGCATGACATGGGCTATCGACGTCTTTGCTGGGTTCCGCCTGCCTTCAGGCATGATCAGCAGTATCCTGAACGCTCGTGGTCTGTACATGGGCACATCATCGCCGTGCGGCACACAGGAGGAAGGAGTGGTGATACTAGACACGCTCGCTGCTTGCAAACGGTGAGACACCCTATTCGCTTGCAAGTGTATTGCGAGGGCTTGAAGCTCATTATCCATAGACTGCATGATGCATACTAGTCCAGTGTCCAATGCGGGGCCAATAGCCTGATTATGGCCTGCATGTCATATAGCATTGACGATCCTCTGGATGATTACCACTGTCGGTATGTCATTCACTCAAATTCCCGATGCATCGACCTGATTTGAGTGTCGACTAGGAGAACACGACTGTCCAAGGGGCTCACAGCTCATTTTCACAATATGCAGCTTGTTTCCTGTTGGACCCTTCCTACTCACATGGACCGCCCGACTTTTGCCCTCGATTCTCCTCGAAATGCCCCCGCCGCCTCCGAAATTTGCACTTTGGTATATTTAGCTGCTGGAATTAATCTCCCCGTCACTCTTACTGTTGTCTCGAGACACCTTGTTTCGCGGAGACCATAGGCATACGTGATGTCTGTACAATACTATGTAACGCAAGAAATCTTCGTTGCTTGCTTGCTAGTGCGAATGGCATCGTAGGGCTAGCACTATAGTCAGATAGGGTGGTTATGAGCTCGGTAAATTATTGTAATGTCATCCGCCCATCGGCGGAGACAGTACTGCTCTGGCTCTTGCAATGGTAAAAAAAGAAATCCACAACGAATTCCCATTAGCCGACTCGAACGACTGACCTCGTCATAGCAGACTCATTGATACTAGTGACGCGCTCTACCAACTGAGCTAAACGGGATCCACTAGGTTATACACACAGACAGCATGTGATTACTATGAGTCATACTGTATATTAAAAAGATGGTGACACGGGCGTCTATGCTACCTTACCTTTTGGTGTTGACCTTGTCACGGTGCAGAGCGTGACACTAATTATCGGGTGCGTCCGGGCCACGGAACTGCCTTTGTCTGTTCAGAAGTAGCTTTGAAAGGGTGGTGACATAACTCTAGAAATAGCTTAATAGAGCGAAAAACGTACGGTTGATATACTCCAGCAAATGGTATTCACAGTCACAGCGTCACCGCATCGTGACGTGAGCGCTTGACGCCGCTACGTGTCAGTACCGCGCGGTCTCGCGAAGTCGCTCTCTTTGCTCTCTGTCCCGAAATTCCACTGTCCTTTGAACTCCTTTCCCGCTTGAAATACCCTGTCTCAAGAACCGAAGAAGATCGTTCTCCCTTGATCCGTGAAATATATCAACATAACCTGCAGAATATGATTCGGCGTGCTTATGACTTGTCTGCAACGGGGCATAGTATTCGTCTGGCAAGTCAAACTTGCCAGAAAGCGACTTACACGGTATGCTATTGACTCCACTATAGACCGAGCTCACTAACACCTTGCACTCAGTCAATACACACGAGCCTTCGCTGAATGTTTCGAGACACCCATGCAGCGCACGGGTTTGATGTTATGGCCAACCTATGAACGATCGACATCGTGGCACAGCCACAAGGTAACATTTCGGCGCTCGCAACGTCGTCCTTCGTGTGCTGACTTTGTGATCCTCCACTGGGAAGTCTCGAACGTCTGCTTGAGTCGGGAGATAGTGCGAGTCAATCATGGCCAAGATTAGATGAGTGCTACGGCGAAGTGGCAAATGGATGCGCGATATCTGAAGCCCGGCCCAGACGCGTGGCTGGAGCCTCGAGGAAGCGCTGGGGTGTCCTGTGGAGTAGATAGAGTATGACATCACCACACCAAGCCTGGGAGAGCTGCGCTGCAATGCAGGTGTGCTCCGTGGAGCACGGTCAGAACTTGGCGGCGAGTCTTGCCCTCCGAGGCGTAGGGCGAGCGTTGCATGGGCACGACGTCATGGCAAGCGGCTGGGGTATATAAACTCGGAGGGAGTGAGCGGGGGCAACTCACTCGCACTTCACGACCACAATCGTCGCAAGTTCATACCCACTCACTCTAACGAACCTCACGACCTACACCTACTTGACCACATAAACATGGTATGTTCGATACGTGTGTTGAGAGGTCAACGATTCGCTGACCACGTCGCTCATCCAGGGTTCCATCATCTCTGCGATTGGCGCTGCCATCAACTCCATTATCTCAGCTATCGCGAATGTCATCGAGACCATCGTCTCGGCCATCGTAACGGTGCGTTAGCCCTCACCGTCGCCAACTGTGTACAACGCGGACTGACGTGTTGCACTCTAGATCCTCCTGGCCATCTGGGACTTCATTCTCTGCATCATCTGCTGCCGCTGCTTCAGCGGCGGACGCGGCACCAGGACAGGAACAACTACTGGACGACGCCGTGGCTTCGGACGACGGAGAGCAGCAGGCACATACTAAGCAACCGCGAACCTTGCTCATACCCTCATCCTCCCTCGGTAGTGGTTCCTCTGTCTGACGATGGACGCTCGATACGATACCCGTGTATGATTGCTTGTTGAATCTGTATCTTACTTATCTTGCTAGTAGGTCGAATGCACTGTCTGCCTCTGTCCTGCCAGTGTGCGATGTGTTCGCGGCGTGACGACCTCTAGCAGACTGGAGTCTTCTCTGACTTTCGCTCAGAGTGTGCATGTGTGCATCGCTGCTATGCAAAGCGCGAGTGGATAATGGTGGGCGCCAGCGGGTTGGGAAACCATACCAGGCTTTCGGGACACATTGAGGTTGTGTAAAGGAGGGTTAGGGTGAACTAAGATAGTGGTGGCGTTGGGGGCTCTCGATAGGTCGGGCCCCGCCACCGAGTACGTTGGTCCCTCACTCACACTCTCTCGTGGCACTCCATGCAATGAATGTCGGAAGTTATGCCCCTCCCAATAGCCTCTTAATTCAAGGGAACAAGGCTCTCTCTCATCTTGTATCGGATCGGCACTGGACTTCTACATGTGCTGATTCGCGGGCGTAAACCAGGTGCGCCGGACACAGCCTACAGGTGCGGTACCTATAGCCATGTCCGAGTCAAAGCCCAATGCTCAATGTATATGTAACTTCACCCACCTCCTACTATGTCACAACCGTGCTCCACGCTATCGCATGTCTGCTCACGTCCACACGCCGTACGATGTTCAACAACGCGATATTGATTTGCCAGAGAGACGGCATAAAGCGTGAGTATAACCTAGCAAAGCGGACGAAACAGTAGAGACGAAAGGAGTGTGTGTGATGTGTAGGAGAAAATGAAATGAGACAAGCGAGCGTGTGGAGAGCCAAAGAGCGCAACAAAACGGAAGGGAGCGTGGTGAGCGGATCATGCTACAGATTCTATATCTACAATGGGGTCAGTTGCACAGATGCTATCGATACAATGGTCGTCAAATCGTGAGATGCCACGCGACGTGTCGGGAAGGCTTTTCGGTTCTACGCCTCAGCCATCAGTCTCGTCACCCAACGGGCGACAAGACCCGCGGCTTCCTTCGTCGCCTCCCACTGGCCATCCCGAATCTTTGGAGAGATGAAGGTGTCAAACTTGTCTGGATGCCAGCGCAGAACCTCGACCTTGAGGATCTCCTTGCGCGTCTTGCCCTCGATGGTGGTGCGGAAGGGGTGGAAGAGAAACTCGCGGACGCGCTCGTAGGTGATGTCCGCCGGGGACGTGCAGCTGTACGTGAAGACGGGGAAGGGGAACTCCGTGAAGTCGACGATGTTCTTCAGCTCGCGGTTCGTCTTGAGCTCCGTCCACTTGCGCTCGTAGAGGTCACAGATTTGGCGCATGTGGTGCTCGACCTCGGCTTGAGCGCGTTGGGCCTGCTCCTCGCGCGCGGCCCGCTCCCGTTCCTCCTGGGCAGCGCGTTCCTGCGCCTCGCGCGCAGCCCTCTCTTGCTCCTCCCTGGCGCGACGTGCCGCCTCCTCCGCCTCCCTGGCAGCCCGCTCCTGCTCCTCCCTCATCCGCCGCTCGCGCTCGCGCTGGAGCTCTTCCCAGCGCCGCTTCATCTCCTCCTCCTTCCTCTTCTGCTCTTCCACCTCCCTCAGACGACGGAGGTGCAACTCGCGAATCCGCTCGAGCTCTGCCCGACGCTGAGCCTCCTCGTGCTCCCGCCGGCGCCGCTCATCAGCCTCAGCTCGCTCGCGTCTGCGCTGCTCCTCGACCTGAGCCCTCTCGCGCCTGCGCTGCTCTTCGGCGGCGGCAAGTTGGCGGCGGCGTTGCTCTTCGGCCTTGGCCTGCTGACGGCGGCGCTCTTCTTCCTCGGCGAGCTTACGACGGCGCGCCTCCTCATCGCGCATCTCCTGCTCCCTGCGACGCTGTTCCTGCTCTTGCTTGAGGGCGGCAGCGCGAAGAGCCTCCCACTGCTCCTTCTTCTTGCGCTCGTCCGCCTCCTTGAGCTCCTGCTGGCGTTTCTTCTCCCTTTGCTCGCTGAGCTCCCGCCTCTTAGCAGCGCCGATCTCCCTCAGCTGGCGGTAGCGGTCGAGCTTCGGAGCCTCGGCGATCCCGCGCTCGATGATGACGGCCTGGTTGTGGTAGCTCTGCCGCATCATTGCGCTGATGCGCAGCTGGGAGAGGCGCTGGAGCATGAGTTGGTCCGCGGCGTCGAGCGGGCCCTTGGCCTTGAGCTCATTGACGAGCGGCTGCACCGCGTCGTCGCAGTCGACGTAGATCTGGTCCCCGACCGGCTGCGGGTACCGGCTCGGCGGCGGGGCGATGTACCGGAAGTTCTTCCACTCCTCGCGCGGCGGGTAGTCGGTCCCCTCCGAGCGTGGGCGGCGCCGGCGGGGGGTCGTGCCGGGCTGGGGAGGGGCGGCGTCCGCGGCGGGCCCGACGTTTTCGTTCTGCACGTGGGCGCGCCGGGCGCCGCGGAGGTCGAAGGGGGTCGGGGGCGGGACGGGGTACGCCTTGCGGGGGTGGAAGTCGGGGAGCTTGGTCTGGCCGTACGGGCGCGCGACTTTGGGGCTGTTGAGAGGGGTACGGGGGACGTGGTTAACGGGACGCTTGGGAGAAAACATCGTCTAGGCTGTGGACGTTAAGATGTCGTGGATGGTGGTACTGTTTAAAGGTATGTTGCTAAAGCTACAGGTATCTAGTCTCGCTGATGCGATGAGATGGTGGATCGTCCGCCTTGTTAGTCTGCGTGGCCGGGATAAGTGATGGCGGTTCAGGTGCTCGAAGGATCGACGGATGCTTACGCGTTGACTTGCGATTGTCTCACGGAAGGGCAAAGCGCCAGAGGGCAGAACAGCCAAACGAGGTGGTGGAACGGAGGAAAGAATAGGTGGGGACCGAGCCCGGGCAAAGCCCACCTTTATAGCCATGGGCGGCCTCGCTTAGTCGCGGCCATCGAAATGCAAAGCGGAGTTCCAGGCCAACACCGTTTCTCCCCTCAAAAATGCACGCACGACGATAGCGTCGTGCGCCCCTCATTGTCGCCCGATTGGGACGGGGAGGTGATCGCACCCCGAGATAGCCGGTCCGGCGCCTAGCGGCCGTCCCTCCGGGAGCATACCCTCGTTCTGCCCGTTTTGCTGGGCTGCCCGCCTCATATGCCGTCTCTTTCCGCACCGCAAGCATGGGGTCTCTTGGGATAGCGAGAGGGCTGAAGCTGGAGTTCGGAAGAGGAACTGAGGGAGCAACCCCGGCTGAAGGAAAGCGGCGGGTGCGATCATTCGACGGGCGCGCGATTGTTAGCGGAACAAACTCCGCGGCTGGTACTCAGGTGCACCCCGAAACTCTTTCCTTTGTCAAGGAAGATAGGCGAACGTGACGCTTCAACTGCGACGCGGGTGCCTGGCGCCCTGTTACGCTTGAAATGCCAGCCCGCAGTCAGGACTGCCGTTGATGAGCTTTGACTGCAGGAGCGAAGACTCCAGGCAAGGTGATTTCACGCACCCAGGGTCCTCTTCTTGCCAAAGCGGGTCTCCACGGCAACCTGGCAGTGTGATTGGCTGAAAGAGCTCTTTGGCGGCAAAGGTCAGGACGAGGGTGAATCGGCGAACGGGGGCGGCCGCGATGTCACGCCAGGGCTTGGAGGACTTTCTAATGAGCAGAGTGTATCCCTGGGACCAGTACATCCTCTTGGGCTATGCCGTGATGCATGCCCTCTACCGACGGATGGCATGGGCCATAGCGCGGCAGATTTTCGGGCTGGGTGCTCGTCCAGCAGTTGAGTTGACCAAATGCCTGTCGCAAGTGAAGACCGAGTTTATAAGAAAATATGGTTCCGCGTCTTGTTGATATCGAGTGACAATGGGCCCTGGGGTCGCAGCTTCGACACGGGCATGGGCGCGCCACTGTGGCCCATGCGCAATACTTGTTCTTCACCGTCAAGGGCGGCAAAGCGGCCACATGTTGGCCCAATAGCTGACGAGGCTTCTATTCAAGTGGAATGTATCGGGGGTATGACAAACAATGTGGCCGGAACCTGTATTTGCGGAACGTCAGATCGCCTCAGCTGCACCGAGCTACAAGGGGGCTGGGCTTGACGCGAGAATGGAGAGAGGTCTACTTACAAGTAGATGATATAGCATGTATTCCCCTGCATCAGTACGCGCACCGTCCAAGCAACGTCTCTGCAATGCTGACCCTGAGAGATCCGATACACGCTCTGTGACGCAGCTTTGCGCACTACGCGTTTTGATGTACGCGCGTACGGTGCGCGAGGTCAAAGAGACGTCAGCCAAACGTGGCTTTCACGCATATCCGAGCTGCGAAGGATCCAAGAGCATCGGCTTCGGACAGTGGCGGTCAGAGCAAGAGTATTTCGCTGTCATTTCTGCTCTACTCCGAGAACATGCTCGAGACGGCCACGCTGGCAAACAAACTTGAGAATCGCTAGCAGGTGCAATACCAAAAAAGGAAATTCCCGAGTGTGGCCCTGGTTTGCGCCATTGACGCCCGCCCGCCGAGTTGGCAGGACCGATGATGCTACTTTTCGCTGCTGCACGCCGGACACCAACATCTGCATACATACGACGTCGATGTGCGTTTTTGGTGACTCAGACTACGCTAATACCTTGTTACGCACCACAGCAATACCCCTCTCGCTCCTGCGGGGAGGGGCAAGAGTTATCAGCACCACAAGCCATGGATGTATTCTCTTGCACTGCTTCCTCGACGGTTTGCTGTGCATCACCACGAGTTCTGGCCTAAAAGTGTGACACTTCTGAATAGCGAATACTTACAACCGACAATAAGTGTCCTCATAGCAGTGTCGCACAAGAATGAGAGCGCTCGATATGGTGCGTGACAGGTCGCTATGCGTCGTCATTGATGTATCCAAGCGTATGGCTAAGCAGCCATACTCATTGTCTTTTGGCCCCGGTGGCTAAACGTCGCGGTTGCATATAAACTGCACTGTCCTTCACATTTCTCCCCTGCATCCTGCATCCTCATCCCACCGCTCCCCGTGCCTTCTGCCGGTGTCTCCCTGCGCCTATCGCATAACCCCCAGACTCAATACCCACACTTTTGATCATCATGCTGACTCGGTTTGATACATTGCCCGATATTCCGTGCGTGGCATTTCTGTTGACCGGCTCAGACATCCACTGACAATCAATCTCCGTCTTAGTGCCAGTGGTGGGAAGAACCAGGATAGCGATGACTGTCTAGACCCTAAGGGCCTCGGCCGAAAGCTCTCCAGATCGGGGTGAGTGAACGTTCTATGGCAATGCTGGCATGGCGAAGATTGTATGGTTTCCAGCAATATCTGACTGAGAGTCAGGACGGAGCTATTCCAAGAGGCTCTGAAGATGTTCGAGGGCATCAACTCCCCATCAGGCCGAAGCAACTGAGCCTCCGTTGCAGCAAGTGTGAGTAACCACTACTATTCAGTCTATTCCTTACCAACTAACCGTTCTCTCTTACTCTCAGGGTCGAGGAACTCACTCCTCACTGGGAGGTCTGTGCGGACGATGAGGACTTACCCGATGAGACTGCCCCGCCGTCCAGTCAAATGGCTTCCCAGTCTTCGCTAGTGCGCACCAATTCCTTGTTGGCTCGCACGGAGAGCTTCGACAGCTTCTCTCAGAGGGCTGAGTACTATCCTCGCGGCTCATTTTCTCAGCCGCTCGACCTCCTCCCTTTGCCTGAGGCTCTGGAGACGGCTCCTCCGCCTAGACTGCCCCCGAGAGATACCGTAGGCTTCCTCTACCCGGTTGACTGGTCCAAGCAAGTCCACGACAATACCCCCGATGATGATGATGACTGAAGACGATGACACCGAGTCTATCGCGCCCCTCGAGCTTTCGGACATCGTCCACATCCGGGACTCCGCCACCCCTGCGCCAGGATCCCCTCGTCCCGGTTCACGTATTGTCAGGAGAACCTCCACGATTGGCTCTATCCAGGGCGGCAGGCTGGCTGGATCTTCTACCCTTCAACGGGGTGCCTCGTCCTCCGACGTGGGAGCGCCCGAATCGCCTGGAAGTGCTGTTCGGCGTTCACGTAGGCTGGAAGAGAAAGGCGGTCGTTTCAGCCCCTACCGTGGATGATTTCAGGCTCTCGTGGTCACGTCGTAAATGCCCTGTCAGGGCAAAGCTCTCTCCTTTCATCCTCGTTGTTCATGTGGTCTCTCTGTCTGATCGCTTCTCAATCGGCGTGGCTGCCAGGTAGCATGCACCACTCCCCTGTCCATTCTATCACGTAGCATGCCCATCCCTTCTTTCTCTATGTCAATGTCGTCATATCATGTTGTTTGGTAATATGTAGTGTTAATCACCTACTAGTATGGCTAATGCAATCATATGATCAATTCGAGGCTGCACCGTGACAGATTACATGGGCCCTTTGGCTCTCAACGCCTCTAGCCGCTGCTCAATACCCATCCCATTGATCGCCTCGTCCTCAATCAGCCTCTCCAAGCTTGGCCCCGCCGGCGACGGCAAGAACGCACCAAAGTTCGTGGGGCTCCCAGGGAAGCCATCACCAGTGAGCTGCCGCTCGCTCCAGCTACGCGACAAGATCTCGTCGACCTTGTCAAGGGCAGACCGCCGCGCCTCGTACCTCTGTGCAGGTGTTCCACGGCACGCGACCTTCCCCATGTCGACGGAGTCCGCGCTATCGTTACGCTCGGCACCAGGGCGGACTGAAGGAGGGGAGGATGTAGGCGTGGCGCGCTTGGTGGGGCTCTTCTTCAGGCGGCCGCGGAAAGGGGAGGTGCTTGTGGTCGACGGGAACGGGAGGAGAGGCGGAGAGCGATGCGTCTTGAGCTTCGGGTGCCTCTTCCCTGGCGTGGCGGGAGCGACGGCATTCACGGCTACCCCATCCTTGCGCTTGGCTTCTGTAGATTCGGGCAAGCGTAGGTTAAGGGACGGGTTGGAGCCGAAGTCCGGCGAGACAGCACCAAAGAACAGCTGAGACTCGAGTGGCGGCGAGGTTATGCAGGGCGGACTTGCAGGCAGGATGGACGAGTCCACCCGGCTCAGAGGTGCAGGCTTGGCAACTGCACCTTCTTCAGCGCCTCCTCGGTGAAGTGACCGAGTGTGAGGAGGGAGATGGGCTCAAACTCCGGATACTCGCGAGGCTGCGCCGCACTGGCAAAGAGGTGAACTTGTCGTCGCCCCTGCGCTGCTTCGTGGGAGAGGAAGGCCAGGGGAGATTCCAACCCCACGAAGGGCCTTCCTTCGCCGGGCTCTTTGCAGGACTGGCAGCGCGGCTTGGCGGGGCGGACGTCAGAAGGCCAGACTCTGGATCCTCGACGACGAGACGGAAGCCTGGAGGAGACTTCACAAGCTCCGAAGTGTTGCGAGAGAGCGTAGGCCGGCGAGAAGGGGTGTCCTCAGAAGATGTAGTGCGCATGGGAGAGCGCATCGCGTTCACCGTAATATCCGATGGATCTCTCTTGTGCCCGCGACGCTTTCCACTGGGCTGGCGTACACTAGGACTGCCTGTGCGGCTAGGGCCGGCATGATCATCCGTTGATCCTTGCTCGTAGTCTGCAGTGGGAGGAGGTCGTCGTAGAGTACCAAGGCGAAGCCGTTCCAGGATGCCACGTCTGATGGACTTGTGACGCAGAGTCTCATACGGTGCGGCATCTTCATCGTCACTAAGAGCACCATATGGATCTGGAGAGGTCAGTCGCTGCGAGAAAGTCGTTCGCGTTGTACGATTCCTTGCCTACTCCGGCGGTAGCAGGGGAAACCGTTGTGGCCGAGCGGTCGAGGAAAGGGTCGTCCTCGGTAGGGGCTTCATCGACTATCTCTGGCAGAGCTTTTTCTGTGTGCGTGGAACCGGCGCGGTTACGAGACGAGAAGGCACGAGCTAGCCAGCTCCCTTGCTTCGCTTCCGTTTCCAGTCACAGCGCTGAGCAGCGGCTGTTCACTTGACTGGGACGGACGAGCTAGACTCTCCTCTTCGGGAGCCGCTGGCGTCAAGAGAGCGTTTTGCCTGAATGTAGAGGGAGGCGTATACCGGGGCCCAGGCTCCAGAGAGCGCTCTCGTTCACGACGTGTCGTTCTTGTCGGAATGTAACGGTACAGAGCCCAGGTGACAAGCATACCAGCAAGAGCCCCTAGGATTGCAAATAGAGGGGCGAGATAGACGATGTCGAAGCCACTACCATTGGAGTCGTGACCACCGGAGTTCCTCGCACGGGTGACTGAAGAGGAGCTGTTGGCAGGCGGTAAAGCAGTAATGTGTGTGATTGTTCTTGAAGTACCCGACGGAGAAGATGTGGGCAACTGAGTAGGTTCGGATGTGGTTGTGGATAGTGTGTCGTCCGCGAGCCCTGTACTTGTGACCATTGCAAGAGCTGGGGACGACTCGGATATTGCGGAGCTCGTTGATGCACCCCATGAGGGATAAGGCCACCAGTTGAAGCTAGATGTCGATGTAGACATGTCTTGCCTAGGCACGATAACCTCGGGGGATGACGTCGCCAGAGAGACCGCGGAAGCACTCAGCAGTACACGAGAAGCTCCAAGTAGCCCCAACGCGTAGAGGATGGTCCGCAAGGAAGATTTTCGTTCTAGCATTGCTGTAGGATATCGACAATCAGTCGCAAGCCACACGCAGGCAATTAAGACGAGGCGCTAGTGAGACAGACAGATAGATACTGGTAAATTTCAGCAGCAATTGCCAGTCAGACAGAACAAGAATCCCGAGTCGATGGTCAACTATGTCAGCACCGGGCTGACAGTCAGCTCAGCAAAGGTGAGCTCGTCGTCCAGATTGAAATCTCCACGTTACCGTTCGACTAGACTGATGCGCTTCCGCGGCGGGTAAAGCAAACCTTGATAGTATTGACTAGACCCAGTCGAATCGGGGGCACATAGTTGTGACCTAAGGACGTTGCGCTGCGAGATTGATAGTCAGGAATAAGGATAAGTACTAGTATCGCGCCGACTCGGACAAATCGGGGTCAAATCAAAAGCCAAACAGCGATTTGCACGTTATTGATGCAACATTTCTGTATAGCAGCAACGCTAACAGCAACTATAAGTGCCACAACTGGAAAGCATGCATGTTAGCTATGTAGTGACGAGAGAGTTGAAAGAGGCGCAACTTGGGCAATGGCCGGGCGCAACCCGACGGAATAGACGAGCATTGAGCGCGCGTACATGCACAAACACTGGGCAAATAACGCGACGCGCTATTGTGGCTGAACTCGGCCGCATCAAAACGGCGACCGGGGGTCGGGACTTGCACTTCACATCCTCTCTTACGACCAGCACCTATCCAAAGAAACTCCCTTGACCATCTACTTTCCTTGCGAGTATGAGTAAAGGTGACGATACTGTGCCAGATGGCTACGCGTATGAATGGACTCCCAGCTCGCAGTCCTCTCTGCACGAGTTTCTGGCAAAGGTTTGTGGCTAAGACATTCCAAAAACACGCACAAGGTGACAACGACTCGTGCTCTTGTGCAGTACAAACCCTCAATGGTGCAGAATGACGGTACAAAACCGGTAGCTAGTTGTGTTTCTTCTCGATAGGACGTCTTGGCTGACCAGTTGTGATTGCTAGTGGCTTTGGGTTCGTAGGTCAGAAACTCTTCCCGAAATCAAGAATGTCGAGCAAGCGATCAAAGACGCGTCTGCCCTTTGTACGTGCCACTTCTGCGTAAAGGTATAAGATACTGACGTATTTATAGTGTCGGAGACCACGGAGCGTGTAGAGAAGATCCAGGTATGTCGTTGAAGATAATATTGCAGCTTACGCTGACACGACTTCTATGCTAACCTAACGTAGAACGATCCGTCGATACCCGTTCGCTCGAACAAGAAGAAGGGGACGAAGAGCAAGAAGGAGCTGCGTGAAGAGGTAAGCGCATTGAGCCGCACTCCGCAATGTTCAATGGGTCAGGACCGACTTGTCATACAGGTGCAACATGAGGCAACTGAGAAGTTGAAGCAGATCTCTCAGAAGCACGGCTATGTCTCCGGGAAGTGGTACGTGCTCCTGTATTACCCCCTTTTTGCCGCGCTGACTTCAAGCGGCTCAGGCTCATATTCGCGCCGCCAGACAGAGTGGACGCCGTCTGGAGTACGATAGCCAGTATGAGACATTGCTATACATGGCACTATGGAAGCGTACTGACATCTTTCAGCTTCTCTTGTGTCAGGACCGCTTTCTTCGACTGCGGCGTACGCCGCGAAGGTGGCCACGAGCCCGCAGAATGACATGCCGAACTACAGCCATCTTCTATGTGTATACTTGCCTGACGTGTACGACCAGGACAGTGTCACTGAGGTTTGTGGCCCTAATAACCTACATTGACGCTTGCTAATACGCTTCGTGCGTAGGTGATGAAGGTCCTTCTGCGCAACCATGGTATGAACCTCATGGGTGTGAAGTCGAACTTGTATACGGAGATAGGTGAGAGCATAATATTCCTGCACATGTCTCGGGGGATACTCATGTTATGCTAGGAATTGACAGCAAACATCCCAGCGGTATTCCCTCAACGGTCAGTCTGCCTGCGTCAAGTGTCCCTACTGTTTCTGTGCGCTCCCCGTCGGCTGACATGCATCGTCACTTGTGCAGGTGTGGAAGAATACTGCGCTGATGAAGGATACCGAGATCAAGGTAGGCCGCTTTAACAGTTACAGAGTAGCCAAACTAAGGGTTTCATTCGCTAGGCTTTGAAAGACGAGTACTTCGCGCAACTCAACACTACGAAGTCGGCGGCAGCGGAAGAGGCAGCTGCACAGAAAGCCTCTGCCGGTGAGGTGAAAAAGCAGAAGCCAAAGCTCAAGAAAAAGGCGGATGATAACTTCTTCGCGTCCGATGACGAGGACAAGGAGAAAGACGAGAAGAAGCCATCGTCTGCCTCCGCTCCGGCTAAGGGTAAGGGCAAGAAGCTCGTACCTAAGAAGAAGGCTGCTGCGAATGACTTTGCCTCGGACGATGAGGCTGAAGGGGAGCAGTCCTCAAAGGCGAAGAGCAGCGCTTCTAAGAAACGCCCAAGCGCCGATAGCGATGACTCTGGAGATGATGCCCCCAAGATCAAGAAGGGTAGGTTCTAAGCACCACTCGCTACTACTTCTCCATCGCTTCTAGGATATCGCTGTGTAGTTCTAGCTTACCTCGTTCGCTATCTGCTTGTTCTCATGCTCTTGTCGTTGTCATGTTGCCTGAATGGATCATTGTGTCGCTGCAGCTCAACTTCAATATCGATGAGTTGCTCCACCTCCGCTCGAAGCACTGAGACCAGCATGTTCCTGAACGATTCTTGGAAGTGTTGTATCCTTCCTGCCAGTGTACAACAGTGAAAGACCAGCGACATGTCAATAGTGACTGAGAACAACGATCTGACAAATCGACATCAAAGTTCCCTCATCGACTCGGACCTCTTCGCGACCCACTCCGCATACTCGCTCTGGTTCTCATCGACCGCATCATACACCGCCCTCCAGTCCAGACAAGCGGCGTATCGGGTTCGCGTCCACCGGCCTGTTGTTCGACGGGTACTGGTACGGGTCGAGCTGCGTGTCACCGCGGCACAGGATCATCTGCCTGATATAGTTCATGCAGTGACGCGCGGGCTGCTCTTCGCGCGCGGCACGCGGCTTCGTCAGCTGCTCGCGCATGATGTCGAGGCAGCGCAGCTGGTGCAGCATCGAGACCGTGAACGGCTCGCGGTGTGGGCCAAGGTGGATGATGCCGTCGCCGGGGACGAGGGCGCCCCAAGCAGCGGAGGCGTTGAAGCCGTAGTGGAGGCCTAGGTCAAATTGGAATACAACCGGCCTGCGTTCGACGTCCCAAATGCCGCCTTCAAAGAGGATGTGAGTCATGACGGGCTAGAATGTACCAGAATGTGATCATACCGTTGGTAGGAGGGACTCGAGAGGCACGCTGGAGCCTTGCCAGGCTGAACAACTTGACAAGAAAATTGCAGCAAAGCAGAGATAAAACGGTCAACATAATCGCATTGTGACCATGGCGAGAGATAGGCATGTCGATGCAGGAACGAGATCAGAAGCCGTGGTTATGGGGAGTCTGAGGGCTTGAGGGGGCGCTCGGAAGAGACTGCGTTATACAAGTAAGGAGTACTCATTTGGTTCCGCAGCATAGATGTGAACCTTAGAAATGACCGCTGAAGCTGAGACTCGGATGCTGAGTCCGATGGAACCAAATATGCTCCGACTGCGTTGTACGTACTGTATCAATCGACAACCGGAGACACTGCCATCGGCGGCGCGGCGGCCGTCGTAACTGAAGCCTTGACATGTGGCAGCCGACACGGAAACTGCGGGTCGCCCATCATTGGAAGGGGATAGATGGGGAACTCTGGGTCAGATAAGAACGATGGCTATGTATCATCGTGGGCCATCTTTGAAAGGCGGTGGCCAAACGAGCTGAGTTGTGGCATACACATTGCCACGTGATGCAAGGCGGTGTCAAGATAGTGCAGCTTGTGTGTGCACTGCCACCGTCGCATCTTGACATCTTGACCTGTCCTCTTTCGCTGACCAGCCTGAGCACCGTCTCATCTCTCAAGCTAGCCAACTCCACATGAGCGAGGAGTGGACAAGGCATGGAAACGCGTATATTCACAAAGACACAATATGGGAACGGTAATACAGATCCAGTACAAGTTGTTCATCAAGCGTGTACAGTAAACTCTATCGCACTACCGGTGACGCTGATGAACTTCGGTGCACGCTTGGACAGCCGAGAATACCGCAGGTGTGGAGGCGACACACATCGCAGGCGTCTCCAGCTCTCCGCTTAAGGCCTGTCAGGTGCAAAGACACACCCTCGACTGGGAGTGACAGATCTAACTAGGACATCTGCACTGCTTGGATGACTGCGTCGCTTCAGGAGAGTCAGCGCTCGACTGTCCAGAAGCAGGTGTATGTGCAACAAATCTGTCCATGTTGATACATTTGTAGGTCTCTCGGACTGTGCCGGTATACCGGATCATTGGGTTATGATGCAGTAGTCGAAACCAGGTACGTTCACCGATACTACATCTCCGGATCCCGACCACTCCTACTACATTCTGCTACATCCCCCACTACTCCTTGTGTCTCTCGCTTGAACACCTTCGCTATCCAAGATGCCCCACCTCAAGCATGACCACTGCCCTGCAGAGAGCGAACAGCTGCTTCATCACCGCGAGTCTTTCGAACTGAATTCCCGAAGTGATCATGAAGATATCGCTCGTGAGTACGTTTCTCCCAGTATTTTACTTCACTCATCTCATTCTATAATTCCAAGGTTACGGACCTGTATGGGCGAAAGCCAACGATAACAATCAGACAATCGTTACCTGGCTGGTCATCCTCTTGGCTGTCGTGGCAGCCACCGATCTGGCCACGTTATTCTACATGTCGCGAATCATGAACAACGTCTACGCGGATGTCGGTACAGGCGGCCTTGAGTACGCGAACCCGTATCACGGTCTCGCAGAGCTCTATAGCTCTGGCGCTGTCGAGCCACCCCATCTCAACCCCTTGCTGAACACACCCAGGGTGGTCGCTCAGGTCTTCAGCGACCGTCCTGAAGAATTGGCGCCGATTGGGGAGCACGACTTGTTCAACAAAGTATTCGGGACGTTCTCACCGCACGAGAAGCATCTTCACGTAGCGGAAAGCGTACGTATACCCTCTCCGCCAAACTATAGGATCCCCGGCTCATGGTCCATGGTAGACGAACACAATTGCGCAGTTTCGCACGGTCGACTTTGGTATGGAGGAGTGCTCCCTCGTCTTCCGACTTCCAGGTAGCGGAGACAGGATTGAGAGCGAAGAACCTTTCCGGTTCAATCCCCTGTCCGTTCTCGACATCTATCGGCTGGACGCCCCAACGCCGCTCGACGTTCGAACGCTCTCCTATCACACACGACCGCCAGTCAAGGAGAAGGTTGCCACGGTTTCCCCGCGCGCCGGCGAGGAGACGCTCGTATCTCGTTTCCCATGCCCTTGGAGCACTTTGCATACCTTTGAGGTCGCCTGCGGCAAGGGATCTGATTGCTTAGTCGACGTGTGGTCGAGTCAGAACACGACCTGGGGTGAGCTGTTCTCGCTGCCTTTGCTGTGCAGCGCCACAATACTCACTGCGCTTCCTTGTCGAACAGGCATTTACATGTATCAGCATCAGACAATCTGATCTTGTACGGGACTCGGGGTTTGCCCATGCCTGCGCAGAGATTGCGATCTAATCCTTCTTGCTGCCCATATGATGTCGATGTTGCTTTGACGTGTCCAGTGTACTACGTATCGATGAAACTCATTGTATGTCAGATAGAATGCGCAGGACAGTCTCATCGCGAGTGGGGGCGGACAATATCAAGGGACCACGTTCGACGTTGACTGATCCATGCTCCGGCCGTCAACGCGTCAACACCGACGATGCCGCTGTTGTCGCCCTTCACTTCCCACGAACTGGTACGTCTTCAGCTGGGCTCCGCCGCCACCGGAGTATGGCACCGGTGACGGTGCTCTCTGACCGTCGTCGTCCTCAACACGCTGCGAAGTATCATGATAGATAGAAGCCGCAAAGACGCCCTTCCAAGAAAGCTTCCGCTAGGTGGGAAACCAGCCAGACACCTTGATATTCTCTGGACAGGCATGCAATCATGACAGAGGGCGCACCGCTTCGTCGCACAGTATTGAGCAGGGCCATGCTCATGATAGATACACTCGAGATGGTACTGACGCGCTGGCTATGGCCGTGCACTCGTCAGATGGGAGGCTAGTGTTACGCATCGTCCTCAATGTCCGGTGCCGCCGCGGAAACCAGTGTTTGGCTTCCTACTTGGTATGTGGACAGAAGTCAGCATGCATTGTTCCCGGACGGACCCACTTACCAGTACAGTAACCCGTCTAGCTGGATCTCATCCCGAGAGCACTCTGCCTATCCTACGATCCTGACCTTCGCCCCTCCGTCGAGCCACCTGCACTGAATACACCATGCTCTCTCGTGCTGCCGCATGCATCCTGATCACTGCCCTCGCAATGCTCAATGCCTACCTGGACATCCTGCATGTCCGTGAAACGCGTCGAGCGGCGATCACACGTCCTCCACCTCCTGAGCACTACAGTGAGCCGTCCAATAGCACTGACCATGACTATTGAACACATTCCTCACCACACACATTCTCACACAGCGTTCGTTGATGAAGACTACACTCCCCGCATGCCCCTACCCTCAGCCCGCCGTGCCGTGAAGCTTACGATAGAAGACAGCGTCCGATACGGACTCTGGGAGGCGCAAGCCGAGGATGAATGGCGCTGGACAGCCGACCTTCGGCGACGGCAACGTCCACCTCGGGCCCAACAGCCGCTTTCTTCGTTGTCGGAATCACCCACCAGCTGCACTGCATGCGCGCATACCGCGAAGGCCTTGGCCCAGGACGAGCCGCTGAGCCAGCACCAGGTCGGCCATCTCGGGCACTGCCTCAACTTTCTCCGCATGTCGACGCTGTGCGCAGCGGATACCACACTCGAGCCTCCAGACGTGCTGTCGCGGAATCACACGCAGGACAGGTTGGGAGGAGAGCATGTTTGCTTGGACTGGCCAGGATTTTACGACGAGATGAAGGCGAATTATCTCGAGTGGTCCGCCTTTCAGCAGAGTCTTGAACCACAATGAGCTTCTCACCAGCGGTCCCTACGTCATACTCTGTATGTATGGCATGCCTTGGCGGCACCTTGTGTCGAAGTTGTATTGATCCTACGTACCGTACTCGTGCCGCCACAACGTTTGTATAAAATCTATGTACACCGACTGTAAAAAAATCAGCAACATGGGATACCAAAATCTGCTCGCTCGAATGACCTCAACAGCCGAGATACCGTTCGAGACATTGTTTTTCCGAACAGATGCACTCACCGCGATGAGCTCTCAAGGGAAAATGGTGAACGGGAACTTGTCCTCTTCACTTCGCAAGCAACTGACATTATGGGTAGACTCTTGGCGCACTTCACGCACCATGAACCTTGCCCTACTATGAATTGAGCTTCTCATGGCTATGTCCGAACGGGCAGAGGACGAGGTGACAAAGGTCGAGCAATTCTCAACGCGGGATCTGCAGCTCATTCCCAAAGTTCGGGCGATTGCAAAGGAGCTGGTTGAAGATTCCTGGCTCGTACATGTGGGTGTTTGCGTGGCGCGCAGTGAGGGAGCTACAAGCGATGATACGCCCGATGGATAGTCTAGCTTGCTGTCGGCGTTGATTCTAGACAGAGGCGGGCTTTCGTCAGTGCTCAGGGTAGATCGTGGATTACGACGACTTTGGTCTGTACATACGAACCCACTCACAATAGCTCCCGTCTGTATATCCTAAGTCCATTGTGCATTCAATAGGGTTATCAGGCAAGCAACTCTTCCTGACTGTCTGCGAAGGTTCAACACCGGCATTAAAACCCTGAAGGCTGCACCAATAAGCACCTTGAGCATAAGGCATCGGAGAAACCGGGCTGCTTTACCTTCATCTCGTGTCTTCAGTACCCAACTGTGACCGCGCCCTGGGAGTGTTTTGTCTTATCCCAATCGCTCTCCATTTCGCCTCTCAGATTCTCGTAGAAATCAGGAGTAAGCCCTGCTTTCTCCCGGTCTTCCGCATTGAATGGGCCCTTCACGTCGCCCCTCCAACCTTTGCGCACTTCCTCGCGGAAGGTCTGCACAGGGTCCACACCCTGCTTGGCGCAAACCCACGTGAACCACCGGTGGCCGGTGGTGACGTGGGTGACCTCGTCATGGTGGATCGTCTCGAGCACGCGGACGCTCTCTGGGTCGCCCGCGCGTCTGAACTTCTCGATCGTGCCGGGGTTTACGTCCAATCCGCGCGCTTCGTGCACGAGGTGAATGATTGCCAGCCGAGCACGGAGAGAGGGGAAGGTCACGCGGGCGGATTCCCAGAGTCCCGCATGTACGGGGAGCGAGCCATAAGGGGTAGAGGGTGAGAGCGCTGCAAGGCGTGCTGTGAGGAGAGAGAAAATGTTTCGACTCGTCGAGTGCCATCTTCGTGAAGTCCGCAAAGAAAGCAGGAGGAAGGTCTGGATGAGATGGACCATAACGGGCAATGATGTCCCATCTGATTCACGGATTGAGGAACCCATCCGATCAGAACTTGCAGCGAGTACTCACGCCAGGTCAATCCTTCGATAACTTCAGAAGATAATCGCACACTGATGAACAAATACCACGTACGCCCACTGCTCGATGTTCGCTAACGCATGCAACATGACTGCTCTATTCTTGCGTCGCGCCAGCTTGCCCGGGTCCGTGACATTCCGTACATATGTGTCCTCACGAGGTGGCACATCGGGCGGCCTCGGAGCTTTCGCAGAACGGTGGCCTATTGACTTGAGCTGCCCAGTTCGAAAGAGATGCACAGCGTGTCTGGTTCGTTGGACCTGTAACAGCGTGAGCAGGACGGGTCAAACGAGCAATGCGGTGTGAGTACCTTGAGCATAGGATCGGGCGTGTTCAGGATGAGGACTGCCCATTGGATGAGCGTGGTTGGGGGGTTTTCGTCTGGGACAACAGGTTCTGGCTCTTTGGGTTCGGGGCTGGATAGGCTGAGATGTGAGAGATCAGGCGGTGGTGGAGGCGGATCGGCGAATTCTAGATGGTGCGGTTGAACAATCATTCATCTGTGGCACCCCTCAGTGGACTAACCTTCAGAAACTGGGCGGAACTCGACGAGTCGCCAATTGCGACCCCCCGAGGGCGCCTCAACGTAGATGTACTCTGCCCCATCCTCTTCATGAATATCCGTAGCATATGTGCAAGCACGCAGTCCCGTCTCGCTATGTCCTGTCTTCAGGTCAAAGTCGTATCTACCAGGTAACTCAGTCTGCATGATATGTATTGCAGAAGCGGGTGACCCACCTATGCCACGGGCAGACCGCCACTACTCCTGTATCGCATTCTTCAATCTCAGCATGCGACATGTCGGCACCGAGGTGTGGACAATTGGCTTCCATCACGTATATCTGCTCGCGTAAAGCCTGGGACGAGACGGCATCCCCATCGACTCCACTTTCGGGGAGTTGGCTGGGAGTGAGGCGGAAGAGGATGAGAGAGTGATAGGTGCCTTCTTGCGAGCGCAATGTAAGGAAGAATCGTGAATGACTTTGAAGCTTGCTCAACGGTGATACTCTACTCTACAATAAGTTCACCTACCAGAGAAAGTATGACGGACACATCGGAAGACGTACCTCAACCACGCCCTGTCAGACGCCCCAGCCAAGTTATGTTGCTCTGCAGACATCCCGACTTTATGGTGATCGTGAAAACGGCGTATATTATCTGAAAATCTTGAAGCCCGGTCGATATGCCAGCACAGGCTTCCGATCCGATGCAATGAGCAATCCTGGAGAAGATTGCAAGTTGCGCTCCAAGCGTCAAGAAGTCGTGGTGCCTACGACAGCAAATCTTGTCCGCGTATTACGTGCAGATATCCAAGTCTTACTTGGATTAAGGGTGGTAGATCTGTTCAGGATCCCCCGAGAGAAACGTAACATGCAAAGCAGAAAGCGAGAGTAAGAGAGTGAAGCACTGAAGAGCAAAAGCAGTTGCAGCCACCGAGAATGGCACGTGATCTCGGCACGCTAAACGGCGCCGCTGCTTAACGCTGCTCATGTCAGACTCATGAGGCCTGAGGCCTGAGGCTTGAGCTCGAACAGCCTTGACCCGCTCTCGGACTAGAACTGAGTTGACTTATTATGGTCGATGGATTATCGCTAACGGCACTACAAGACAGCGGCGGATCCATGAGTGGTTGGGAGGGTGTTATGATATGCGGATGATCGGAAGAGCTTAGGCGGTGGGTTACGCAGCAATACTTTGTTGACATTCAACATCCTCTACCACCTCTACAATCTTACCTGTAAGAAAAGAGCCAAAGGCGGTCGAGAATTTAAGGAACCTCGGGATCTAGGGCCGAGGACGACGTAACTCGTCCACAGGATGCTGCACTAACCATCACCGCCGATTTCTTGCGAGCAGATTCAAGGTAGAAATACGTGCTGTTGCCACCACAATATTAAAGTGGGGGCTGTGGGAGCTTGCCTAGATCTTTATACGTTCCAGACAAAAGCGGAATATTAATGGAAGGCTACACGGCTATGAGCATGAAGGACTTAGCTCATGAGACCAAACTCAGCGCCGTACCCCATTACTAGAGACGGTCCGTTGTAGGCCTGAAAGCCGCGTACCTGTGTTCGCCTGTATTCAAGAAAGAGGTCTGCAAGACGACGAACTCGGCAGCATAGACCGAAGGATCGAAGGCATCGGCGTTCCGATGCCCCCTCCGCACTCCCGTAGCTTGCAGCATATTCGTCTGTTCTGCCTCCTGCCGTGTATAGTGTACTCAGTGACCCCAATGCATGAATGCGATGTTCTGTGACCTACACCAATGATATGACAGACGTCAGTTGGTATCTCGGCCGCCCTAAGATACATCAATCATGACAATAGATCCGACAGCACCATGTCGTCGCTTGCGCTTAACTGCAAGGATCTCGAGAGCCTCGCCGGCGCACTTTGAGAACCTAGACTGCGCGACGGCATTCTGCGCTGCCTGGATCTGAAGTTCTATCACTAACCAAGCTCCCTCAGCGCCAATACTGCGAGATGCATTGTATGCTCCGGAGACCATCAGTCAGAAGTACCTTTGCAGCAGACGAATTAGCTGTCGGCATACCAGTCGTGGTCATCGCTACACTGCCTCCACGAACAAGACCTCCATAAAAGTAGGCGTGTGTGCCACGGGGACGACTTACCAGCTCGCCCGACTCTCGCACATTGCCTCTCGACTGATCGTGACCCCGAAGCTACCCATAATCTCAGCCATGCGTATCACCAGAATCGCCAACGTGAAGGCCCTCTTCGTTATTGTACTCGGCGTCGCTGCCGTCCATGCGCTCGCGCACCCGCACCCGGCTTTGGACGACATTGCGGCTGCACCAGCATACGACAGCCGGGCCGTCGGTGAGTGTTGCGTCCGATCATGTCACTCACTGAAGACGGACTCGCACTGACTTGTCTTCAATGTAGTCGAAAGCCCCGCTTCAGAGCTTGGATGGCTGTCGTGAGCGTGGAATTTGCACTATCGAATCTCGGTAAGTCGCGATTGCCAACGAGTGGAAATCTGCCTGGAACTTACATGCATACTCACCACCGCCATCGTTCAGAATCTCCCTTCGGAGGGTACACTGTTCTCCGAAACGGGCAAACGCCCACAGCGAATGACTTATAAAAACCGATGTATACTGTAGCTAATGCGGCGTTCCGGCGCTCCCAATCCCAAGCTGTGGCTCATGTGTCGCGTGAGAGCCCTTGGAAGCATTTGTTTGGATTCTCAACGTACCTATGGAGCCACTTACCGACCACAGCTTGACTAGCGATGAGTCACCAACGACATCGTCATGACATACCTGTCGATGGCCGTAGCACGGTAATCTCGTGGTGTGCTTGAGCAGGGGAAGCGAAGCCCACGCCCTCGAAGCAAGATGCTATGCGACTGCTAGAAAGCCCAACACATCCAGGGTGCTTGAACAGATAGCTCTGAGTCAAGGATCCGAGTGAGCAGATGTACCAGGAAGAGGCCTCATAGAGATCACTGCAAGCACATGCCATGCAGCTGGGCGTTGGTAGTTTGCGCGGTCGGAGATTCCGGTTGTACTTGCGATAGGTTACAAGCGTTTCCTGGTTGCACGCATGCAACCAGGAGCATGTAGAGTGGAGAAGGAACACAATCGGTACTCGGGCAATTAGAGTATGAAAATGCATGGATTTTGGAAGAGTATCAGTGGAGAAGAAACTAATCGGAAGCGTACCTGATGAAACGATAGGCCCGTCGCCCGAGGACTACGGATTGTATGGGGCGCAGCAGTGGACTGACCACGATGGGCTGTCCGCTCACGGAGATTCGCACGAACCTGTAGTTCCTATACAGACATGCCTTTGGGCGACGCAAACAGGTCATTACCGTCCGGTGCTATTTGAGACTCGCGTTATGTTGTACGACCTCGAGCGGCGTGCAGAGGGCTCAGTCAACGACGATCTTGCGAAACTGTGATGGTACCACGAGCAAGCGAGGTGGTTGAGACCAATCGGTTCACAGTGAGCATGTGGATCAGTAGTGTAGCCCTTGTGAGACTAGATAGAGGAATGGTGCGCAGAAGACGCAGAGGAGACACCATCATGCAAGTCGGAAGTACACGACGATGGTAGCATTAAGCAGGGAGGAAGCAGGGAGGCCGCTCAGTCGATGTAGCCATCATTGGGTTTTGGGACAGAGTGGTGCAATTGGGCAGACTTGTACGATCAAGGTAGTATGTACACGGTGGTGGCAGCAAGAACGGTGACGCGCAGAACGCGGCGCGACTGCTGCGCGAGTCTGCCGCGACCCTGCCAGTGGAACAAGACGCCTGGATGTCTTAACCACGAACACTCCAGTCATCCATGCCTCTTTACTCTCGGGACGCCATTGCTCTGCGGCTTGCTTTTCCATGCGCTGTGTGATTCTCGAGGTCAATGGGCTATAGAAGCAAACATAGACGGCGATGGCGGTGAGTCAGGTCCTAGATAAAAAAGGCTCGAAACTGATATATCGCCTCAAAGACTTCGGGCCGCTGCACCAAGTCTACTAAAAACTCGAGTTGTGAAGGTATACAGCTCACCTGCACTACCAACTGCGATCCATGCCAGCTGCACGACTCTTGTGTGCAACAGAGCCTCACAGAGACAAGGTCAGTGGTGGTTAGGACGCTCGCGAACCCTAACCCTTTGGTCGACTCGCGCTCGACACCGGTACGCCGAGACAGGAAAGCGTCTACGCGCGACCATGTTTGTGAGCGCGGACCGACTGTTGACAGAAACAATCAAACGGCTCCTCGGAAATGTGCATGGGTTCAAATATTGGTACTCACTGAGACGAAGGGGGTACAGAATGGGTTGAGCTCATTCTTGAGCGTCGTATCGGACGTTGCACAGATTGCATGCACTGTTCGTCGAGTACACGCGCGACGTCTCTGGAATGAAGCTCGGCCACATTGAGTCCGCGCACCATGGGACTATGCAATAGCGACTGGTAATTAGCTCGTTGACGGTCTTTGCAGATACCAAAGGCTATCATCTAGTTCGTCACCAGCCGTAGATATCCATTGATCATACACAAAGGGCGCACCTTGACTGTGGCCGTCGCTGTAGCGGACCTGGGCTGGTTGTACCCGGCGCGCAATAAGGCGGCTCTTGTCATGAAGAGGCATGTATAAGAACCATCGACGCCATAGCGGTTGCCAGCAACGTCATCCCAGCTTCCGAACACTGTAGTGCGGTCAAGCCAAGTGCCGCTAACCCCGCCCTCTGAACTGAAGGTGCTGAGGACGACGCCTAGGCATGACGTTTGTGTGGTGACCGATGGTAGAACACGAGCTGCACGCCGCGTATCTGGCCGCAACCCAAGGCTCTGCTCGTCTATGGCTGTTGGTGGTGTACACTGAATGCGCACGACGGAGATTGAGCCACTTGCATCGACTGATCAGCCACCACACTAGTGGGAGCGTCGAGCGACACGTCCACGAGATCGTAGAGCTTTCCCGGACAGGCTGCACGGCATTTGCGTACAAGGGGCTGCATCAGCGGGTCGTAACTGGAAACATTTCACAACATCTCGCCTCGTTCGCCGACTCCGAGCCACCGTCAAAACGCGCATACCATGCCAGAATACGAAGGCGAAGGGGCAGCATCGATGGTTGCCTGCGCTGTGTCGGGCGCGGGTCGAAGTTGGGGGATGGGCGATGGAGGTGTTGCGCCGTGTCGTGGGGCCCTCATTGGTATGTCGCATGTGTGTCATTGCAGTGACAATGAGACTGATCTGGGGGGCCTTTCAGCCGTCTGAACCACGGTCTTCCGGCGCGTCGGACTCGCAATCCTCGGCGTCAACCTGGCTCGAGTGCATCGATGTTGGTGTTAGGGCGTCAAACCGTCGCTGGGGAGTATTTCAAGGCCAAGCCTCTCGTTCGCCCTCTACCATCTCCCTCCACTTACCACCACAATCCCCACCTCACTCACATCCTCTGCTCTCACATATATCACTCTTCTCACCGAAGGTTTTACAACATGAACTTCGCTTCTTCTTCTTCTTCTTCTCTCCTCCTCCTCCTCCTCTTTCTCCTCCTCCTCCTCCTCCTCCTCTCCTCCTCCTCCTCCTCCTCCTCCTCCTCCTCCTCCTCCTCCTCCTCCTCTCCTCCGCCCCTGCGTCTCCTCCGGCCCCCGCCGCCTCGCTCGTTGTGTCGGGCCGTAACATCACCTCCCCTCTTTCCTCCCCTCCTACCCTCCTCTATTCCTCTTCTTCCTCCTTTTCTTCCTCCTCCTCTCCTGCCTCCGAATCATCCCTTTCCTTTTCACCTCCCTCGCCGTTCGATGCCCCGTCCGGCTCCTCTGCGGAGCTCATGCCCTCTTTCTTGAGCCCTCCGTCCACATATCAGCGGTCATTCGGCTTCAACGACTACGCGGCGGGGAGCGAGGGGCTTATGGACTACTTAGATGTGCCGTACGATGTCGAGGTGAGTCTCCTGACCACGCTTCGGCCCAACCTCGTCACTCACCGTTCTCTCAGCCCTACCAACCGCCTGAAGACCTGCTCGGTTTGTCGGCGGAGTTTGGCCTCGTTCTTGGGTCAGATCCCCAACATCCTGAGGGCCTCGCTCATGGTATGTCCACCGACGTTGGACTGCCTGCCCCCGGACAACATCTCGAGTCCGAACCTCAATCGTTTGGGTCGGAGGCTTACGCTGGTCCGCAAACCTCCTTTCCCTCATACTTCTCAGACCTCGCGCTCCCGCCATCGCCGCCACCCGTGCACTACCCCGCAGTCTCTGGCTGGGTGTCGTCGCAACCGGGAGCGCATCTCGAGTCGCTTGGTACCCCCGACCGTCACGATCCTCCGACACAGACCACGGTGCACCTCGCTGACATCGCCCCCGGACCGTCGACTGCGCACCCCACGCCTGTGCGGAGGAGTACACGTCAGCGTACTCAAGTTGCTCGCCCCACCAAGGGACCATCCTCTGCTAAGGCGGTCGCGAAGCGGGGTAGGAGGACCAAGGCTGCTCCCGCGCCCGCTCAGCCCGTCGCGAGTGGAAGCAACGTGCAGCTTCCGCCCCGGGTCCCCGCCGTCGGGATGAAGGAGAGGGAGCGCGCCACAAGGCGACCGAGGGAAGAAGTCGTCAGGCAATTGGATCCAGTCGCTCCGCGCGACTGTCCGACGGAAGGGTGCGAGCGGAAGTTTGGGGCTGCGCGCGAAGAGGAAGTCGAGCATTTGAAGGAGCACTATCCGGGCGGGCTAACGAGGGCGAAGGTGCCATGTCTTTGGACGGGCTGTGGTAAGATGGTCGCCGGCAATACCCTGGTAGACCACATCGGTGCGAAACACCTTCGCGTGAAGTACCGTTGCACCTATGAAACCTGCACATGGACGTCGCCGAGGTCGGGGGACCTGAACCAGCATCTGGAACGCAAGCATGGGCATGCTAAGCGTAGGTTGTGAGTACATTACCTGCATTTGTGC
Source organism: Trametes sanguinea (assembly GCA_008973685.1). Taxonomy (NCBI): domain Eukaryota; kingdom Fungi; phylum Basidiomycota; class Agaricomycetes; order Polyporales; family Polyporaceae; genus Trametes; species Trametes sanguinea. Next base: position 655,440 of record WAHA01000018.1, read on the forward strand.
TTGATTCATCGGCTCACATCAGCTGCAATTTCTCAGGACGGAGGGCGACGTCGAAGACCGTGGGCAGAAGAGACGCCGCACTTGAGCGCTATCCCGCATTCTGTCTCATTATCTCGGACGAAGGCTTTCATCGTGTGTACAAGTGTACTATACCATCGTCGGACAACTTCTGTAGACTCTCGTAGCTTGTATATCCTGTAGCATATCCATCTTCGCTTCTGCTTGCTCTGTACATACACTATCGATACGAGCGTTGAATGCCTCCATATGCGAATGATCGCTCATGAAGTGCGCACACCGACGTCGTGTTCAAGCTAACCGATAGCCAATGCTGCGCCTGTTCGGCGACTTGGGGCATATGTGCTGGAGCATCCAACGCGGCATTTTCTTGATCTCCGTCGTAGTCGTGATGGTCGTGGTCGTACGTGTGGTCGTAATGTAGTCGCGTTCCTCCGTGACGCTCCGTGACGGAGACAGCTTGAGTGGTGGCCGGGGGAGAGACGACGCGAGAACTGCGGGCTTCGAGCTTGCTGTCGTGCTCTGCGGCGGGTGCGCAGCGGGTGTAGTGCCAGAGCTGGCACGGTTCGCCAAGTTTGAGACGCATGAGCTGAATCTGAGACGAACGGAAAACATACGAATGTGAGCCGGACAGCCATGTGCATGTCGTGGTGTAGTACGGACCTTGGTTCCAGGCGTCTCGCTCAGGCTCCCCCAATCAGCAAGGTCGAAGACCAAGTCGATGTTCGGCCACGAAATGCTGCCCCTCTTGACGTGAGTGCCCAAATAGTACACACCGCATGCAGACATACCGGATACCCTCATTGGTTTGCTGTACGTTCCAGCTGAGGCGGTAAGGGCTTGCGACGACGGCTGCATGCTCATGGACGCCGCCGTCTGTCGTGAGGTAGAGCGAATGTCCATCCTCGAATCGACGCACGCGGCGAAATGCGAGATGAACGTCCGCGCCGTGCATAGGGTATCCGAGCCTGTAGTAGAGACTGCGTTCACGTCACTGGGCTCCGATGCATGGTCCACAGCGTGATGCCCATGATGGGGAGGAGTCGTGTATCTGTGCTCTTCGTGAGTGGGAGCAAGGGCGTCCAGGGGAGCCTTCCATCCATAAAGTGGGCGTATCTGCCCGCCGACTTGCCAGCTCGCCCGAAACTCCCACCTTGCCTCTCGACTGCTCTATCGTAAGCACGCGATTTGCAGTATCGAACTGGGTACATAAGTCGCGACCTTGCTCACGAGTGGGAATTCGTCTTAGACTTACATATCTCCGTACTCATCAGCGTCATCGTAAAGACAGTCCATGCAAAAATGTGCGATGTTCTCCGAAACGGACAGACGGCCACAGTGAATGAGATTTCAGCAACGAATGACCTGCGACGCTGCGACGACGCAGCGTTCCAGGCGCTCCCAATCCCAAGCTGTGGCGCATATGTCGCGCGAAAGCCCTTGAAAGGACTCAGTTTGTAGGGCAATGGAGCCAGTAACCGACCAAAGATTGACTAGCGACGACATCGTCATCGCAAATCTGCCGATGGCCGTGGCATTCAGACCGACGCGTCTATGAGCATTGTAACCTCGTAGACGTATGCCGCACCGGAAAGTGGAGCTCATGCTCTCGAAGCAAGATGCTATGCGACAGGTAGCTAGAGGAGTCCCAACGCAGCCAGAGTGCTGGAAGAGAGAACTCTGAGCCACGGATCAGCAAAAATACTTGTAAGCCATCAGAGGCCTCGTAGAGATCACTGCAAGCACACATGGCATGCAGCTGGTCGTTGCAACTGCGTGGCCAAATTCCGGTTGTTAGGTTGCAAGCGTTTCTGGTAGCACACTTGGAAGCAACAGCATGCAAAGTGGACAAGGAACACAATCGGTGCTTGGGCACAGAGAGTCCGAATATGCAGAGATTCCGGCCCACCATGAGTGGAAAAAGATCAATCAAGAGCGTACCTGATGAGCTGAGAGACCCGAGGACTAGATTGTATGAGGCGCAGCGATGAACCTACGCACGATGGGCTTCCCGCTCAGGGAGATCCGTACGGACTTGTGCTTTCTCAGCAAACGGGCAGTCTTATGGGCGATGCAAACAAGGAATGACTGTCCAGTGTTATATGAGACTCGCGTTGTCAGCTGCACGAGCACAAGCTGCGTGCAGAGAGCTCAGATCGGCGACGATGTTGCGATGTTGCGATGTTACCACACGCAAGGGAAGTCGTCGAGGCCAGTCGTTTATCACTGAGTATGTGAATCGGTAGTGTATCCCTTGTTTGACTAGGAGGCCATCAAACGAGTAGGAAGTGTAGTCATCAGTCGACTTGTACTTTGAGAGAAAGTGGTACAGAGGGCGGACTTGTGTGAATCAAGTGAGTGCATGATGGTGGCAGGAAGAAGGTGACGCGCGGACCGCGGTGCGACTGCTGCGTTCGAACAAGACGCCTGGACATCTTAACCACGAACAGCCACGAACACTCCAGTCCTCCATGCCTCCTCGCTCTCTGGAGTTCATTGCTCTACAGTTTGCTTCAACATTCGCTACGCGACTCTCCAGGGTGATGCGCTCAGAAAAAAAAATCGACGTCGATGGCGGTGAGTCAGAGACAGGAGTTACAGATGAAGACGACCTGGGACTGATATATTGCCTCGATTACTTTGCGTCGCTCCACCAAGTCCACTGCAAAACCAAGTTGTGAAAATATACTGCTCACCTGCACGGATTATCTGCGCTTCATGCCAGCTGCAAGGCTCTTGTATGCAACAGAGCTTCTCCGAGGCGAGATCATCGTGGCGGTTAGGATGGTTGCGAACCCTAACCCTTTGGTTGTCTCGCGCTCGACACCAACATGCCCAGACAGGAAAGCGTCTACGCACGGCCATGTTCGTGAGCGCAGACCGACTGCTGATAAGAGGATTCAGATGGCTCCCCGTAAATGAACATGAAGTCATATATGTAGTACTCACCGATAATTCTGGGGTGCAGAATGCGCTGAGCTCACTCTTGAGCGCCGTATCGGACTTCGCGAAATTAGTCGAGGATGCGCGCGACGTCTCTGGAGTGAGGCTCAGCCGGGTTGAGCTTGCCGACCATTGGGTCTTGCGATCGCGACTGGTTATGGGCTCGTTGATGGCCTACGGAACCACCAAAGGCTGTCAGCTGGTTTGTCACCCGCCGTAGATAAGGATGAGTATGTATAGAGGTCACACATCGGGCGCACCTGGATTGTGGCCGCCGCTTTGGGGGACCTGGGCTCATTGTGCTCAATGTGCAATGATGCCCCTCTTCTCACGGAGGAGGGTGTATAAGAACCTTGGATGCCCCAGCGGTAGCCAGCAACATCGTCCCAGCTCCTGGTCGCTGCAGTGCGGCGAGGTCGAGTGCCATTCAGACGAAGTGTTCAGGACTACGCGGACACATGATGCTTGCCTGGTGGCCGCTTGTCGGCACAAATGCGCGCCGCGATTCTCGCCGCACTCGACGGCACTCCTTGACTATGGCTGTTGGCGACGTATGTCGGATGCGCGCGACGGCGATGGAGCCACTCGCATCCGTGATTAGCACCACCCTCACTGGCAGGAGAATGGACAGGCACGTCCAGGAGATTACAGAGCTCTACCGGACAGCCTGCACGGATGCACGCATAAGGAGCTGCATCGACGGGTCTCGGCTAATCACGTTGCCCAACGTCTAGCCTTGTTTGCCGATCCAGAGCTACTGTTGAAATGCGCACACTTGGCCGGGATACGAAGGGGAAGGAGCAACATCGAAGGGTGCCTCTACTCTGTCGGGCTGGGGGTCGAAGTTGAGAGATGGGCGATGGAGGTGTCGCGGCGTATTGCGGGACCCTCATTGGTATGTCGCATGTGTGTCATTGCAGTGACAATGGGACTGATCTGGGGGGCCTTTCAGCCGTCTGAACCACGGTCTTCCGGCGCGTCGGACTCGCAATCCTCGGCGTCAAGCTGGGTCGAGTGCATCGATGTTGGTGTTAGGGCGTCAAACCGTCGCTGGGGAGTATTTCAAGGCCAAGCCTCTCGTTCGCCCTCTACCATCTCCCTCCACTTACCACCACACTCCCCAACTCACTTGCATTGACTGCTCCACCTCTGCGCTGACACGCCCCATCATATACCGCTATCATCATGAACTCCGCCGGCTTTTCCTCCTCCACCTCCTCGTTCACCTCGTTCACCTCCGCGTCGACCTCGACGTCAGCGACGGCGTCAGGCCTGTTTCGTTGCGCAAGGTCCCAGCACCATCTCTCCTCTCTCCTTATCCTCCTCCACATCCTCCTCCCTGCCCTCCTCTCCTCCTCCTACTCTTTCTCCGGACGCATACCCCCCTCCCCTTGCCTCTCCTTCCACGTCCACTGCACCATCCAGCTCGTCTGAGGAGCTCTTCGCTACCCCCGAGGGCGGTCCGAGTCTTGCGTCCTCCTCCTACTCTTTTGACTTCTCATACTACGCGCCATTCCAAGATGGCTTCGATGTTGGACACCTACCGGGGGAACCGCACTACGCGGATGTAAGTCTCCGAATGGTGCTTCGCCCTCATACCATGACTCATCGGTTCACCAGTCCTCCTACATGGCTCCCCAAGACGATCTACTCGCTCAGTTCGAGGAGTACGGCTTCATCCTAGCGCCGGCGGTCGAGAATCCTGGGATGGCCTACTCTCACCCATCCGAAGCCGGACCGTCTGGCCCCGAACGACTCTCCGAGCCAGCACCTGGTGCTGACGTCGATACGTATGCCTCCCTCTTTCCCCCGTATTCTTCGGACATAGTGCTCCCGCCGTCGCCTGGACCATCCACCGCATACTACTCGGTGCACTCGGATGCAATACCGTCGCGAACGGAAACTCCGCCCAACGACACAACAACCTCTGCGTCTGCCAACGACGATCCCGTGCCTTCAACACAGCCGCCCACGACCGTACGAAGGAGTACGCGCCAGCGTAACCCAGACCACTCGCAACACCAAGGTAGCATCGCCTGTTGCGAAGCGGCGTAGGAAGACAAAGGCAGCTCCTGCGCCCTCCCAGCCCGTCGCGAGCTGGGAGCAATGTTCAGCTGCCCGGACCCCCCGCCGGGATGAAGGAGAGGGAGCGCGCCACAAGGCGGACGAGGGCTCAGGTCCTCGAGCAGATGGCTCCTGTCATGCGGCGCCAGTGTCCAAGGAAAGGTTGCGGGAAGAAATTTGGCATCTCCCGCGAGGACGACGTGGCTCACATCGAGGAGCATTATCCGGATGTCACCTTCAAGGCGCAGAAGGTGGAGTGCCTGTGGACCGACTGCAAGCACATCGAACCCAGGAACGTGCTCGTCGACCACATCAACGCGAAACACCTCCGCGCTGAGTTTCGGTGCCTCCTTCACAACGATCGGAACGAGATGTGTACGTGGTCGGCGCCGAGGCCAGGGGATGTCAACCAGCACCTGGAGAGGAAGCACGGGCGTCCCAAGCGTCGATGGTGAGTACATGATGTGCAGGTGCTCTGTGATGTGTTCGCTCACACTTGGTTGATCATTCTCAGGGAAGAAGGGTACGTCAAGGAGAAGAACAAGAAGCGTCGAACGTGACGTTCTCTTTTTCCGTGCCGCCATGGAACATGCGACAGTTTGGTGTACCTTGCTCGCGGCCTTTCACCTTCATTTAGCACCACTGCTTTGTACATAGATCCGAATCGACAACTCCCTCGGACTCCCTCTCCTGACTTGTACCATAGACCTGTACATATCCCTCAACGCACTGTAACATTGTAAATTCCATGCTTTACCATCCTTTATCCCACACGCGTGGTGTTACCGCTGTTCAGACTAACCCTACCGCCTACCGCTCCATATATACCAGTGATGTGGAGCTCTGACTTTCATGAAGCGTATACGTTGCTGAGTCCTGACGAGCTGTGGCAGTTCAAGTAACGGGTACGATCGATCGTAGTAGCTAGCAGGACAGGAAAAAACAAATGTACCGTCAGTATGAGTCTTCGTGTTTCGGAGCGGGACGGCGGAAAAGGTCATGTATGTGTGGGAATGGACGGGAGAGAATAATCAACGGGTGTGCGCATACAAAGGATAGCAATGTTAGATAGAGCGGAGTGCATTAACGACGATAGCAATAGAGGAGAAGTATCAGGAACGTGAACACAAGGTGATCGACGCGTACAAGTTCCTACAGGTTGCCCAACGAGAGGCCCGCGCTTCTGGAGTGCGAACACCGACGTCGCGTTCACGCTAACCGATAGCCAATGCTTCGCCTGTTCGGCGACTTGGGGCGTGCGTGCTGGAGCATCCAACGCGGCATCTTCGTGATCTCTGTCGTAGTCGTGATGGTCGTGGTCGTGGTCGTGCGCGTGGTCGTAATGTAGTCGCGCTCCTCCGTGACGGAGACAGTTTCAGTGGTGGCCGGGGGAGAGACGGCACGAGAACTGCGGACTTCGAGCTCGCTGTCGTGCTTCTGCGGCGGGTGCGCAGCGGGTGTAGTGCCAGAGCTGGCACGGTTCGCCGGGTTTGAGATGCATGAGCTCGATCTAGCACGAAGGGGAAATGCATGAATTAGCCGGACAGCAATGTGCATGTCGCGGTATAGTACGAACCTTGGTTCCAGGCGTCTTGCTTCCCCAATCAGCAAGGTCGAAGACCAAGTCGGTGTTCGGCCACGAGATGCTGCCCCTCTTTGCGTGAGTACCTAGATAGCACACAGCGCATGCAGACATACCGAATACCCTCCTCGGTCTGCTCTACATTCCAGCTGACCGGGTAAGGGCTTGCGACGATGGCTGCATGCTCATGGACTCCGCCGTCTGTCGTGAGATAGAGCGGATGCCCATCCTTCGACCGACGTACGCAGCGGATGATATAACCGTGACCACTCGGGAGAAATTCCCACTATTCGGTGCGTTCAGCCCCACCCAAAAGAAGAGAAAGGCGAGTTGGACGTGCCTGTTGGTTGGGTCCACCGTGCATTGGGTATCCGATCAAAGTCTTGTTGTCCGCGCCCGACATGTCTACCGCAGTTCCACTACGCGCGTTTAACAACACGTACGTTCCGGGAGTCCAAACACCGCCGGGAGGTGTTCCCGCGTCTGAGCCGGTGGAGACTGCGGTCGCGTCACTAGGCTCCGGTGCATGGTCCACAGCGGGGTGCTCATGGTGTGAAGGAGTCGTGCTTCTGTGTTCTTCGTGAGTGGGAGCGAGAGTTTCCTCAGACTTCACAGCGGCACGGGGCGTCCTCGTCACGTCAGCCGCAGCCCGATCCTCGCTCTCTCGCGGCTGCTCGAGGAGGGGCTCCTGTCCGACTTCCTGCTCGGCAGGTGTCTCCTCCTCGGTCTCAAAGGAGGTAATGGGAGGAATAGGCCCAGCTTCCAGATCAGGACCGTCCCCGATGTCTTCTTCTCTCTGAACGGAGACAGCATGCTCGTTGACTTGTAAGTCCTTCGGAGCTTGGTCGATCTCTTCCTGCCTCCCAAGCTGGCGAGAAGGGGAAGGTGGGCGTTCGCCGTCAGTCGAAGACTCGGGGATTGGCGTGGGCGGTTCAGCACCGGGCATGGCCCTCGCCGAACGCACTGATTCGACATCAGTCGCAGAACGAGCGAGCTGGGCCGCGCGCTGGCGGGGAGAGTTCATGTCGCTTGGTGCATTTCCCATACTTGCTGTCGGTCTCGGCCTGTGAGTACTCTTGGAGATGGACCTGAAGAGATGCTTGATATTGTGCGAGGGAGTGGTCGAGGAGGAGGTACTGGATGTGGTAGATTTGTCGGTGGGATGGTTGCCGCGGAGGCGAATGCTGAGACTGTGGAGGTAGGGCATTTGAGACTCGAGCGCGAGGGGTCTGTTTAACACTGCTGGACCAGCTGAGTAGGTGCGCTCTGCAGGACGGACACCATGAGTCGCGCGACGCATGGCAGACGCCTGTCCTCAGCATGGGCGGGGAGAAGGTCTGCCATCCGCAGGCAAGCTCTGGGTCTGTGACAATGCAATGCGTATCTCATGTAAGTTCTAACTCCTCGGCATATATTGATAATCCCTCACCGAAAGTTTGTGAAGATGCGACGCGTGACTTTCGGCTGTGAGTTGTTCACCCACCAGGCTCAGCGTGCACAAACCTGACATGGGCCATACACGAGGTCTGCAATTGCACCAGTCCATGCCAAATATTGCAATCATCGCAAGTCGTCCTGCGCTCGTGGCTGGAACGCGCCCACAAGGTGGGTGATGGCAGGAAACAGGGACATAACTGAGCTGTCTGCTTGCGCGCAGCCTGGAGGCGGCGTCGCGGAGGTCACGTGGTTCACGCGTGCTTGGTCGCGTCCTCTGCACGCGTCAGTCGCGTTTTGCATCCTGCGCTCACTTCTCGCTTTACTGCTTCCTTAGCATCCGCGTGCAACACGTCCAACATGACGGCAGACGATCAGCAACAACAAGAAGACGTGAAACCCAAGATCAACCTCATCGTGGATTTCGAGGGACAGAGTGAGTATCGGAGCCGAGAGGGTGTCCGGGAGGCACCCCGCAATGCGTTGACCGAGCGCGCCCCGGGCGGAGCGTATGCTGATTCACGCGGCTATAGCCTGTACCGTGAAGGTAAAACCTGGTATGCCGTTCAAGAAGCTGTTCGAGGCGGCGGAGGTGCGTTGTCTTACTCGCGTGGTACAAAGACCCAATTTCGAATTAACCAAACGAAATGGCGCAGAAACGGTTCCAGAAAGAACCAGGTGCGTTCTGAAGGGCATTAATCCTAGACGGGAGGCTTGACTTCGACACCCCAGGGACATTCAAATTCACATTCGGTGGCCAGAGGTTGCGACCAGAGGAATGCCCAGCAGATGTACGTCCAAACCAACTATCTAGCCCGCCTTGTGCTTATCAAACGCTCTATTACAGCATAATATGGAAGATGGAGACGTCATCGATGCTCACCTACAGCAGGTACAAGTCTCTCTCCCTTCTTCACGTATGATCTGAGGATCTCACCCAGGAATGCGCCGTGTCAGCTTGGTGGCGGAGCGTGCTAGTTTCCAGAACACAGGGCTCAACTTTGCTGTATTTGCGTATTGTACTATTCCCTACTCTGCTGCTGTACTTCTCGGTGTGTTGTTCTTCAACGTTCCTTCATCCTCCGTTCTCCTGGTGCTGGTGAAGCGCTTTGACGTCTCAGATGACCTGCACGCACACCAGGGCGAAAATCATACATCTTTGGACCGCGCCGGCCTCTGTATCCTGCGAACATCCTCACAATTATACGGCACAATGTCTCAAAGTGAGTTTCAATTTAGACAGGATCTCCGAAAGAGAGCGATCTGATGAGACTGCCTGACCGAGATTGTACCTAAGCCTGTCGATTTGTTCTGGGCCATTGGCGGCCTCTTCCGGTCAGAAAACGCTGATGCGCAAAGGGTGCTTTCTCGGTACATGGCGCCGCAAGTTCATGGCACGGTCAGGGCTGCATGCCGCGGCGCACATCGTTCATTATCCCATGATCGTCCGGGCAGGCAACCTTGACGCCAGGGCCATAATCCCCGGCTATCATGTAGGACATGTCCCATCCTTGAAACCTTCGCATCCAACATCGCGGCCTGTAGCGTATCGACAATTGCACGCCGGGTTTGGTTTAAGAAACGACGTTGATATGGATCCGTCGAGCTTCAACGCGTCTCGTGTCTTCTAATACTTCGCAGCGAATATGTGGGCCATGGCATCAGACTCTCGTTTGGGGCCTTTCCGCAGTGGCTCGTTGTGTAGACGTGTTGACTGTCAGAATTCTTGAGCACTCATTGACTTCCCTACTCTCGGACTCTGACAGCTTGCAGCCCCTCGAAAGGTACATCAAACGTGCCCTTGTGCAGAGCCACACTGATACTAGGTTTGCGTTCCAGACGAAAAATCATCGCGATATATGCAAACGTAGTTCCATGACTTCGACGTACACCCTTCGCTGACCCGGGGACTCGCAGCACTTCCCTTGTTTCTTCCGGGACCGCCTGACCCTTGGGGCGATTCCGTTGCTATTAGACTATGTGAGCCCTCCCGCGAAGATGCCGCGTTGGATGCTCCAGACCACATACCCCAAGTCTCCGAACAGGCGATTGTTTATGGGTGGGTAATGTTGGACACCGACGTCGGTGTTCGCACTCAATGAGCGCGGACGTCTCGTCGGGCAACATGTCAACATACACGCCGGTTATGACACTGGTTGTTCACGTCCTCGGTGCTTCTTGGCCAATGGCCCCTGCTTCGCTATCGTTACACGCACTCATCGCCTATGTATGCTATCCCCTTGCACACGCACATCTATCTATTATTCTAGCCTCAATGGGCCGGAATCGCGCTTCTGAAGCTCTCGCGGTCTTCCTTGAGGTAGGCAATACACTGCAATGGTGTGACGTGGCCTGGTACAGTATCAAGGACCCCACTGCGCAGTGCACAGGGGGAGCCATGTAAGTAGTATATACGTATCTCCAGGGCGAGCAGGAGGGGAGATGGATATGCTACAGGATAGACAAGCTATGTGAGTCTACGACAATTGTCGATGGTATAGTACACTAGTAGTAGACAATGGCAGCACTGGTTCGATATCATGAGCCACGGTGTGAGGTCGCGCTCACTGAGTGCGCCGCTTCTTCGGCTTGTCTGGAACGTCGCCCTCCGTCCTACAAAGTGAAGCCGATGTGAGCTAACATACTCTACGAAAAATGCATGGATGGACTTACAGTCGACGCTTAGCGTGCCCATGCTTGCGTTCCAGGTGCTGGTCCAGGTTACCCGACTTCGGCGACGTCCATATGCACCATTCATAGGTACACCGATACTCCACACGCAGATGCTTTGCACCGATGTGGTCTACCAGGGTATTGCCGGCGACCATCTCACCACAGCCCGTCCAAAGACATGGCACCTTCGCCCCAGTTAGCCCGCCCGGATAGTGCTCCTTCAAATGCGCGACTTCCTCTTCGCGCGGAGCACCAAACTTCCGCTCGCACCCTTCCGTCGGACAGTCGCGCGGTGCGACTGGTGCCAATTGCTTGACGACTTCTTCCCTCGGTCGCCTTTTGGCGCGCTCCCTCTCCTTCATCCCGACGGCGGGGCCCGGTGGCGGAAGCTGCACGTTGCTTCCACTCGCGACGGGCTGGGCGGGCGCGGGAGTCGCCTTGGTCCTCCTACCCCGCTTCGCGACCGCCTTAGCAGAGGATGGTCCCTTGGTGGGGCGAGCAACTTGAGTACGCTGACGTGTACTCCTCCGCACATGGCGTGGGCTGCGCAGTCGACGGTCCGGGGGCGATGTCAGCGAGGTGCACCGTGGTCTGTGTCGGAGGATCGTGACGGTCGGGGGTACCAAGCGACTCGAGATGCGCTCCCGGTTGCGACGACACCCAGCCAGAGACTGCGGGGTAGTGTACGGGTGGCGACGGCGGCGGAAGCATGAAGTCTGGAGTATACGAGGGCAAGAAGGAGGTTTGTGGACCAGCGTCAGCCTCCGGCTCAAATACTTGAAGTTCCGAGTTGAGATGTTGTCCGGGGGCAGGCAGTCCAACGTCGGTGGACATACCATGAGCGAGGCCCTCAGGATGTTGGGGATCTGACCCAAGAACGAGGCCAAACTCTGCCGACAAACCGAGCAGGTCTTCAGGCGGTTGGTAGGGCTGAGAGAACGGTGAGTGACGAGGTTGGGCCGAAGAGTGGTCAGGAGACTCACCTCGACATCGTACGGCACATCTAAGTAGTCCATAAGCCCCTCGCTCCCCGCCGCGTAGTCGTTGAATCCGTATGATCGCTGATGTGTGGACGGAGGGCTCAAGAACGAGGACATGAGCTCCGCAGAGGAGCCGGACGAGGCATCGAACGGCGAGGGAGGTGGAAAGGAAAGGGGTGATTCGGAGGCAGGAGAGGATGAGGAAGAAAAGGAGGAAGAAGAGGAGTAAAGTAGAGGAGGAGAGGAGGGAAGAGGGGAGGGGGTGTTACGGCCAGAGCTGACGAGCGAGGCGGCGGGGGCCTGAGGGGAGGCAGCGGCAGAGGCGGCGGAGGAGGCGGAGGAAGAAGAAGCGAACTTCATGTTGTAAAACCTTCGGTGAGAAGAGTGATATATGTGATGGCAGAGGATGCGAGTGAGGTGGGGATGGTAGTGGTAGGTGGAGGGAGATGGCAGAGAGCGAGCGAGAGGGTTGGCCTTGAAATACGCCCCAGCGACGGTTTGACGCCCTAACACCAACATCGATGCACTCGACCCAGGTTGACGCCGAGGATTGCGAGTCCGACGCGCCGGAAGACCGTGGTTCAGACGGCTGAAAAGCCCCCCAGATCAGCCCCATTGTCACTGCAATGACACACATGCGACATACCAAAGAGGGCCCCGCGACACGCCACGACACCTCCATAATCCATCTCCCAACTTCGACCCGCGCACCCACAGAGTAGAGGGAACCCTCGATGCTGCTCGCTCGCCTTCGTATTCTGGCATGGTATGTGCGATTTGACGGTGGCTCGGAGTCGGCGAACAAGACAAGCCATTGGGATACATATATAGCCAGGGCTCGCCGATGCAGCCCCTCATGCGTGCGTCCGTGCAGGCTGTACAGGAGAACTTTACAATCTCCCGGACGTATCGTTCAATTCTCCTGCCAGTGAGGGTGCTGATCACGGATGCGAGTGGCTCTAGCCCCTTTGCGCGCATCCGACATACGGCACCAACAGCCATAGACGAGTAAAGCCTTGGGTTGCGGCTAGAGACGTGGCCCACACTCGTGCCTTGAAATAACCTTGAACACTCCGGCCGAAGGGCGGGATTGAAGGCGCTTGGCTTCACCGCACTGCAGCGTTCAGAAGCTGGGATGATGTTGCTGGCAGCAGCTAAGGTGTCTGAGGGGATTCTTATATACGCCTATCCATGATAATAGCCACCTTATTGCGCACTGGGTGCAATCAGCCCATGTCCGCCACAGCGGTGGCCACAATCAAGGTGCGCCCTTTGTGTATTATCAATGCATGCTGATGAACGAACTAGATGACAGTCTTTGGTATCTGCAAAGACCGTCAACGAGCTAATTACCAGTTCCTATTGCATAGTCCCATGGTGCGCGGACTCAATGTGGCCGAGCTTCATTCCAGAGACGTCGCGCGTGTACTCGACGAACAGTGCAAGCAAACTGTGCAACGTCCGATACGACGCTCAAGAATAAGCTCAGCTCATTCTGTCCCCACTGCGTCCCAGCAAGTACTACATATTTGCATGCATGCTCATTTTCGAGGAGCCATTTGATTTTTTTGTCAACAGTCGGGCCGCGCTCACTGAACATGTTCGCGCGTAGACGCTTTCCTGTCTGGGCGTATCGGTGTCGAGCGCGAGGCGACCAAAGGGTTAGGGTTCGCGAGCGTCCTAACCGCCACTGACCTTGACTTCAAAAGCCTCTGTTGCATGCAATAGCCTTTGCAGCTGGCATGAATCGTGGACGGTAGTGCAGGTGAGCCGTATATCTTCGCAATTTGGTTTTTAGTACACTTGGTGCAGCGGCCCGAAGTCTTTGAGGCGATATATCAGTTTCGCGTCTTTTTCCATCCGGGACCTGACTCACCTCCATCGACGGCTATATTTGCTTCTATAGCCCATTAACCTCGAGCATCGCATAGCGCAAGGAAAAGCAAGCTGCAGAGCAATGACATCGCGAGAGTGAAGAGGCATGGATCCATGACAATGTGTTCGTGGTTAAGACACCAAATCAAGGTGCGTTGTTCCACTGTCAGGGTCGCGGCAGACTCGCGCAGCAGTCGCGCCGCGTTGGATCCGCGCGTCACCTTTTTGCTGCCACCACCCGGTGTATACCTTGATCGCACAAGTCTCAGTCTGCCCTTTGCTGCTTTGCTTTGCACCCCTTTCTCTGCCTCCTCCGCTGCCTGGGAACTCGTCAAGAGCTCTTATCTACAGTAGCCTGTAGACGCAAGTCTTAAGACGACGCGATTGTCCCGAGCAAACGCCGCAGCATCTGCAAGGCTGTCCAATTGCGACCGTTGTTCATAAAGCATTGCGAAATTGAAAGTGACAATATCAACGAGGCAGACGGATGACAATGGGGAATAGACTTTCGACGAACATCGTACAAACTTCGTCTTTGTACGTGGAGCCGCGGCTACCTGCACGAGTGATCCATGACTCTCATCCTTGGCACATTGCACAACTTTGGTCTCCTGTAAGAGGATGCAAGATTACACGTCCGGATATATGCTACAAGGACTACTTATGCTACATCGACAGCGAGCGCGTTTCTGTGCATCAAACATCATACGTATCGCGCCGCTGCTGGGAAGTGCTAGACGGGCTACTTGAGTTCAATCATCGGGACTTGACGCAGTTCGGACACAATCACTTGCCTGACTGAATCGCCTTCGGCCACATCATGGCTTTGATGCGGATCCGTGCCCTCGTCCTCGTCATGCGACCCATCCGAATCTACCAGTCGAAACTCTGACTATACTCCCAGCTTCCGTTGAGCTACATTGATCTGCTATGCCGTTCCCCTGGACGGCTTGAATCTTCTTGGAGGTCAGTCAGTGGAGAGGCGCAACGAAGGACGCAAACTCTGCCAATGGTTCGCGTCCATGAGGGTTCACGAACGATGGTTGCTCGCTGCCCATTGGATTGGCCGAGAGGCGGTCGACTTGTCGCAGGTTTAAGAGGAACCGGGACACCAGTATGGACGTGATCCTATGCCATATCGTTGACAAGCGACTCGTCGCGACGATGCAGTCATGAAGGATAGATGTCACACTCACGGACTCGTGAAGATTGGCATGTAGCTCACGGAGATGTACTCCTGTGTGTACTGGTTTGTGGTCAGGCATAGCGCCGCTGTCCCCGCTGCGCGGCTCATCATACTTACCGCCAGCAGCGTTAAGGCCAGATGCAGCACGTTGAGTGTCAACAGCGACCTGTCAAGTATGTAAGCCTTCGGATACGAAGCCCAAGAGCTCGGTATTCAGGTCCATACAGAAAATAAAGTGTGCCTGTGCCCAACCAGTTCACAGTCAGCCAGACCGCACTTTACAGGAACATCGAACAGGCATACCGTCTCGCAGGATCAGACTGCCGTAAGTGGTCTTGAGGTTAGCTTGTCTGTACAGCTTCAGCGACTTGCGATGTCTTCCACCAAGTGACCGTCACCACGAGGAAGTCGGCGGCGATGGCGCAGCTTCGAGATACTGATGGTCACTGCCGAAATGAAGTAGAATATCACAAAGATGCTCTGAAACGTAAGAGCGATGACCTAAACTGACGCCTGAAGAGGGGATGGATGCACATGAGCATGTCTACCTGAGGCTCTACCATTGTTGACAGATGACTCACTGTTTGGCCAGATGCAAAGGAACACTGATCGATGATACACATCCGACGGGTGGTGGCGAATTGGAAATGTGAAGCCACTGAAGTGTACTCTGCGTATGATGTGATGAGCTATCACGGAGGACACGAAGACAGGCCATCATTACCCACTAGATTCGCTCCGACTGGAACCATTCAGCAGAAGAAAGACGAACCCCGCTAGCCACCTTTTGCGGTCACTCAGCGCATATACGCGTAAGCTAGAGAACGCTAGACAGGAGATTCATCAATTAGAAGCGGGGAGAATACCGAGGAGATCATCGCACCCGCTTGTGGGAAGTACCGCAGAAGATCTGCCCCTTGGAACATGACGATGGTGAGTCGACACCTGCACTCTCGTTAGGAGAGTGCAACAATACGAGAGTGACCATGTACAGACCCCTGGGAACGTTGCGAGTTAGGCTTCAATGGTTCGCAAGCTGGTTGACGGTCACTTACGATATCGGTAATGGGGTGGTAAGTTCCAGGGGCGGCGGCGAGGTATCCGAGGAGGGTCAGGTAGCGATTCAGGAAGAACATCACTGACGCGCTCGATGCCTTTCCCTTCCAGAACAGCTCAATCTCGTCTGCAAAGGTGACGACATATTCGTACAGCACGAGGACTGCAGGTCATAGCGCCCACGGTTCAGCGAAGGCTGTTGGCAACACTGTTTCGAATGAGGAGGAGGCACTCACCGAGTATCGCAGTAGCGCAACAGCCACCGATGAACCTGAACGCAACATGAGGTACGCTCGATATCCATGATAATAGGATTTGAACGCACTGAGATGCGAAGAAATCTACCATGGCAGCATGCGGGTCAGATGCTGAGGCAGACATGGCACACACAGGATGAGCAGAGATGGGCTTGCTGAGACAGCCTGCAGCGACTTGACCGCTCCCTTTGAGGCATATATATGTGAGCCAATAAAGCGAGCGATGCAGATTGCGACCAGTGCCACGCGCAGGCTCTCAGGAGTCGTGGACGCGACGGCGGCCGCCCACCAAGGTCAGGCAACATCGTACTACCGTGGCGGCGACGAACGGACCAGAGAGAGTGTGTGTGTGTGTGCGCGTGCGCAGTTGTTGCATTCCTGCAATGGCTCAGAGTCCCCTGTGTCCAGCATCGGTGATTGTGGCTCCATACGCGCGCGATGGCATAACAACAAGTTTGGGTAAGCGACCCAAGAGTCAGTCCCAAGACCAAGGTTTGTCAGGCCGCCCTTGAACAGTATTGCGTTCTGGCCCGAGAGTGACCGACTGCTACTACGGCCTGGCACTGGTAGGGACTCGGAAGGCGCGGAGAATTGGGCATGCTGCTAGCAACATCGCGTCTACTGGTATGATAGTAGGGCCCTTAGCCTCCGATAACAGGCTTGAAAACTCTTCAACCCGTCAGACATGTCTCAACCACGTTCATAGGTCGCACGAGCTCTGCACGTACCAGCAGCACTGTAGTCGATCTTTGCACAGCTTAGGTTTACAGGCGGTGTCCATAATCGCACATGGTGGTAGACGCGAAGCCAACACCGTTGATCGACACGACGGGATGATCTCATCATTGCGGTGCAACGTGCAGTAGCTAGTGTAACCTGTTGTCCTTGATTGATCGCGAGGACTCAATCGCCCTGTGTACGCTCCATGCCATGCGAATGCCAAGGATGCGACTGACAGGGTAGGACTCGGAGACGCATGTACAGTACGGCTTGACGGATCAGCTGCTCACCCAAGAGAGCCGTCGAAGAGGCCATACGAATATATTCCTACAAAACGAATACAAGGGCCCAGACATTTTCTACGACGTACGTGTTCAAGCCCAACGCGGAGTGAGTAAGCTACAATATAAATGTTATGTACGCCCCCTCGACGCACGCAACCCCCATAGACTGCGCGGTACACCGTAGCAGCGAGATACAGGCCGAAGAGATATCCAGAGAAACCAGCGTCGGCGGAGGCTGATCCAGATGATGCGCCAAGAAGAACATGCCTACATCCTCATACATTACTAGAAATGAAGTCCCTGAACATTACAGGATGGCCGGGAGAACGAACGATGCTGTCTGTGCTGAAGAGTTGTCGGGAGAAGACGACGCCGGGTCTGACGCACAGGTCAGTTAACCGCTGATGATGGGCGCGGCCATGGAATACTGATTGAAGTTGGAGTCGAAGCCGTTTGGCATGTGCTCCTGCATGGATGGCGGTGACTCCGGCCAAGAGAACCTGCGGATGATCGGAAGGTAAGTACCCGCATGGAGACATGGGAGGACGGTGACTTGAACGTACCCAGGCATCATCATGTCTTTCCAGTAGTTCGGGTTCTGCAGTGCAAGCAGCGGCCCCCAAGAGACCTCCGACGGCTCTGGTTGTCCTGCGAACTGGAACATGTCCGGACCAGGGACCGTCGTGTAGGACGGCTCGATATCGAACATGGGCTCCGAGGGAAGGGTGGTGGAAGACTCGGATGACGTGAAGGATGTCGGGCTGGTCGCCGCAACGTTGTCGTACACTCCGCCAGCGGGTCCTGCGCCGTGATTGGTGTACTGGCCTTGTGAAGACTGTCCTGCGGCATGGGGAGCGTGCTGAGACCCGAAATTGGACGAGGATGAGGAGGAGCCGTGGAGGGTCTGTGCCTGGGGCTGTGAAGGAGGCCCCTGTGCATCCGAAGAACGAGAACTCACCGCCAGGTGGCGGTGCTTCCTCAGCAGCCCATGCAGGAAACGCGAGTGCAACGCGGGAATGTGGCGCTCGTCTATGGCGATCTCCGGTGAGCGAAGCTTCTCTATCAGGCGGGAGATGAGGTCGAAGATCTCGGTCTGCAGTTCGGGAGTGACAAAGCTCGCGAATTCTGGGCGCAGCAGCTGTAAAGGCAATGATTACTAGGCAGTGCTCATGAGAATGCGACCACACATACCTTGAGAAGGAACGCAGACGCAAAGGACGCAAAGACGAAGTGGGCTGAATACAATATCAGCAAGGCGCACCAAAGTCGCATGAAGGTACTCACAGTCGGGAGATGTACGCAAATAGCCCGTAGGTGCCAGGGTATCAATCAAGGTAACAATGACGGTCTTCGCGGATTCGAAACACTGCCACCACAGTCAGCCATCGGCGTTGACAACGGCCGGAGAAGCCTTACCTTGTCGAGGAAGATGTGATCTTCTGGTCGGAATCCACGTTTGTAGGCTTGCTGGAATCCGAAGGACCACATGACGAGTCTCGAATAGCCAGTAAAGCTGAAGGCAGAAGGTGAGATTGAGGGTGGTGCATGAGGAGAGATAAGACTCACAAGGGTAGCAGAGAGGCGCGGAACTTCAACGCGGGATCTGTTTCGGTAACGTCGGTTGCCGTCCGATATTATTACGACAACATGCAACGCACCAGTCAAGTCAGAGTCGCGCTGGAAGCGTTCCGACCATTCCTTGAAGTAATCCATCAGCTCTCCATCGTGCTTGATGATAGATGCACGGAAGTCGAGGCTCTGGAGCTCCGTTAGCCTGGGATCATCCGTTGTTGTGGAAGACGTCCGTACTTGGTTCAGCCCGGTCGGCGAGTCAGGGTCAGAATAGATATCATCATGGAAAGCGGGTCATAATCCTGAGCATCTGAGCATAGGCGGACGTGCCGATGTTGAACTGCGAGAGGCAGCAAACGTAAGCCAATGACTCAGGCTATCATGAGGTAAATGCATACCGGAGAGTTCATCCTAGACGATTTGTACCAATCAGCAGAGTGACGGATAGTGCTAAGGACGGATCGATCAGCAGTGATACTCAAAACGATGTTCATCGACACATACTAGTCTTCCTTGATCGTGGCAGGCTTGCCAAACTGGGTCGCAGTCGACCTGTCCAGGTTGTAGCAGAGCAGCCAGACGCGCGTCTGATTGACGTGTTCGCGCTCCTGCTTCTCCGTCTTCGGCTTGACGTTGGACACGACATGCAGGTTGAGATCCGTCGCGATGCTGCTCGTGTGTGAGAGATGCTGGAGGGTGAGATGTCACAAACGACAGCTTACCGGATCGCAAGCCCAGTGTAGAGCCAGTTCCGGTCCTCCTCCCACCGCCGGGCGGGAACGCCGTACAGACTCATCAGCAAGTACGCCTGCGAGAGCTCGACCGACTTCCACCCGTTCAGGAGAGCGGATGCAGCAGCGTGCTTTGCGAAGTGCATCGCGATAGGGTAGATGTCTGACTTCTCCTGGTAGTAGCGTGAAGAGATCGCGCAGACTCGAATGAAGCATTAGCACATTGCGTGAGGCCCAAATGTTAAGCGATGCAACTCACTGACGGTGAACAGGAAAGGGCACCGGTTGAACGTAGTGGCGGGGGTGTGGAGGGTGGGGTCAAGGATGTCGCAATGCACGTTGATCCTCTCAAAGTAGCTGTGATATCATGAGAACGGCGCGCTTTGTACAGATACGCAAGATCTCACATCTTGAACAGCTTGTCGACGTCGTCCGGAGTGACAATGCCGTGCACGATGATCTCAGGAGGACTAACGCTCTCGATCATGCTGGCTCTGAGGCCGAGGTTGAAAGCCGGGCCTGTGCCGAAAATCCTTAAGACGACAAATCGCTACCAGAATGCCTGATGCAGTACTCACCTGGCTCAAAGAACGTCTCGTTCGCAACGCCCTGTACAACCTCGCGATCAGACTCTGTCAAACCCTAGTTTCGCTTATGGCACGCACGACATCATCATCCGAAGACTCATTGTCCTTCGGCTTCGCCGCGGACTTCCTGTGCGTTTTCTTCCTGTTCTCCAGCGCCAACTTCGCGATCAAACCAATAGGAACAGTCTGATCGGGCAACGCCTGCGGCTTGTCCTCAGCGTCCTTGAGCGGCTCGTTGTCTTCGTCGTCCTGGCCGTTCGCGCTGCCGCGCTCCGTGAGCTCGTTCACATCTCCATGCTGGCCCTCGTCGTCCGAGTCATCGCTCTTCTCTTCCGTGCTGGCGCGCGAGTCCAGCTTGAACGCGTTCATGGCGGACGAACCCGCGGTGGACACGCTCGCCTGCAGGCGGTCGAGGAACGCAATGACGTTCTGGTTGTTCTGGTCCGTCGGCGACGTCGCCATGCGGTACGACGCGATCGACATCGGGGTCGCCAGGTATGGGTTATGGATCTGTTGAGCACAATCCACGGTGAGCGTGGTGTACCAGGATCGCAAGAGGCCGGTATTTCCGGTCCGAGATAGACGCACCTGCTTGAGGAGGGACTCGATGATGGTATTCTTCTGGCGGATCTGAGCGAGCAGATACTCGCGTTTGCTGTGACGAGACATGACAAATGAGTAACCTTCATCCCCATCGAAGAGCTCATTATCGGATGACGACGATAGCGACACAGAAGACCAGTCGGATGACGACATCGCGTTTCCAACCAAGGCTGAGCAATGAAACTGAACACACTGGACACAATCACCACGGCGGCGGCGAGGGCGCGGACACGAGGGTCGGCAGGAAGGAAGCCCCGCCACAGCTCGACGACCGGTACTTAAAGGTGCGGCTTCCCAGGTCCCGCCCGCCACAGCCGCTGGAATGGGACGTGGCCCCAACGTGCGCACGGGGGCAGGAGCACAGACACTCACTTTGGCGCATTCCGGGGCTTTCTGCCCTCGACGATGCACTGATGTCCGGATGTCTTGCAGCGCTTGCACGTGTTCTCGTCTGGCGGGAACTCGCACCTCATCTGTCGCACCGCCATGGGCATCGATCAGCCTCCGTACGACAGCGGCGGCCTCGGACCGTGCGCCCGCTGCGGCGCCTCGCCGAACGCAGCAGGTACCTCGGCCGCACAGTGCAAAGCAGACGCACCTTCAGCTTCTTACAATGCTTGCACGCTCCAGGCCTGCGGACGGAAAAGCATCCCAGCGGGGCCAGAAGGCACGTAGAGGCGCGCGCGGTCGGGGCAAGCGGCCATTAAGCGCCGGTGATGTGATAACGCCGCACGAAGCCACACGGACGGACAAGGCAAGTCGCCGGATGGCAGTATCGACCCATACACGCCAGCATGCATGGAAGTCGCAGGAAGAGGGACCACGAGGGAGGGTGTTCAGCATGGTCAGCTTCAGCCCAGGTCACCAGGAAGACAGGGGGAAACTTACAGCCTGGCAGGAAGCGAGCCTTGGCCTTGCTGTGGCGGAACGCTCATCGTCATGTTCAGTCCCGAGAGCGGCTGGTCGTCATCCGACTGCGTATCGCTCTCGCCACCATCCTGAGGCTCATCGGTGCGTTGCCGCTTTTGGCCCTGTTTGCCGCCCCGGGTGCGGCCACGGGCTGCAGCGCCAGAGGGCTGCCGGGAGGACGAGGCCTGCGACTGCTGAGAAGCCGCCTGCGCTGACAGATGTGATGACGCCGAGGAGAACGCGTGCTGCGAATCATCCGTCCCTCCGACCGGAGGGTGTGGACACCGACGAGGGCAGGTTCGTGAAGTCGGAGTTCGGGGTGTACGTCGTCGCTGAGTACGGCTCGGGCTGGTACTGCTGCACGAAGTTGTATGATGAGTGATGGTGCGACTGATCGCCGGAGGCCGAGATCGCATCCGTGCTGACTGATGGATAGAAGTACGACTCGCTGGCCTGCGCTGCAGCGAAAGCCTGTTGTTGATGGTGCGGCGACAGCTGAGGCTGCTGCTGGTACTGTCCTCGAGGAGGCTCGGGAATCCTTAGATTAGGCGCAGTCGGCGGATAGCCCACAGTGGCACCACCCTGGCGAGATATACGGGGCATTCCACGCTGCGGGCGATCGCTGGCAGCAGGTCGCACAAAGTGGTTATCGAAGTTGGTTCCCTGGTCGCCGCCACTGAACTGCTGCTCTTGCACGAAGTTGTAGCGGTTCTGGGGAGGGGGTGCCGGGGGAACGGACGTTTGGACGTGGTGAAGCTGGGACTGCGGGGGCGCTTGCTGGAAGGGGACCTGAGGGACGTTACCGGGGATGCCGCTCTGTGCATACGTGTACTGCCCATTCGCATAGTTTTCCACCCATTGTTGGTAGTCGAGCCCGGATTGCGGGGGATTCGCCATGTTGGGGTCGAATAGAGAGGGGATCTGGCCGATCATCGAGCCGGACGAGGACGATGCGTGCGGCCTAGAGACACCTGCAGAGGACGGGCCGGAGGAGAGAGAAAGGTGTCGGCGAGGTGCACGAATGCGACGAAGAGGGAAGCGGAAAGGATGTGCGCACCTGAGGAGGTGGGAAGATTCACGAGGCCGGGAGGAGGACGTGGTGGGTTGTATTGGGCTGTGGAATGCAGAACAATGATGCATCAGAAGGCCCGTCGTAGCAGGCGCTTAGGAGGTACGTACCACCGGCTTTGGCGGGATCGAAATCGCCCTGGGATGGTGCTGCGCCGCCGGGGGACAGGCTTGACCGTTGGGATGCGGACATGAAGCTGTCAGGACGAGCACGAGGTTTAATACGCCACCAAAGCTAGACTGGCGTCCAGGTCAGGGGACGCAAGGGCAGCGCGATAATCGATGTCGTACTAGTGGCAGTGTACCCGTTTGCGGACGAACGCTTTGGCTGTGCTCGGAAGGAGGCTTCCTGGTGGATGCCCTGTGCGTTCAGGTACTTCCCTTGCACAGGAGGTCAGCAGCGGAGTGGGGACGACGGGCAGGACGTTTGCTCCGAGATACGGTTGGGGTGAGCGGACACGAGGGTCGGAGCGCGCCTCCGTGCTTTTCGCGGCAGCAAACCTTGTTCTTCTCACAGGCGCCGCAGAGAGCGAGAGAAGGCGAGCTAAAACGAAACGCTGCACGCGCAGCCGATTCTGGCGGATCTACGGCGGTCCTTGACTGGGTGGACGATGATGGAGTGGCAAGAAAGGAGGACTTGATGGCTGTTCGCCACGGGGTACTTCGGCGGGCGGCAGCGGTGATTTATAGTGTGTCTAGCGCGCTTGCGCCATGTAATCACCGAGCTGCACTTATGCCTGATCCGGCGGTCTTGAGCAAGGTTCAGCACGACGGTCGAGCACCTTGGAGCTGCAGTGACAATGACTTACAGGGACGGAGGATGTGGTTGAGAGTCAAGAGGCGAGCACGACGCTTGCCCTCGATCGCGGGGCCGATCAACCAATCGCCCCGACCGTTTCCAATTTAATAATCACCCGTTTAATGTTTCGAACTTAGTCGGGGTCAAACACCTCAGCATCGCCCCCCTGTGCGGAATCTGCATCAACTACGACTACGTGATTGGACACTATCTGACATCTCTCCACTGCGTCTTATACTCTGCTGATACGTATGTACGTGCTCTTGCTATATCATGCTCGACCAGGGACTGCTAGGCCCATGCCTCCCGCGGCAGGAGCACTTGCCCGGAGGTGAGGCGCGAATCTGATCGAGTGCGCCGATGCATCGATGGCGATCGGTCAGGAAATACACCATCAATAATAGGAACGAATGCGGGGTTAAGGAACACCATGCACGTATACATGTGCCGGCCGAACCAGAACGCAACATGGCCCGGTGTGCCTTGCTCATCGCGGCCTGGAGAGCGTCGAGGAATTCCTGAAGCTGCGCTTCATGGGAAGCTCGCCATGAGCAAGGTAGCGCAAGTCTAATTCAAGCACGATGTTGTGCTCGAATCAGCAATGAGCTCGAGACATGTCGAGAGCACGAGAGTGACCCACACTCGCGGCCATACGCCATTGGACCTGCTGCTGCCCCGCGATTCATTGCATGAACCTGTAGCGGCGATATGAACACCGGTCAGAGCGGTGAGGTCATTGCAATGCCTGTCATGCAGAAGAAGAAGGCAGGGTGAGACACCGAAATGTGTACAGTACATGTGCCGACAAAGGGAGTTGACGTACTGCATGGCACGAAAGGCGCCGTACCAGCGCGCGCCATATGCCCCAGTCCTGGAAGAGCCATTTGGACACTCCTGGCATGGTGCAAGTCTCCAGACAGGGTGATTGCAGTTGCCCTTGTTCGAGGGGAAACGAAAGTTGTGTCATGAGCTGTAGGCAGGCTAACTCGTCTCGAACCTCCCCTCGAGTCTCGAAGGTCTTCAAGAGGCGCGTAATGCATGCCGTAACATCTGCAATTCGTAGCGAGACTTCGCATATGAGCATCAAGCATCGAGCATTCCGACACAGGCCAGCGACATATCACCTTCTAGACTTGCCTCATGTCTGTCGAAACGCCATTCCGCATCGTACTCAATCAAGCGGCCCATGTGCACAGGACCCTGTCGTGCGAGCGAGCCGACAAATAGACACCGAGGGAGCGAACGTGTTCCAAGCCACACGCAGCTGTAGCAATAGCAACGGTACCCGGGGTTATCCACGCGCGGCTCCGCATTTGCCACGTACGTACGGCGTCCTCAGGAAATAGCACGGCATGTACAATCGCCTGGAGAGTACCGTCCCTGTATGAAGGGTCGAACGCGGACGGGGAACGTGAGCTTTTCGACTCCACATACCTACAGCAAAGTCCCGTACGCCTCCCCCTGTACCTATGATGGAGTAGTGGGGGCGGACGGCGTACATATCGACCTCACCCGATGAGGAGGTGGCTTATACTGCAGGAAGCGCCCATCACTTCCGGCGACGCAGTGTCTCCGGAGTGATGGCTCGCCGTCAGAGACCACACTCCCAAGGTGAAACGCGATGGCCAGATCTGACCTGCAAGTCTGCCCGAGATCTGGATTCGGCGAAGCGCGGGAGTATATCGAGTGGCACTGACCGGAGTTGAGCATCGAGGCCCACTGAACGGGGAGATCTGCACGATGACGATGACGATGAAGGGCGGGCGGCGGGCGCAACGTGTTCGCAATAGCAACTGGGCGCCCCTGGGCCTTCTCGACGACGGCACACTCGCGCGGGAGCGCATTGCCATCATGGCGCTGACAGTCCGCGAGAGCGAGTAGGGAGATGCGGTGTACATATTTGGGTACTCACTACTCGGCGCGGTGATGAGTGCTCGACCGAGTGCACTTCTTGACAGCTCGCTGTCGCGGCAGGAAGACGCGTCCGACGGGTGGTAGAGCCGCATTTGACAGTCGAATTTGTCTCGAAGCTTGATGATGTGAAAGGCAGAAGGCAAATGGAATCGCAGCGTGTGGGGAGCCCTCTGTGGAGGATTGGCGATTGACGTCCTTCCCTGCGATGCAGCACTTCTTGGTGACGGAGAAAATCATGCGGCGAGTTCGGCAATATTGCATGGCGGCGGAACCTGCCCTGGGCCTTTGGACTTCAACTTGAGAGCCTTCGGTGGCTCACTACTTGGATTCTTACTCACCTCAATCAGTAGACGTGGGGCTGGATGACGGTTCTTCTTGCCTGATGCCATTGCACGCGTACACTGACCATGTGCACCGCGAAGTCGAAGCAACGGTGACAAGATGCACTGACACGGCCAGATTTCTTGAGAAATGGTGCCCTTGAAGACTGAATAAGTTGCCACCTCTTGGATGGCTGACTCTCGGATTCGAAGTCAGGTAGAAGCTTCTAGATGATGACATCGTATGAACAAGCGGACTTGGAGTCCTTGTGTGATCATAGTCCACCCGTCCGAGAGATCTGCCCATCCGGCGTTATGATGGAAACACCGTCATAGACCTCAGAACTCGTCGCGTCCACATTCGCCTGATATAGCCGGCCGCAGGAGCTGTATGTTGTACCGCAACAATTGCTCGGGAAGTTATCAGCTGGCCATGGTTGGAGACTGTGAACGCTGTTACACCAACCGTATTCTTTAAGTCCTGCCTTCGGTCACAGGAACTGTTCGAGATATCGCATTACGATGAGGAGCGCAGAAGGCAATCTAGTGAAGAGTCACACTCGATAACCACTGTAGTGATTGGAGCGCTGAGGGCTTATTGTGTTGTATCTATCCTGTTTTAGATAGAGCTGTGTCGCACTCTAGCATTCCGTCGCATGACAGAGCGATGCGGAGGTGGAGGTACTGGTGAGAGGCAAGGTGCCGGGCGCACTGTTGGTATGCAGCGATGTGGCAATGTGCAGGTAAGCCAAGGTAAGCACGAGTCAACGATTGTACTTAAGGATCATCGATCATTTGTAGTCCGAATTGAGGAAAGACTTACTGCGGTAAGTGGGCTTAAGTACCTGAATAAGCAAGTGTCGTGCTTGGCGCTCACCCTTGTGGCTGAGAGTAAGAACCCCCTACCTCTTGAACTGGCATGATGTCTCTGCTCTGACAACACCGATAATAACACCCTGTAACTCTTGAACCATTACTGACGACTGAGTGCCAGCATACTCCCATCTGGAGACATGAGTATGAGCGTCACCCACCAACACAACCTAATGAGCGAACCCGAGTTACCCACATTCGACAAACAGAAGTACCGCAGGCATTTGAGGGGATGGTTTAGCTATGCGTTTGCCAGGTAAGTCGCGAACGGTTATTCACGCTCTGTACGCGGCATAGTGACAAGCAGGGACAAGTGAGGTCTTCGTCATCGTCTCCTTGACCCTCTTCCTCCCCATATGTCTCGAACAATTCGCCCGGTACGTATGGAAAGCGGAGCAACAAAGTGAATGACGCTGAACTACAGCCAGCGACAACGGCTACCTTCTTCCTGACAAGACCCAACCATGCACTGCGCCGGTGACGTCGCCTGCAACTGATGTCGAAGAGGATGCACGCTGCGTAGTCAAACTTGGGTGGCTATGGATTGACAGCGCCAGTTTCAGGTATGCACAACAACCCCCAAGCATATGTGGCTTCAGCTGAGCTTGCGTCTTTCAGCCTATATGTCTATTCAATATCAGTTGCCCTCCAGGCTCTGACCGTCATCTCAATGGGTGGTATAGCGGACCATCGTGAGCTCCGCCACACTGCGCTCATACTAACAGTAACTAACTGTCAGCTGCAACTCTCGTAAAGCACCTCATCGCAAGAAGCTCCTCCTCGCCTTTGCGGCTCTCGGCTCTGCCTCGGCCATATTGTTCCTCCTCATTCCTTCGACGTCTCCAGTCTGGCCTTTGGTAGCGCCTCTGGCCATCTGCGCGAATGTTGGCTTTGGTGCATCCATCGTTGCGCTCAACGCATACATTCCTACGCTAGCGCAAGGTGCACAAGAGGTGGTTGCTGCCCGCGCCAAACTGGTCCAGCTCCTCCGTGGCAGCACTGGCTCTGCAGAGCCACGCGAATCCGCAGACGAGACGGAAGAGTTCTCTGGGGCTCACCAACCATTGCTGGCGCGTCCTTCTGACGGCGACCTATCGGACGACACGCGTAAGGTGAAGGCTGAACACGACCAGGTCTTGTCTGCCACCACGTCACGAATCTCGTCGCAAGGCATTGCGCTAGGATACGCCTCCGGGATCGTTATGCTTCTCCTAGCTCTGATTCCTGTGCGAGCCATGCAGGGTTCCACCAACTCCCTGCGACTAGCTATCGGGCTTAGCGGGATATGGTGGGCTCTCTTCACCATTCCGGCTGCAATATGGTTGCCCGGCGCATCCTCCGTTCCTCAGACATCGCTTGCGCTAGCAGGAGACAATGAGGAAGCAGATAGCGTGCCGAATTCAGTTGAAGAGCCCAGTTGGAGCATGACGCGGGAAATCGGGCGTGCGTGGAAGAAACTGGGCCAGATGCTCAAGTGGCGAGAGATCAAGCGTCTCCGCAACACCTTCGTCTACCTTGCGGCTTGGTTCCTTCTCTCAGATGGTCGGTCCCTACGCATATTCCAGCGATGTTCCGCATTGACGCTTTGGGCAGGTTTTACCACTATCACATCAACCGCTTTGCTCTTTGGCAAGACAACGCTGCATATGCCTCCTTCCTCGCTGATTCTCATCGGAGCGCTCACTCCTACTGCCGGTATCCTTGGCTCCCTCATATGGCCTGCGATACAGCGACGCGCAGGATGGTCGAATCTGCGCGTGCTTGTCGTACTGGTGGTCATGGCCTCCGCAATACCAGCGTATGGGTGTCTAGGTTTCTTGCCGGTCTTTCGAGAGGGCAGCGTCAAATTCGGCGGGCTGACCACTCCAGCGGAGATGTACGTCCTCGCTGTATACTTCGTGCGTACACTCCATTCTGCTGTCACTTCCGCAGACGTACTCACGCGATTCTATAAGGGCTCGGTATATGGTGCATTCCAGGGCTACGCCCGCGCATTCTACGCGGAGTTCATCCCTCCAGGGGAGGAGGCGCGGTGGTACGCTTTGTTCTCTATCACCGATAAGGTTCGCTCTGTGGCGTCTTACATACTTGTGCACCCTTCCTCTGACCACTTTCCTCTGGCCTTTTTATAGTCGAGCTCCTTTGTCGGTCCACTCATCGTTGGGCTCATCGCTGATACGACGGGCAACATTCGCTACGCGTTCTTCTTCCTCGTCTGCATGATCTGGGCGGCGGTCCCAATCCTGATGAGCGTGGATGTCGAGCGCGGGAGGGAGGATGCGCAGAGGTATACCGGCGCGGCTTTCGTCGCTCATAGCTAGTCCGTAGGTCAACAAGGTCATTACGGTGTGGTTCGACCTGGGGCAACATCCTTCGCGATTGCCGACGTATATATATGTATGATAATGATAATCCTTCGCAAGCAAGAAACTACTGGGATCGTATGTTGTGCGGCGCTCGCACGAGAACGTGATCGCTTCACTTGTCGGTGACCGTATGGCGGTTTGTACTGGGGAGCACTAAAGCCAATGAATAGGAACTGTGAAGCCTTGATCGACCGTCTCTGTGGCATCGAGATGGGCGCGAAGTGACTCGCCCTCGGTGGCCTGCGGGGGTGGCAGTTCCGCGTGCTTCTTCCGCCTCTCCTGGACAACTGTGAACAGTTTATCGATCGCAGGACGGTCGAGGGCTTCTAGGGCAAAGCCGCTATCTCCGCGGCTGTTGCCATATGCGAACAGCGACGCCTCGTACGTGAGGCGTACGTCCGTCGCTCCTGCCGAGGTCATCGAGGCCCCAGCCAATGCGGAGGAAGATCTGCAGGTCGACGAGCGCCTCGAGGCTCTCTGTGAACCTCTCGCAGACCGGCGTGCCACCACCGCGTGGGCATCTCGCCTGGGGGAGGGATGTACATGGGGCACGAGTCGAGCACGAGCGTCGCGAGCGTCTTCCCAGTGGCGGACGATGAAGTCCTCGATGCGGCAAGTGGTGGTCGAACATGATCCCGCCCAGCTCGAGCCGGCGCAGAGCAGGGAAGAAGAGCCCGGAGAGGTCGAGCCGGGGCGAGCTGCCGACGGGCTCGTCGCTCGTGAGCGAGAGGGAGGTGAGCTGCGGCTGAGGGGGGCGCAGGAAGTGGATGGGGATCGTCTCCTGCCACATCCAGTCCCACACCTCTGCGCGCCGCGGGCCACCCAGGCTGTGCATGCCGTGCAGGGAGACGTGCAGGTGCTCCAAGGAGGACAGCATCGCGGCGAACGATGGGCTCTCGTAGTATGGGAATGGGAAGCCGATGAGGTTGGCGAGGGAGAGCGAGCTGAGACGGGGCATGTTGCGGTTCCGGAGGAGAGACTGCATGATAGTCGATTGCATCAAGCCTGCCTCGGAGGGTTGCGCGAAGTCTGCGTTGCCATCCTCGTCGACCATGAGCGGGGGTGGCTCCGCGCCCGGGAAAAAGTTCAGCTCGACGTTGCTGAGTGCTGAGAACTTGTGCAACTGGGCGAATACGGTGACCAGCGCGATGTAAGTCGCCTTCCGTTGCGCGCGATCTAGACTTGAGACGTGAGTATGGTACTAGTAGATATGAAAGCTGATGCACTGCAGCTTCACCTTCCATCTCCTCGGATGCATTGCTCCAACGGAATATGATTGTCTCTACTGTCTTGGCCAGCCGTTCGCAGTCCATCAACGCCTTGAGACCCAAGGCGGATGGAAGGCTGTTTGTCACGTATGCCCGGCGAAACGCCCTTGGCGTTGCCAGCGTGCAGAACGTCCGATCCACCGCGCGCAGGTTTCGCAACCCAGCATCGCAGGAGACCTGTTCGACGACCAGAGCGAGGAGTTCCACGGGACAGTCTCTCATAGACATCTTGCGTGGCAACACCGTTATAGCGTTGGCAACGGTGGCGGTTTGCGATACGAATGGCGAAGTCCACGAAGGCGGAAATCCGGCGACGGCGCGCACTGCGCAGGATGATACGACGTCTGACACTGCTTTATAGACTCGGTCAGCTGTACTCAGTCGCCACATCCCCGCTTATCTTTGGATGACTCGAGCGTGCCGCCGCAGGCGCACATTATCATTTTCGGGGTGCGCAATGTTGCAGTGAGAAAGCTATCCTTCCGCCGACTCCGAGCCAATCGTGTGTCAGATTCCGCCGGGTGCGACGTTGGCGTGACCGGCGGCGGGCAGTCGTTGTCAAGCGAGAACTCCCCGCTTTCCCTCGTTATCTCGGTCTCACTTCAGGCTGTGTTTGTGGACACGAAAGCGATCACGCAGGGCCATTCAAGGTCAATCAAGAAGCGTCGTTCCCACTGACATCCTGCTTATCCACAAGTCGCAGAGGGTAAATGTGTCGTATGCGCGGAGCCAATTGAGTGGAGCGTCGGAACGGAAAAAGCAGCGCTCGGAGCGCCCAACGGAACCGGGGAGCCATCCAGGTTGCCATGAGAATCCACAGTTGGTATAGCATTCGTACAAGTAGAGAACTATTGGTGTGGGTAGCAGCAGCATATGCAGAGCGCGCATTCCGAGCCGAGCCGTCAGAAGGAGGGACATGGTGATCTAGCCCAGGGGTAACCGGCCTCACTAGAAGTTGGGGGAAAGGGAAGAGAAGGCATTCTCGAAAGCGCGGAATAAGGTCGAAGGCGATATGTGTATGTACGATGCGATTAGTGAGGAAGGGGGAAAGCCGGAATGCAAAACCAGAAGACACACTTCACAGGAGAAAGAAAGCCCGGGCCCGTCGAAACATTGTCATAGCTTCAACTCAGTCAATACTCGCCTTGCCAGCATGTGGTACTGCCAGCCGTCTCCGCCCAGTCTGCGGAACTGAATCCCGTGCAGCGGCAACCAGGGCACCTATACATGATAACCGCGCGATCAGCCTGCTGTGTCACGGGGATAGAGACGTTGATGATCACCTTTACAACGTTGATCTCAAATCGCACGGCGAGCGAATTGTTGCCAATACTTTCGAACACATCCGGGTCTATCTCTCCAGTGGGGAGAGGCGACAGCAGGGTCGGCTGGGGACTGGCAGCGAAGTCGCGGGGTATAGGGGGCAAGTTCTTGCCCTTCGTTGGCGACTGTGATCGAGGTGCTGACTCCTCGGCTGCTGCTGTCATGTTCTCCAGGGTGTCGGAGCGCGCGGGCTCCACCGTGGCCGTATGTGCGTTGGACGAAACATGGAAGAACGAAGAGGAAGCACTGCTAGCAGTGGTGCTGAGGGTCGTACCGCCAGAGGGACGACTGGGAAGCTCCTTGTCTTTCGTGTCCCGCTCGCGCTCCTTGCTCCTCATGCCGAAAGAGCGCTTCGAGCCCTTCTTCGTCAGCGTCCGCTTGTCCTCATACGAGCTGGTCGACGGCCGCTTGTGGTGGTTTGCAGAGGCAGGAGGCTGAATGGAAGAGACATCGATGGAAGGCATGTGAATGCACTCGAACCCAGTCTTCGTCTCGCGGTACTGAACCTGCATGCGATCCAGGACCCGCCTAATGTCCGCCTTGATGACCTGCGGCGATTTTGTCGACGTCGTCGCAACACTAGCGAGAGAGCGTCAGACCCCCCGAACGACCATCCTATAGCATACTGAACGGGAAGTACCTGAACAAGCCCTTGAGATAGACCGGCTTGAACTCCTTATCCTCGCCCTGCGACTCCTCGCCTCTGGGCACGTCCTCCGCGCCGTTCTGCGCCGGGGCGTCCTCGGCCTCTACAGCGTGCTCGTCCTCCTCGTCCGTGCGGCCGAACAGCCGGTCGGGCAAGGGCTTCGTGTACCCGTACGAGTTCCCCGTCGACGGCCTGCGATGGCGCCCGATCGTCCCGCCAACGCCGGACATGAGCGCCGCGCCCGTGCTGCTTCTCCGCTCGTGACGAGTCGACCGGCCCTGCGGGTCGAGGATCGTCGCAGCACGGCGGTGCACGGACCCCACCGGCTGGCTCTGACTGTGCGTGAGGGTGCCCGTCGGCGTCGGAGAGCCGCTCTTGCGACCATCCTGCGCCCCGTCCTCTGCGCCCACATGCTGCGTGCCATTCCCATTCTGCCCAGCTTCAGATCGCTCCTCGGTGGGCGGCTCTGTGGATAGCCGTGGAGGCGGCGAGAAGGTGTTCAAGATGCTCCCGCGCTTGGTCGGCGTGGCTGTCCGGCGCGAGTCGTCGCTTCGCCCGCCGCCCAGCAGGCTCCCGAACTTGCGGACGAGACTCGCACCCGCCGAGAGCATGACTGGCGTGCGCGGCTCCTCCTCGGCCGTCCTGTCGCCCCCCTCACTCTCGTGCGGAGCATCCATCTTCTCCGAGAACGTGCCGAACTCTGGGCCCGCAGTACGAGGAGGCTCAGTCATATCGCGCCGGGGGCGCACCGTGCCGTGCTCGGTGACCTCTTCCCCGGCCCCGAAACCGAACATGCCATGCCACGGCCGCTGGCTGAGACTGTGGCTGCGGCGGTGCGCCGTGCTCGCGGGGGCGCGCGGCATCGACATCGACATGGACATCCGTGCAGGCGTCGCAGCGACCGTCTTCGGCAGCGAGCTCGCCTGCCCGACTTCCGCGCGTTTGGGCACCGCCAGCGCCGCATCGCGAGCGCGGGGCTGCGGGAAGTTCGTGGCGGTCGGGGAGGGGGTTGCCGGGGTGACGTCGTACGACATCCCAGAGTAGTGGGATGTCTCGGGCGCGGGCAGGCGGGGAAGAGGCATGCTATAGTCCGGCTTGGCCGTGATAGGAGGTTCCCGCTTGCGAACAGACGGCGCGGAAAGCTGCTTCGCGGATGTGGTAGGGGGCGCGGAGGGGTCGCCGGTGAGCGTGTCCTGTCGCGAGCTCGACTCGAGCGAGAGCTGGGAGCTCGCGAAGTGGCCCGGACCGTACACCTTCTCCCGCTCCATCTTCTCGCGCACGAGGAAATAGATAGAAATGAGCGGATGGAAGCCATAGCACGGGTCCGGAGGTTCCCGCTGAGTCTCCAGCAGGGAGGAGTTGGAGAGATGCGACTGCGAACTGGGAGGCGAGTGCGCCATCGGCGTGCTGGGAGGCGACGAGGAGGGA
This sequence comes from Trametes sanguinea, assembly GCA_008973685.1. Lineage (NCBI taxonomy): Eukaryota > Fungi > Basidiomycota > Agaricomycetes > Polyporales > Polyporaceae > Trametes > Trametes sanguinea. Next base: position 688,919 of record WAHA01000018.1, read on the forward strand.
GAGAACAGCTTGCGCCGGTAGAAGTCAAAGCCAGAGAACCGCTTCGCCTTTTTCGACGGAGATTGGTCCACCTTCGTGGTCGAGGTGGAGAAGCTACCGTCGTGCGAGATCGCGAGGGAAGAGTTGGAGAACGACTCGCCCCAGCGGCTGTGGCCATTCCGTCCGTTCGTCATGCGCTTCCGCTCCCAGTGCTGCACTGCACGGTAGTATGCGTCGGATTCGAGGACCTCGATGAGCTTGTGCTCGATCTCCTCGTCTGTCCCGAACTCGAAACCCTTCATGCCCTTGATGACACTGCGATCCAGCTCGTCGGCACGCAGCGGTTCACGGTGTACGAGGTGCGAGTCGGGCGGGCCCCGGAAGCCGCGCACCATCCACGGGTGGCTGAGAACCTCAGACAGAGGCGCACGCGCCGCAGGATTCGTAACCAGCATGCGCGTAAGCAGGTGTTTGCACTCTGTTGCGTCATCAGCAAGCGGGAGCGCGGTGTCGACGAGTCATGCGTACCTGCGCTAAGCCAGACGGGATATTCCACCAAGCCCCGCTTGATCTTTGCGTGCAGCGCCGGCATGCTCTGGTCGTCGAATGGAACCTTGCCGCATACAAGGACGTAGAGGACGACACCGAAGCTCCACACGTCCACTTCGGGACCTGTATAAACCTTGGCGTTGAGAAGCTCCGGGGCGGCAAAGTATAATGAACCACAGAACGTCGAGAGGTGATCGGCGGGGTTGTACAGGTTCGAAAGACCGAAGTCAATTATCTTGATGTTCCCGGAGTGGGAAATGAGGATGTTCTCAATCTTCAAGTCTAGTCGCCCCCGTCAGTGAGGAGCACGACAAGAGCGTCACCGCAAGATGACCCACCTCTGTGCACGACGTTGTTCTTGTGGCAGTAATCGAGCGCACTCCCTATCTGCCTGGCGAACTTGCGCGCCACGCGTTCCCTGAGTCGTCCATGGCTGATGATGTAGTCGAGCATCTGGCCTCCGCTGACGTATTCGAAAACCATGTAGTAGTGGTGCTGGTGTACGATCATCTCACGCATGCCACAAATATACGGATGGTGGAGAAGCATCGAGAGGGCGGCCTCGCGGAGGGTACGGATCTCCTTCGAGGCGTCCTTCGACGCCTGCTTGGCGGCGGCCTCCGACGTCGGGGCGCTCCCCGACCCACTGGGATTCGCTCGGGGGAGAATTTTGACCGCGAGCTAAGATGAGAAGGTCGACGGTTTACAGACCGAACGAGATGCAAGACATGAGCGAGGGACGCTCACCTTCTCGCCGGTGATGTTGTGGTGCGCGAGCTTGACCTTGCCCATGCTCCCCGCCCCAAGCGTCTTGCTCAGCGTGTAGTCTCCCAGAATCCGAGTCCCGCTGCGCGACTTGCCCGACGAGCCGCCCTCCCCACGTCCATGGCGACCATCGTCCTGTCTCTGATCACGGTCCGTGCTCGTCGGCGGGGCGTACGCTTGAGGTGGCATCGACACAGGACGGGGCCTCTGCGACGCTGAGGGCGTCCTGGAGGTTGCGTACCGCTCTGTCCGCTCTGTTGTCGTCCTCTCCGTGCGATCCATGGTGGGTGTCTGTCGTTCTCGGTCCGGCGTTTGGGCTGCTATAGGCTTCTGGGTAATGGGCACGTCGTATTCGGGGCCAGCGACCATGCCCCCGTGGGAGGGCGTGATGGAGCCGTCTTGTATTTGAGAAGAGGCGAGACCGGTCGGATACGTCGACATGAACCCGCAGCAGCGACTGCGAGCACGACGTGGAAGGCGAGAGCGAAAGGGTGAGCGGCGGTGGTGGAGGTTGATGGAGGAGTTCGGTGCCCGCTGCTGAGCGCTCTAACAATAATTCCGCGCCTCCGCCAGTCCGCGTCCAATAAACCCATGATATATTGTTGGTACAGCGAAACATTGATCTACGATGTACAGACTAGTCTAGCTTATCAAACCTGGGTATACGAGGGCAAAGGGGAGGTCTCAAAAGGTTTGAACGACTACGGGACATGGCATCGTATGCAGAACAGGAGCCTCCCTGCGTGGGCTGTGGGGTTCCCTCAACGACGACCTGATCCCACGACATGCAGTAACAGCCATACAGCGGTCATGAGGACACCAGCGGCCACCGTCCAACGTTCCCATCCTACGCAAGGGTCTTCCGTAGCGCAGGAAACTACCGCGCGCAGGTGCACTGAGCTGGGGAGTGAGCTGCGGTCCACCCCGGGCGGCAAAGATAGAACTCACGACGGGGCATGCTACTGCCGTTGTCTTCATTCGGTCTTGCTTTCCTTCACCGGCAACCACTTGACTGGATGGCGATTGTACATCGGCCATGGAGGAATCACAGCCTAGATAGGAGTGAGCATTAGCGATGGAATGTCGTCATACGGGCGGAACGCGAGTCGGAAGTTGTATCGCAGAGCGCATCTCGAACAGTCTTATCGTGGCAGGCAGATATAGCAGACGAGCCTCCATATCATCTAATTGAGAGGAGCTTCCGAGGAGGCCATAGCGGCACTACGGGAATGCAAGGAAGCGACGCATGGACGTGCCCATCCCACCGCACTCCTTCACCTTGCCTTCACGGACACACGACAATGACACAACCTCACGTCCTGTACTCACCGCGCTCAGAACGATCACGAACAGCGCAAACAGGCCAAACGTGACGCGCAGGGATTGAGTCGCAAATCCGGCGATGAACGAGATGGCCTTGCATTCTGAAATTAGCACGCAGCCGCAACTCGTTAAGCCATGGCAGCTCACCGTTGCAGCAATCAAAGTATCCCGCGAGATGCGCTCGACGAGCTTCTGGCCCTCAAAATCCTGCAATTGAAACGTACGTGTTGATGAGTCTTGTGGATGAAACCGATCCTGAGGAACTTGACTCACAATCTTGCCCTCAAGCAGCTGTTGTACGTAGGTCGCCATCTTTGTTCTCAAGCAAACTGCAGAATCAATTGTAGCAGTCGCCGCGATCCACAGCTGCTCGGAGTCGTTGTGGAGAGAGAGAGTTAGCGAGCGCGGACGGCAGCCACCGTCGTGTACAGTGCTGTACGTTGCAACGAGCGCTTATAGCAAGTGCGTGCGGGGTCCTCAAGCGCTCAGGAACAGCATTTCTCGGTAAACTCCGAAGACACGTGGCTTCGTTCCGCTACTTACTTATACAGGGCGTCTCGAATCACAATCAATTCGTGCACTGGCAACCACCTATAGCAGCCCGATGTACGAAGGACCCCACCAAGTCCTAAAAGTATGCGATAGCCACCGTTGAATTTCTCCAGACGCAAATACTCTATACGATCTCGGAGACCGTTTAGAACTGGACAACCGAGCAAGGCTGACATGGTATATAGTACGGTCCCCACAGTACGCGCGAGATAGCGCTAGGCCCCATACTCAGTCACAACGGTCCAGCAAGACCAGTGTCCAGCAGGCGCACACACCGGTGACCATCCCCGTATATGTTCAAGATGTAGCTCAAGCAGTCTGTTCCAGCTGTCATGCATCATGAGCGACCTTTCCCTCGTCATAATTCACTGAGGGCTTCGTTCTCATACGGTGATGTCTAGCCTCACTGTATGCACGTGTGCGGCGGTAGGTAGCATGTCGTTCCTATGTCTACTGAGGCTGACTGCTCTTACATACAAGATTCATGAACCCCGGCATATCTGTGGTAGCCAGGGGACGCACTAACAATGGGCTGTCGATATTGATATTCCAGAAGTGAAAGCCCAGTCACAGTGCATATGCTGTTGTCCATCTCCACGTCAGCACGCAGCGTTCAGGGCCTGCCAATGGGCGACAACTTTAGAACTGCTACCGACGCTTGAGTGTGATAGTTATCTCAATAACCCATTTGTGACTCACCAGCCCTGTACACCTAGTTTTACGACGATCCTCAAAGCCAACCTGGTTCGAAGTAGGCATCCTCTCGTCTCTCTGTAGGAATTACGTCAGGGAAACCACGCTACCCTCCAATAAGCAGGAAAATAGGACTCACGACTCTCCCCATCGTTGGAGGTGGCTGAATTGCCGTTGGTCGCCAGGGCAGCAGACACGAATGCTGAACCCAAGCTTGCAAGGAAGGCCACGAAAATGAGAACTTCAAATCTGAACAACATGATACACTGGCACTGGCACAGAGGATTGCGTGAGACGGTTCGTCCATCATCTTACTTGCGTTATATAGCATCAGGACTTCACTAGACCTTGCCAAGCTCACATCCAATGGCTAGATCTCCTCAAACAGAACCCACGATTGTCCTCATCACCGTGAGCGGGTCGCATTTATGTGCCAGGGATCTGCACAGCAGCCGCAGCTGAGACGGCCACCGCGACAAACTGTGCCGCTATCGCGCGAAAACTTGCGCCTGGGGGAACTGTGGAGCAGTTCTGGGAGACGTTTTGCGTTCTATGTCTCGCCACCCCCGACCTCGTCTTATAGCCCGAGGCAGAGATCATGGCCTGTAGACAGTATCGACTACGGTATCGTCCGTTCACAGCACGGCTGCAATCCCGGCAACTCAAGCTGTTCCCGGTGACGTGCGTGGCAAATTAGAAAGGGACCGCCGTGAGCCCGCGGTACGAATGCGCATATTCGATGGCACTGGATCGTACAGCCAAGATCATGATACACCAATCAATCCTCGAAACCCATCGTACAGGCTTTCACACACCCCCGCTGAATCACCTCGAGCTGCGAGTCGAATGTGAGTACTAGTCCTGCCAGCCATCTCCGAGTCGGGTCCGGAAGCATACCTACTGCTTCCGTTACTGCTCGGCGACTCAGAGCCAACAGTTCTCAACATGGTCTGTGCGTTTCCGGTCTACGGGGCAACCTGTGATCAGCAGCTCAACTCCGGACAACATCGCGATTGATTGCCCACCTTGCTGCTCACCACAGTCCTGAGGACGAGGATTCGGAGCCGGCGCTCACGGCTGACAGGCCGGCGAAGGCGACGAGGAATACGGCGAGGAAAGAGGTGGGCTTAAAGAACATCATGGCTTAATGCGAAGGTTTCGATTCCGTCCGGATAGTCAGGAAGAGCGGAGAGCAAGGTGCGCGCATATCACTTTCGCCTTCACTTTCCCCTTTTTGTACCTGCGGCATTGTATTGTCTCCGCGCCCTCCCCGCGCAAACGGAGCCCGCAACGCTCGTCAGATGCGCGCCGGGCTCCTTTACGAGAGGCACTATCATTCAGGCCTGCTGTTGTTTCGGGCAGTTGGACGGCGTAAAACGGGCTTCTGCGTCTTCTCAACTTCCTGATGGAACTGCATCTGGCCCGGATCCTAGGTCTAACCGGAGAACCTCGACGTCCCGCAGGTAGAAGAGGGAGACCCGAAGGACGGCTTCCTGACTTGACATGCGAAGAGAATGGGCGATAGGATGACCGCCACCAGGGCGTTGACCTCCGCAGCTTACCCAGAACTGACAATCGTGGACGTTCCGTCTGTCAAGGCTGCCTCGGATTGTCCGTGGCAGGTTGAGCGGAGACTTGATGATCTGGCTGACGCAGTATCCGACCTCCCCGGAACCTCTCTGGATGGATCACGTATGCCATGTGCTGCATGGGACTCGACAATCGCACACCCACGACCGACCATTTAACGATCATCTGCATCGATCGGCGCTCCGCCGGACGCAAGACAATGTGCAGCGAATCCTTGACGCGAGCTCGAAGCTCGCCTCTCGAGCAGAAGGTACGTGAACGGTGATGTCTGCGTGATTCGTCTCACGCTCACCGAGGCAACCTGATCAGCATCAGCAGAACCTCCTTTGGAGTCGCTTCGACCACTGAGCGCCGACTCCATATGGGGCTTTCTGCAGTCAGCCAATTTGTCATAGGCGGACGATAACTGTACGTGGCTTGCGGATACTTGCCTCCGAGCAGCGGTCCCGGAAACCGATGAGGTCGACAGTCATTCTCATCGATTTGGCCATAATGGCCAACGCCATAAGTGGCATGCTCAACCTCAAGTGTCGCCGCCCCAGGACATCATCAGTCGTACTTTGATGGTGAGTGTCTTCATTATGTTTGATGAGATGGCTATCACTGTCAATTCACCTCAGGTATTCGAACGATGCATTGCGCACTCTAGTTCCGACAATGTACTCGACGAGTCGACGAAAAGCTGTTGACTTCACTCGAGGATCACTTCTACATTTTAACCTATCAACAAGCGACGGATTGACCCAGTCCTCTTCTCTGTGCTCTCGTCTGAGCCTCTCGAAGGACAACATCAATATCATCTTCTCGGTGGGACCAATCTTCCGACGCGATGTTCAAGCCGGAAATGTGAGGCAAACCGCCGACTACTCTGCACTCGATCTCGATGCTGCGTCTACAGCGCTACCCTACGCACGTCGCGATCGAATGTCGTATCAAGCTCCGGTGCCATTCAAAATCTCCTATGCAAACGGTTCCATCCGTTGTGTCAGTCAACGCGCCTACGACGTCTACTAAAGGCACACATCTGCCCAACGATGACCTGGCCGTTCGATACATCACACGCAGGCTCCCATCGATAACGGACATGACGTGCAAAAGCGCACGTACTTGCGAGAACGTGCCGGTTCTTGCTGGTGCCTACGCCGAGAACGAGAGTGAGTGATTCGAAGGGAGATTATGGGCGCCTAACGTCGAATAGCGGGGAGGTGACCTCATCCTCACCACTCTCGATCACCCACACACCGATGATGTCAACGTCCTCGTCGTCGCCACCCTTGCTATATAACCCTCGTCGTCGACCGTCATGGACAACGACCAACGACCTGACGACTCTCATCTCTGTTTCATCTAACCAACTCTATATCAAATACGAACAACATGTCTATCGAGGCCAACAAGGTTTACAAGATTACTAACGCCAAGGGCGGCACGGTCCTTGACCTCTCCGGCGGTCAGGACGGCTCTCCGATCACTGGATACCAGTGGCACAGCGGCGCGAACCAGAGGGTATGCTTGATTCCGTTCTATATGTCGTGAATTCTGCTCAATGATTCTTGCATCGAACAGTGGCAACTTGAGCAGCACGGGGACGTATACCGCTTCAAAAATGCTGCGACAGGGCTCTTCATCAACGTTGACGGCGAGCCCAAGAACTTCGCCCCAATCGTCGCATCTACGAACTGGGCGGACTTCGAGATCAGGCCCGACAGCAACGATCCCTCGACGTTCAGGTATGTTGTTCTTGGTCTGTTCCAAAACGTATATGGACATGTCGCTGATCGGACATCATAGGGTATTCCTCAAGGGTACGAACTTCGTACTTGACTTGAGCGATCATGGCAACCCCAACCCCGGTACGCCTGTGACCCTTTGGGAGAGCTGGGAGGGCGGTAGCAACCAGACCTGGAGGATTCGAGGAGGGTGAGTGTGTCTTGCAGGCAATTCCCATCGATCGTCAATCATACTGATACCGTGATGTAGCTGCATAAATCGCTCACTGGACACTGCATCTCAACTGCGAATGTATCATCTACCAACCAATACCTGTACTATAGCAATTGTTATCATCGCATTGAACTCTGCGCGTATGCTCCTCATCTAGAGTGCATAGGAAGACCGAGGTTCAGCTCATGTGCATCATCGACTGAGACGACATCTCGGCTTATTGCTCCCGAATTATCGATGATATGCGTGAGCAGAACTTTGGCAAGACCGGGTGGTCTCAAGCTCATCCGTGATTCTGTAGCTGCGAGCGCAAGCAAGAAGTACCTGCCTGAGTCTAGACAATCGGATGAGATCTGTTATGGGGTAGACCAATCGCTGAGGTCACCGGTCCGACAGCAGTACTCCGCGCAGTGGCAAGTCCGGCGGCTGCACACCTGACTACGACGCCTATCCTCCGCCGTCATCGCAACTTCCCGGTTCACCTTTCTGTTCAAGACCCTCTGACAGCAGCTTGAAAATATGTTCGGACCCTCATCTCCAGCTACTCCAGCAATCGTTCCCCTGAATCTGACCGTGTTCTCCAGTAGGTCTTCCCAAATCGCGACCATTGTAGACGGACCTGACGCCGTAATGTCGGAAAGCCCATACATCCTGTATGCCCTCAGCCCTACTACTTTGACGTCGACTATGCATCCGAATTTGGAGCAAACTCGAAGGCCCGACCTCATCGCTGTCAGGCTTCTCCATGCCTTTCACTGCATAACAGCTCCTGGGGCCGTAGATATGATGCCAGACGCTCGGAATGCCGCTGAGCGTTGCATCATGACGAAGCGCAGGAGACGATCTTCCCAGATGGTGCTACCTCCGAGAACGATCTCATGGGAGTATTCCCAAGCGCAGGCGACTCAGAAGGCAAAAGTAAGAAGGCAATAAACGGAGCGTGCGAAGCTGACCCGCCACCTACCACCCGTAGCTTCTGCCTGACCTCCATATGTTCTAGCCCTGAGGCGTGAAGGCTTGGTATGCCGAAGTTGTATGCCTGACAGTGCCGTTGCAGGCCTGGACTATCCATGTCCCGGGTGAGTAGCCTCATGACATCGTCGTGCGACTCTAATCTGATGATCTCCGGCCAGCCCTTCAGAACCTCGGGGTGCAAGGACTTGCATTCACGAAAACACCTTCGGCAGCTGTATTGAAGCCGTCAATCTGTACACAGATAACCGCATAGGCTTGCCGAGGGGTATGCACCCTGAATCTGAGCAAGCCAATCGTTGCCATCGTCTTCCAGAGCTGAGAAGACGTTGCGGAGCGAAAAGCCTAAATCTCGGACGCCAACAACTGCATTCAGCCGTCTGAGATACCCTCGCCAGGCGAGAGTCTAGGTCTTACATGATCGAGCTATGGCTCATACAGAGGGCACCTTCTTCATTTTGTACACCAGCTGGGCTCTAGACTGCCCACTGTCGGCCGACCGGGACGACATCCCAACTTGATGAGGAAGGATGGGCAGCTGGTGGAGTGCGCTGTAGCCTCCGCTTCTCCGCGATGCGGGGAGGAGGAAGATGAGACGATCATTGCCAAGTTGCCGGTCCGAAGGCTGCAGCTGAGGTGCGTCGCGGGGTGAATACCTGCCGCTCGACCAAGCGCAGATGATCGCCCACGTTGTACCGGATGCACGCGTCCGGTCTGCCACGGGTTGCTCCTTTGCCCACTCAGCGATGCGGGCGTGCTGACATATGATCAGCTTTGGCAGTGATCGCGGACCAGGTGAGAGGGCTCAGCGGACGATTCATGCCTCCAGGTTCTATACCATCGGGCGCTGGTGCCGGTACATGAGCTTGCTGGTATGTATCGCTTTGCCTTTTCCTGTATGTTTATGATGATCGACGGGGCGCGCGCTGGTTATGACTTCGAACTACCGGCCCTCTTTTTGCCTGCTTCCTCATAGGTCTTCGGGAACTGTACCGTCAAAGAAATTTTCGGAGGTGCTCCTGCTGGGAGTCGTGAGTCTAGACTCATGTCGAGCCCTCTCACCGTACAAGCGTTGGCACGCACCGGGCGGCCGAGAGTGAGCATGATGAGGGCATGGGGTCGCTCGCTATGCATGCGTTCGCTGATCCATTTGCTTGTCTAGTCAAGCAAGGAACGTACCTCATCTCACTTGACAGATAACGAAGACGGACCTACGCTCTTCTCCCGACGGTGGAAGCCAGTAATAGTCGTCGATGCTGAAAGAAGTTCGACGATTCTGCGAAAGATCGCAGCGTTCGGCTTCTGCTTACTTCCTGACCACCGTGCTATGACGAGCTGACGCCACAGACCCGCACGGGTGACATCCTGGAGTTGGTGGTTCACCAGGAACGGTGCTGTTTCAAAGGAGAGTTCGTTCGCGGACGAACGTGGCTCACGTCATTTCAACGTCGATGCTGGTGAATGGGGCAATGAGACGGTCCTCCTATGCAAGGACGCGTATGGCGTAACGCTCTGAGAACTTGGGAATGGAACGAAGGAAAAGGCAAGACACACATGAGCGCCCCGAGTGTGCCAATTGTACGTTAAGGCTTGAGGGCCGCTGCGGCCATGCGGCTGAGGCGTCATGTCAGTTTGGGATCCGCTCGAGTCTGATATGCTTATCCTGATGGATTCGAAAGAGAGATGACGAGAGCGAGGAGACAGCCTGCGAACCATGTAACTCGCCTCGCAAACGTGGAGGAGCTGAGAGCGCGCAGAGTGACCCAAATCGCACCGCATCTCATCGCACCGCATCTTGCCCATGCGCTGCGATGCTTCGCGGGTCAGCTCGCCGCTCTTCCGAGGGCTCAAATGCACGATGAAAACACGCCCCCAAGCTCATGCACTTCCCCTTTGGGCGCGCGCGACTCGCCACGAGAGGGAGACAGACGCGCCCGGAAGACCACGCCGCGCTGCACCTGCACAAACCCCCACCCTCAACGTGAGCACGGACGCTCTTCTTGCTTTGCAGCGCAACTTGTGCCGCCACCCGCAGGCTCCGCTGCACTTCTGACATCCCATTGGGCCTATCGTACTGCCGTCCCGGTATGCGTTATCTGCAGCGCCTCGCTTCTTCACCGGTTCCGGCAAGTGCGTTGCAGCTGGCATGGGGGAAGCACTAGTGGCGCCGAGAGGGCGAGTGCCCTGATCGGAGAGCTACTGCATTCTCATCGCTGCACGCTGCGGGGTGACAAGTGTGTGCCGGGGCAATTACCGACATCGAAGCTCTGCCAATTTATGGGAGCGTCATAAATGCGCGGGACATCTAGTGAGACAAGCTGCTCGAGCGATGACCGCAGCGGCGTCTGGAAGACTAGAAACTGCTAGTCTGGGGTCGCAAGCGGGGAAAGGCAGCGCACGCTGGCACATGTCGTGCTCAAGATGAGAGCAGCTTTCGCGCAAGCTGACAGCGATCTGAATCCGGCCTTGACCCTTCGTTCACCGTCACCGTATCCAGTAACGCAGCTCCCGGGGCTAGCGGAGCGGGTCCCTCTGTACGTACGAACGCAGAATTGACCTGGTGTGCGTGAGGCCCAGACCTGGAAAGCCAGGATAGTCATGGACGAGCCAGAGCAGCGCGAGGATTTGAGACGTGCAGAATGAAGACGTGAGGGTGATGTCAACGGGCCATCTTCGAGTCCAGCCTGAGCTATTAGGGGAAGCGTGCAGAGTTCGCGCTCGAAGAGGTAATGAGAGTCCGGCTGAGGTGACAGTCCTCATGAACACATGTCATGGTGTGCTGGCATGAGCGGAGCAAGGGGAGGGCGATAGAGATATATAAGATGCCTCCGGACAGAGCCTTCAGTCCACCAGCACCTGCCGTCACAAGCCAGCGTCAAGTCTCCAGTTCGACTTCGAAGCGAAGCAGTGTTTCAGCGCCTCAGACAAGCCCCAACAGAGATACAGCACCTGTCAACATGTACTCGAACGCACGCGATCGCAGACCAGAGTCTTCTGCGGCTCTGGAATCCGGCCACACCTACAAGATGTCGCACGCCCGGACCCGCGCAGTCCTCGACCTTTCCATGAAGGACTGGCAATCCATCAGAAGCGCTCCCTGGGATGCGAGCGACAACCAGAAGGTATGGCCGTAAACTAGAATCTCACGAGCATATTTGAACTCACCTGCTGCAATTTGTCCGCAGTGGGTCGCCGAGCTGGCTGAGTCCGGCAGCGGCTGGACGTTCCGCAATGTGGCGACTGGGCTTTTCCTTGGCATAGACGGTGCTCCCCGTCCTAACGCGCCCGTTATCGCAACGCGTCAAGAGACCACATGGGATTTGCAACCTGGACGGGAGCCGTCTTCGCTTGTGTGAGTGTGGCATTGGTGTCTCCGCTACATGAGGCTCGGTTCCTCATACTCGCTTGATGGGTAGACTCGTGGTCGCCGGCACCAGGTTGATCGTGCAACTCGCGGAGATCGCGCGCAGCGGCGCGAGTGTGAAACTGGGAGAGCTCCGCGACGGCAGCGGTGACTGGCGGCTGGAAAAGGGTAGGTCTTCAAGTCATGGTCCTTCCGTCATCCAACATGCTGATGCCTGTATGTTGCTAGCATGAGCTGCTAGCTAGTACTTTGAATACGCCCTCCTTCACTCTTGACAAATTGGGACTTTGACGTACTGGTATAGACGTGCGGGGTAGTGTGGTCGCTGACGGCCAACGGACGCTTCTGTAGTCTAGTCAGCCTCTAGTATCCATGTAGGCCTACCTACCTCGATTCAGTGGTTCTCATTGTGTTCTTTCCTGAAGCGCTGTCAGCGCATGATCCTGCAAGGCTGACGCTTGCTGTACCAAGGTAAGTGATAGTTGATGTCAAGAGAAGAGAGTGGGTGTAAGAAAGAGTCAGGAGATGTCCAGCGACCATGCAGACCCTAGTATTCTGCAAACGACCCGTGATTGAGAACATTGAAAGGCGACCGACCAAATGTCGCACACCGCACGGCCGAAGGGTAGGGACTCCAGTGAGTCTCCTGTTGACCACCCGTATTACTGAGATGATTGGACTGCAACAAGTGGGCTGGGCTCGAACGTGGCCAAAGGACTCTGAGGACCTGTGGTGGTGGTCACTGGTTAAGAAATTGGCGAGGCTTCCATTGCATCTGAATCAAAAGTCCGGTCCAGCTGAACTATCAGATAAGATTAGATAAAGCGCGGGTGTGCTATAGGCGGTCTCGCGCGAGAAGGTGGGCCAAACACGGCTCAGTCAGCGATATCGGCTTCGCACACGCTGACGATGTCCAACGTTCAACCTTACCACCATCATGCCCGAGGACGTCCCGACCGACGAGCGGGAGCCGCTGCTCAACCGCGAGTCGCAGGTGGAAGCAGGTGAGGCCTCTGCGCCGCCAGCGAAGAAGCGCAGTTGGTGGACGATTGGGTGGTACGCAGTGCTCGCCGTTCTGTGCGCGGTCGCCCTCGCGCTGTTCATCAAGGCTTTCATTGGACGCGGATGACGTCGAGGTGAGCATCTGTGCTGCACGAGAACATTGCGTACGAGGGGTTCGTATGGGGATTGCGAGCAAAGACAGCTATCATCCCAACCTCGCCATTGTGGCTTTAGCCTATATATCATTGAGCTGGTACTGAACGTGAAGATACTCATACGTGGCTTAGTTCGACCTAGGGAAAGCACTCATGAGCGCCTTGGGCGGCGGCCTTAGCGGTGCAGCTGCTATGGTCCTGCAGGTGCTCACTTTGATGCCCCTACGCACGGTCATGAACTACCAATACCGCTACGGGACCACGACCACGCAAGCCATCAAGACTCTCTACGCGGACGGAGGATGGACGCGCTATTACCAAGGCCTCACCGCCGCCCTCGTCCAGGGCCCTGTAGCGCGGTTCGGCGACACCGCTGCCAACGCTGGCATCCTCGCCCTCTTGCAGTCGAACGGGTTCCTGAAGAAGCTCCCGGCGTTCATCCAGACAGTGTTCGCCTCTCTCGCTGCTGCAGCGTTCCGTATGATCTTGACGCCCATCGACACCGTGAAGACGACGTTGCAAACGCAAGGCAGGGCAGGTATGCCGATTCTGCGAGCGAGGGTATGCGTCTCCCTCTTGCAGTCAGCGATCCAACCCATCTGACCACAAACACAGATCAAGCGCTATGGGATCGGCACGCTCTGGTACGGCGCGCTCGCCACGGCAGCGGCGACCTTCGTCGGGCACTACCCCTGGTTCGTGACCTACAACGAGCTGAACGAGATCCTGCCTCCCTGGACGAACCTGCCAGAGAAGCTCCTCCGGCAAGCCTTCATCGGCTTCTGCGCATCCGTCGCCTCGGACACGGTCTCGAACTCGCTCCGCGTCGTGAAGACGTACCGCCAGGTGAACGAGGAGCGCATCGGCTACTTCGCCGCCGCCGAGGCGGTCATCGCGACCGATGGGATCAAGGGCCTGTTCGGCCGTGGGCTCAAGACGAGGATCTTGGCGAATGGGCTGCAGGGGCTCATGTTCTCTGTGCTCTGGAAGTTGTTCATGGATTTGTGAGTGCCACTTCCGCGCGCGAAACATCGTTGAACGGATTGCTGAACCCAATTTCCTTAGGTGGGATGACAAGACGAAGTGATTCTCGGGGACTTCTTTGGGAGAGCTAGACATCGCTCCTGTACAATTAGCGTGCATGGCTCATGTCTGTCTACCTTCGCACTATAGATCTGCATTAGAGTGAAAAGGACGCAGTGTTCATTCGCTATCGAGGGTGCGATCGAACACGCCCTCTGTGAAGGACAACGGCCAGTAATACAGCATGACAGCATGCACGAAACGAGGAAGGGAATAAGTACATGTGAAGGAACAGCAAAATGGCGCAACGAATTGCGACATCCCTCAAATAGGGACATCGCCCGTCCTGCGAAAGATTCAGGGTGGCGATGGGCAGTACGTGTGGGATTATACGTGGTTGCTTTACGAGAACTTCCATCTGCAGGGGGCAGGGTCAGTACGACGCATAGCAGCACGAACGCGGAGCACGCACCTATTATTACATACAGTACAGCTAGATGAGGAGTGTGGTCAGTAGGCGGGGACAGGTCAGCAGTCTCTTTCGAATACGCACGTTACAAAGGTCTGTCAAGGAGGCCCCTCGTCAGCAATGTGGTTAGAGCCAAGGGGAAATACACTTACAGTCATAGGCTCGTCAGCACTGCGAGTTTGCGCTTGACGGTAGCGGCATTTGCGCTGTGGCTTCGTTAGCGACTATATGCAGAAGTAGAGCATATGCGACTCACTTGCTTGCAGCGCCCGCATTGGAATGCGTCGGTTTCTGCTTCCACGTCTTCCGCACCGAGCGTCTTGAACAAGTTCTCCTGAGCAATTTTCGCGTCTGCCGCCTTTCGTTCCTCCGAGGCCATTTCCTAGGATGGCCCTCTCAGGCCCTGCTTAAAACGTCAATGGCTCAGAAGGCCACATACCTTGCTGCTCATTCGGCAGAACTTCGAGACGGCAAGGTCACCGGAGACGACGCTCTCGCGGAGGCCCGGGTTGTTCTTATCTTTGAGGTTGACGTACAGCGACCGGATCTTGGCCCTGTACGCCGCCGTGGTCCCGCCGTTGTCGTTCAGCACCGTCTTCTCGATCTCCTTCGCGCGCGTCAAAATGAGCTCGCTCGCTGCATCCTGCATCAGCACCGACGGACTACTGCCAGAGCTTGAGGGGACGGTGGACGTACGTGCTCCAGAGTCGAAGACGAGCGCGTCGTAGATGAGCTCTGCGCACTTGTCGCGCGTCTTGTCGCCCGTGTACTCGATCTTGATGCCGTCGCTCTTGGCGGAGCGGGTTTCGTTCAGCTTGGAGCCGCTAGTGGACGCGGAGGGGGTGACGGGGGTTGTGGGAGTGGCGGCGGACGATGCGCTCTGAGCACTCGCCGCCTTCTTCGCGGCTTTCAGGCCTGTGAGATGGACGAAGCAGTATAAGCAAGGGGTTCCAACACACCTGGGGGCTTCCCATTCGCCGCAGCCTTCATGCCACCGCCCGCGGCCTGCTTTTCACGCTCGACCTCTGTCTTCCATTTCCGGACGATCTCCTTGGCGAGGTCCGCCACAGGCTTGGAGGCGTGCTGCCTGAGCTTTCCGACGGCCAGACCCGCCTTGCTTTCCTATGGGTGACGCGTGTCAGCATCGTTCTCCAGAGCGAGCTGGGCAGACATACTCTGAGAATGGCCTCGGTGATCTTGGCCTGCTGCTTGAGCGTGTTGAGGATGGTGATGATCTCCTGCACGTCGGAACCGGATCATAAGTCAGCAAGCACACTGAACGCGACTGAACGGGGAGGCCATAGGGAGATCACTACTGACCTCGTCGGTCGATGCGCTGTTCAGCGACTTTACGAGCGGCTTGAGCTCTGCGGCTCCGGACATGTTTGGCAATCAACTCCGGCTTGAGATGTGGATACTGTACGCTAGTACACGCTTTCCCGGTTTATATGGAGATCAACACCGAAGGCAACGTCGAGTACAACGGTACTGGCAATGGCGGCGTTGCATACGGTTCACGACAAAGCACGGCGCCGCGACTGCTGCCGCTTTCAATCGTTGGGCGAGCGCACACGACGCGATACGTGCTGACTAAGCACAGTCGGTGACCAAAGGTGGGCAAATAAAGTAGCGCGCGTCGTGCTCGCTGCCGCCACCATCGTCTGCCCCGTCCTCGAGAGCTCCCGGCTGCTGTCTCTGTTCGACTTCGCTCTTTGTAGGCTGCTTGCTGGCACTAGTAGACATAATGACCTCGTCGCTACCACCCCTCAACCCGCTGCTGCAGCAATGCGGGAAGCGGACACGAGACATCTTTGCTGCTGGCCTCGACGAGAGCATGAAGGAAGAGGAGAAGAGGTGCGTCCCTTTGGTCGTGAAGATGCTTCTTGTTTGACGTTGTCAAAGCGCGAGGATACGGTTGTCGGTGAAAATGCACGATGAGTACAAGGAGGTCAAGGAGCTGCCTCCCGCTCTCCTTGCCCAGCAAGGGCCAGTTGGACCTGCGCGGCCGAAGGAGCAGAGAAAGGCCATCACTGCCGGACGTATGTATATGGTTGTGTTGCGCAAGAAAAGCCACTCACATTGTGTCTTAGCGAGCTCCGAGACAAGCCTCATGATCTCCCAAATAGACAAAACACCCGTTGCGCAACCCTCGACATTCACTTCCTCTAGCAACCTCAAGACCGCTCTCCAGCTGCACAAAACAGTGCGGACGATCAAGCCCACGTACCACCCTCCATGGAAGCTGGTTCGCGTTATTTCGGGACACCTAGGATGGGTGCGCAGTGTCGCGGTGGAGCCAGGAAACAAGTGGTTCGCCACAGGCGCAGGGGACCGTGTCATCAAAATCTGGGATTTGGCTTCAGGAGAGCTCAAGTTGTCATTAACGGGTCACATCTCCACCGTGCGCGGGCTGGCAGTATCCTCAAGACATCCCTACTTGTTTTCGTGCGGAGAGGACAAGGTAAGCCACTTGCGCTTCTCCACGCTTGCAGCCCGCTAATCTACGCGTTCCAGATGGTCAAGTGCTGGGATTTGGAAGCCAACAAGGTTATCCGGCACTATCACGGGCATCTCTCTGGAGTCTACTCGCTGAGCTTGCACCCGACTCTCGATGTTCTTGTCACTGCCGGCCGTGATGCATCTGCGCGAGTGTGGGATATGCGGACGAAGGCGCAAATCCATGTCCTCGCTGGCCACACCGGGACGGTTGCGGACGTGAAGTGTCAGGAGTCGGACCCTCAGGTCATCACTGGCAGCATGGACACGACCATTCGCCTATGGGATCTCGCTGCGGGCAAGACCATGGTCACTCTCACTCACCACAAGAAGTCCTGTCCGATCGCTCGCGATCCACCCGACGGAGTACTCCTTCGCCTCTGGATCCGCCGGCGGAAACAACATCAAGAAGTGGAAGTGCCCAGAGGGCGCGTTCGTGTTCAACTTCAGTGGACACAACGCGATCATCAACACTCTTTCGGTGAACTCGGAAGGCGTACTATTCTCTGGAGGTGAGCCGCCCTTGTTTCCGGTCAATTGGTTCCTCCGCTCATGTCTGGCCAGGCGACAATGGTACGCTGACGTTCTGGGACTACAACACGGGGACGGCATTTCCAGAACATGGACGACATACCCCAGCCAGGTTCGCTCGAGGCGGAGGCCGGCGTATTCTGTTCCACATTCGATGTCACTGGTACCCGTCTGATCACTGGTGGGGCGGACAAGACCATCAAGGTGCGTTCATGCGGTTCATCGTGTGCTAATGGTAGATTCTAATGACTGGACGACAGGTCTACGCGGAGCAAGCACAATAGGCTCCCGATGCTTGTACTGTATACGTTGCTGTATTGATTGTATCTTATGTGCTTTCTACTGTCACGTCAGCCTGAGCGGGCTTGGGAAGTGTAGGGTTGAATCGTGTGCTCAGAGTTTCTTGAGCGGGGTTCCGTGCCTGGTGAGTACTCATCCATCGACGCAGCAATTCTCTATGGCGATGTTCGCACTGACCTCTTGACAGACCATCACTGGCGGGGCCCGTATGCCACAACGCCATGGACGGTGTCACCTCAGTTCACATTGTCCATCAGGTTACGCTGAGCTATCATATATCAGGTACCGCCCTGTCCAAGGTATTCGATGCCAAGCGCATCAGGCTGGTATCGCGTACCGATACGTCGACCTGGATTTTCGAGCCTTTCCGCCGAACGAGTCCTCGGGCGAGTCGCGAACGTCAATGGTAAGGAACGCCACGAAGGTGTCGAGATCCACGATGCCACAAAGCCTCCGCGTCATCACACAACTTGAACGCCAGTCTTTGATCATCAGCTAGCGGTCGGTACGCGGGCTCAATCTGCATCTGAGCCTCGCTTGCATACGCACATGCCCGTCCGAGGGGGATCTGCAGAGGCACGCGAAGCGACCTTCTCGAGATTGATGCGAGCGCGTAGGAAGTCCGTGCTCAGCACCTGTATCAGACATCCCGCCGGCGGACTTTTGACCGTGAGCATGAGAAGTGGCATGTCTTCTGACAGACCTGCTGTAGCGTGGGATCGGACCGTCCGCTGTAAGTCGCGTGTACGGACAGTTGATGGCGCCTACAGCAGTCATGGGAAGCATGGGGATACTCTTGGGATTCCTTGGTGTAGCGCGACGCGCGCCCGCCACCATCCCCTTGCCATCCACCATCGAGGGACGATTCAGCTGCGCCTGTGTACCGCCATGGTGTCCAAGCGGACGGTCGAGAATGTGTTCATAGGCATCGCCATCGTGGTGTTGGCACTCAATGCCACGTTCAAGCTCGTCGCTCGAGCGGCCGTGTGGAGAGCACAGCGTCGCGCTGACGAAAACAGTGAGTATGATACATTTCCTTGTTGTTTTCAGTATCTGACTGCAGTCCAGCTTTGTGGAGTGTGGATAGGAAAGAGGTCGCGCTGGAGATAGACAGCTGGACCCGCTACAGGCTCGACTCCGCACAGGAATGGGCCCCTCTCTTTCCCGAAGGCGGCGTGATTCACCTTGGTCCGGAACGCACGCCGTACACCGTCTCGATGATGCACCAGCTCAGGTGCCTCGACGTCCTCCGTGACCAGCTGAACCGACCCAAGAGCGAGCGATCCGAGCAGCCGACGCGGCACTGCTTGAACTACCTCCGCCAGTCGCTCTACTGCCGGGCGGACCTGCAGCTCGACCCTTACCAGTACCCGCACAAGGTCAATGCGCTGCACCCGCATGCGATCCGGAGGTGCAAGGACTGGAGAGCCGTGTACGCCAAGGTAGGAGGAGAACCAGAGGGAGTACGCGTCTTGGTTGGAGGCTGTAAGGGAACTCGACTGGTTGCACGTCAGTAGGCTCCCGCGAGCCCCCTATGGCACGACTGGTAAGTTGTGGCGTTTGATATTGTCTCGTTCGACATTGACCGATCTAAACACCGCTGCCAGGACGTAGCGCCACTGCTGTAGTGTGATGCATATTGACATTTATTGGTGTAGCTTCCAAGTGAATGACTGAAATCGTTCTACCTCCCCCTCGTGTGACCTTCAGAGTGTTTTGCGTACGTTCCTTTCCGTCTCCGGCTCACACCCAACGCTGCTACTGTCTGACATCTGCACAAGTGAGGGTCGCAGCAACGCTGGGGGATCATATCGGGATGTCGGCTAGTAACCATAGCTCCGGTCTCTGAGATGCTGTAAAGCGACGTCTGGCCATGCCTGGCACCGTTCCTCCAACAACGAATTCAGGGATATCAGCTCTGTGAAGTCCCAAGCGAGTCTGTGTGTTCCTGACAACTCACGTCTAGCTGGACGACGGCCCATTCAGACGCAGGGGCAGACCCCGTTCCTGTCACCAGGATTGCGAAAACCGCAAACGGTGCACTGCGCACTTATCGCCAGGGAAGTCTTCAGGTCCACGATAGGCGGCCGTTGTGCGGCAAAGGGCGCTGTAGACCTGCCTGTGAACAATCCAGGACCGCTGCTGCATTTCATCCTCCGACTACTTCTCGCGCTCCTAGTGCATCTAGCTCAGACCTTTTCGGGATGGTATCTGCCCTAGGCCAGATGATGCGTGAGTACAGTTTCCTCTGCGCAATCATCTCCGTCGCTCACATTACCGCCGCTTGCTTGATGCCTGAGCGACGTGCTACCAATATGTAGCTCGGTTATCTCACTATGTGTGAGATTGCAAGTGGCCATCTGATGAGCTGCTTGACCAGAAATTTATGCTACCCGGCGTGCTCCGGGGGAAGCCCTCGTGCTATGGCGCCACGAAGAATCCTCCGAAGCGCGTGATGGCGCACCTGTAAACTTGATCGCGCACCGCATTCGGTATATTCTCGCCTTTCGCGGACATTCCACATTGTCGCAATCGAGGTGCGACATGGGATTTCTCTCATATCGGGTAAGCTGTACGACATTGACGGAAGCCCCATCATGCCGTACACAAGGCGGGAACTCCGGTGCGTTGGTGAGCACATGTCTATCAACAGACCGTGCGACAGCGCGTCGTGGGTTCTGCCAGATGCCCTTCCCTGGCCCGGAGAAGATCAGAGGCCATGGTTATGCCGAAGCACTGACTACAGTGCCTGTCCAAGAGAACTTCGAGCCCTGGTGAGTGCCGTATGTGCTTCGACCCTCATAAGGCCACCGACCCGTGGGCGATCGGGTAGAAGCCATTCGGGCCCCGCGTTCCCCTTCTCGCACTCTTCCCACTGTCAGTCTTCGTGACTTGGCCCAGTTGTTGCCAACACCATGTCGGACCCGAACGCTGTCTTCCAAAACGCGTACTATGTTGGCAACAACTTCAACGCCATTCTATACGGTGCGTTCGCACTTCGCCGCTGTGCCCCGGGACTCAATGCTGATGTCTTAACATGCAGGAGTGGAGCTTGTCCTCTACTTCGCGAGTGTCTGGCTCATCCTGCAGGCCCGTGGGCGGACGAGCAAGCGGAGTGACAAGCTCTTCTTGTTCTTCAGCACCGGACTGCTGCTCATGATCACCATCTACGTCGCCGTGCAGGCCGTCTTCGGCCAGGAGATGTGGATCGTGAACGCCAACTACCCTGGCGGATCAGGGCAGTACCTCGCAGACAACGCCGCGGTTTGGTACCAGACTCTCGGCAGTGCCGCGTCTGTTGTACTCAACCTCATGAGCGACGGACTTCTGGTACGTCTGTACCGGGAACGTATTATGTGGATCGTAGCTGATAGACTTTGGTTGTGCAGATCTACCGAACTTACGTTGTCTGGAGTGACTGGCGTGTCGCCATCTTCCCTTCGATCCTGTACCTTGGGACCGCAGGTGGGCTTCGCATCCTTTCGCAAACTCAGCCCGCATTCTCACGAGCGCAACCTTCTCTGCAGCTCTCGGGATCCTCACTTGCTACACGTCTGGAGTGCCCAACTCGGATTTCTTCCTCGGCAAGGCGGCCGACATCGCCCTCTCGTACTCTTCTGTCGTCATTGGACTTAACTTCACGTGTTCCATGCTCATTTGCGGCCGAATCCTCTGGGTCGCGAAGCGCATGGAGGCTACGCTCGGGCGTGAGGTTTCCAAGACGTACACCGGCGCAGCGTCGCTTATCGTCGAGTCGATGCTGCCTTACACTTGCTTCGGCATCGCCTACGTTGTCACTCTCGGCATCAACAGCCCGTTGTCCATCTTCTTCCTCTCCGTCTACGTCATGTTCACAGTACGTACCCCGAGTTCTCTGATTTGGAAACCGTCACTGACCACTCATTGTCGGTTGCAGTGCGTCTCCCCTCAGATGATCATCTTGCGAGTACTCATGGGTCGTGGCTGGACCCGTGAAGCTGCCACTAGCGGCGCTATTCCCCGGTTCACCCACCCCTCTTCCGCTGGTGCCTCCACGACGCGCATCACGTATGGCAGCGATGGTACCGCCATCAACCTCAGGAGCTTCACGAAGGCGGATACATCCTCTCCCGATCTCGAGATGGACACCAAGATATAGAGGGCATGCACTCGTCGGTTTGGGCCCCGTGTCCCAGTGCATTGGCGAGGTTGTAGGACTTTGGGTAATCTTATCTGTCAGATTTATGTGTTGTATTCCGTCGTATACGTGTATATTGGCTAGTCGGCAAGGTGTTCGGAGTTGTGCTCGGGTATAGCGGTTGTGCGGGTTATCTCTCGTCATTCCTTACCAGCGTTGCATTCATTTTGTTGTTTTACTGCTAGCAAATACACATCGAGTGATCACTCATCTGGAGTGGGGTTTGGGTTATCCAACTGTGGGCGTGCGTATGGGCGGTCCTCTCTCAGATCATCGCAATCGGTAGGATGTCGATTTAGTACAGGTAGGTTACTACATATGCTCCTTCTTGAACGCCAGCCACTCGTTCCACTGCGACCACATCGTCCCATAGAACGCCTCCACATCCATGCACTCGCGTTCGACCGCCACCCTCTCGGAGGTGAAGTTGCGTGAAAAAGGGTCGCCCGGCTCCAGGGTGATATCGGCGGCGCAGAGGGTATGCTCTCGCATGAAGCTCAAGCAATGCTCGGAGTGATGTAGGTCGTGGCCGGTGGGCACCCCCTCGGCTTCGAGAACCGTCCGTATTCCACGCAAACAATGCTGCTGGTGCGTCAAGGCGACCACGAAGAAACGATTGTTCGGGCCCATGTGGACGTTCCCGCCGTCGTTCGGGGTCGACTGCCAGAGCCATTCGAGGTTCGCCTCCGGCTCGTGGAGACCAAAACGGACGCTCTCCTCGATAGACATCAGGACATGAGGTCTTGCGTTGCGCAGGGTCATTCTCTCCGGAACGTCATCCTCGACCCATGCTGCGATTCCGGGAGCGTCTTAGCATAATTTCTTGGGAGAAGTGTCAAATACTCACTGAAGTGTGATAGAGGAGGTGGCCTCTCCGAGAAAGCTTTGCGGAAATCTTCAACGAACAGAGTAGTCGACAAGGACGTTGACCACGCCCAGCAGGGCGAGCAGACCGAGCGCGAGGGGGCGCGACATGCCGGTGCGAGTCGCAGGCAAAGCGGGACTGCGAAATGTCAGCTGTACCTACACATGGTGCATTACGCTATACATGACTGAATCCCTGCGTGCCATCTTCTCGCGATACCCGCGGGCGGGGCGTGGCAGTCATCACAAGCCTTGCATCAGCGCCGTCGTGCTCGCGGTCAGAAGGTACAGAAGTACCATCAAACTCAGGTGTTCCTCCCCAAAAAGGAAGATTCTGAACCTTGATAGAGCGCTGCCAGCGTTCTGGCTGTCTCCCACGACCATCTTACCAGTCTCCATCACCCGGACAGTCTTGTTTCTCATGGGCTGACAATTGTGCGCACGGCGGTTCTATCTCGCCGACTTGCCATGATAGACTCCCCCCTTGCGAAGCAGCCCGCGTTCTATCAACTCGTCCCGGCATACTGTATAGACGGTCTGATGCCAGTGCCCCGACCTGACCCAGTCTCGGGGTCGGCAAGGAATAACTCTGGGCAACTCTGGCATCCGCCATCTTCTCGCCTGTCAGTGCGGACATTATAATGCCTCGTACCCCTTGGCCTTCAGGTACGACGTTCACTCGCGCCCAGCAACGCTGGTTGAACTGCTCGAACGATCCGTCCAGTATGTCACCCATCTGCGCTAGCCGCGACTGGATTGTTATGCTGACGTCGACAATGTGAATAGACGCTGCGCTGTTGTCCGAGCAACTGTACCTGTCTCTGCCGTACAAGTGCAAATCCACAGCAATCAGCGTACGGAGGTGAAACTGTAAGGCACGCGTGTTCGCCGGAAGACTTGTCCTAGCCGACATTGATCAGCGCACCTTCTGTGTTAAATACTCCTTGCTGCGTTCTTCCTTGTTTCCTTGTGCTTCCTTGTCGTGCTCTGTCGTACCTTTCGCACTCGAGGTAACTTCCCACCGGCCAGAATGTCGTCCCTCTTCCAGAACGCGTACTACATCGGCATCAACTTTAATGCCATCCTGTACGGTATGTCTCACGTCTTTGAAGCTATATACCATGTGAAACTCCGCTGCTCATTTATGTCATGTCTGACAGGCGTGGAATTGGTCTTGTACGGTATGACCATGAACGAAGCTGGTCAGTCGCCGGAAGAAGTGGACCCGGACCGACAAGGTCTACATGGCGTTCAGCACCGCGCTGCTCGTTCTCATTACGATCTACATGTCCACCGAAGCTGTGTTCGGGGAGGAAATGTGGATAGTCAACCAGAATGCTCCGGGTGGCCCGTTAGGGTTCCTTGTGGAGAACGCGGACATCTGGTACCAAACCATGGGGACGACCGCGTCTGTCATCCTCAACCTGTGCAGCGATGCGCTCCTGGTAGGTTTTCTCCACGCACTCAGCTGGTGTAGTGTCGTAACTCACATCGATTGAACAGATCTACCGGATGTATGTGGTCTGGACTAGCCTCTGGGTAATCGCATTCCCATGTTTCCTCTATGTCGCCACTATCGGTAAGCCGCCCTTCCACCGCCAAGTACTGTCAGCTGCTTATCACTCCGCTCTCGTCGTGTATGTTTTCTCCCCCGTCGGCGTCGCATATTCTGACAGGACTTGGGATCATCGAGCTCTACGCATCCGGCAAGCCCAACGCAGACTTCTTCGTCGGGAGGGCCCAGCAGCTCGGCATTGCGTACTACACTACCACGATCTCGCTCAACGTGATCGCGACATGTGTCATTTGCGGCCGGCTCATCTACCTCGGGCGCGCGCTCGAGGCGGCGCGCAACACGCAGGGCCGCGGCCGGGGCGTCATCCGCTACACGGGTACCCTCCCGATGGTTGTGGAGTCGGCGCTGCCCTACAGTATGGCAGGCTTCGCGTTCCTTGTCGCGTATGGCATCGAGAGCGACATTTCCATCCTCTTCGGCGCGCTCTACGGCATGTTTACGGTGCGTCTCACAGATAGCCATTGGACGCCGCGACTGAGCCGAGACTGACAATTTTGCGGATGTGCAGTGCATCTCGCCCCAACTCATCGTACTGCGCGTCGTCACCGGTCAGGCGTGGACCAAAGACCAGACTGCGCAATCGCTGTCAGCCATGGAGTTCGAAAACCTAGGTGCTTCTCGTACGGCCGCGACTACGACCGCGGCGCAATCCGAGGGCACCTCGACTATGGACCACAAGTCCGTCGGTTCCGTGCAAGACATGGTCTGAAAAATGCGCCGGGCAGTTCGTACTGAGAGATTCTTTGGGTTTCGCCGCGTCTGTGCTTTGCTATCTTATGTGGCCTTGGGTTCGATGACTTCGACGATCGTCTGTGACGCCTCCTTATGCCTGCGTTGTACTATTTGTATCCTCTGTTGTAATGGAATTGTGCCTCCTAATGCTCTTGACACACATCGCGGAGCGACCAAAGGTGGAACATATCTGAGTTTGGCGACTTCAAACAGGACCACACATTGCGAAGAGAGTCTACAAGTCCACGAAAGTACGCTCTCAGATGGTCTGGTGCTGAATCACATTGATACCTGAGCATGGGCTCGTCAGCTATGTCCAACACACAAGCGCAAGACAATGCTGGCTTACCGTAGGACGTGTTATGACTGGACCAGGTGTCAATCATACAATCCGACCCATCCGCGCACGCCACTTCGAACACATGTAAGGAGGCACGCGGGCATGGGAACCTATGTATCAGCGTCTCCTCGTCCACACGAGGGTTCACCCCCGCGGCGACCTTCTCCAGCACCTTCGGGCGCGTCTTGTACGACAGCTTGTGGAGGTCGATGGGTCTTTCAGAGTCGAGGCGGAATATGTCGAAGCGCGAGGAGGGGTTGAACTCGATCGATGCGCCTTTCTCCAATGGGACACCGAGAGGCGGGAGGGTGAAGACGAGGTGGCAGTCTTCCATCCCAAAGTCGATCGCTCGGTATTGTACAATGGTATGTATCTAGCACGCGTGAGTGGGTAAACTCAACTACTAATGCACCACCTTACTAGAACCGCAAAAGATAGCGTACCTCAGGCGTTACGTGCAAGCGACGCTCGTGAGTAGACATCCTTCCGTATGTCTTGTGCCAGTAGTCGCGCTCTCCGACAGGTGCGAGTCTCCCAGGCTCATTCACGAACACCTGCGCTGAGATGCGCGGACGGATGGTGATCGGGTCGACCTTGGAGGCGTTCACCTTCCCAGACGCGTACAATTCGTCCAGGCCAATGTACGGGCTCGCGTACTCGAGGTTCGCGGCGAAGTTCTTGTCCTGGAAGACGGTGCGGGAGAGGTACCCGACGTACAAGAGCGCGCCGAGATCGGTGCATGCGATGACGAGCACTAGCGCACCTAGCCACAGCGCGAGCGGGGACACTGCAGCGCGGCGATCAGCGTCAGCGGAGGGACCGTCCCTATCGGAGTGCCATGGCTTCTCCTCGTTGCTCCCTGTAGTGAATGCGATTAGTGGATACCGGACAGAATACCAAGAGCGCGGTGTCTAACCGGTAGGGGACGCCAGCTGCGTCTCGTCGGAGTCGAGCGAGTCGCGCTTTCGAGAGGAGCTCCTCGTATTCTGCCTGGGCTGGGTGACGACGGACCATGACTGACTGCTTAAGCTTCTGCACTTCTGAGTCGGCCTGGGACGGTCAGCTCGGGTGATGCAGTGTCTCACACGCAAGAACCGCCAGTATATCAACTAGCTCAAGGCTCTTCCGAGGGCACAACACACGCACTGGGAGGTCACAAGTGCGCCGCGTATCTTCAGCCGATGGCGTGCACTGAGAACAGTGATGCTAGTATCTGGGCGCGCCTCGCCCGCAGCCGTTCTGAGCTTCTTCGATCAGGCGTGTCTGTTGGGCATGCGGTATGAGCTGATGACTCTCAGGAGCTTCGGAGAACCGGGGATTTTGTGCATGGAGTGTATGTCGCACTCCGATCTGGATGGTGTGGTACTAGAAGATGCGTTACATACTTCGTGATGGACCGGTGTCCGCGTGAGAACGTGCAGGTTGCTTTAACAGTGGGATTGGGAAGAAAGATGGGAATTAAGTACATGGACTCCTGGAGTCACTCGCACTGCGTTCTGCAGAACGATATCTCACTGTCTCATTCGGTTGAACCCCCGCCGCCCGCGACGCCAACGGCCCAACGCAGGTATACAATGTTGGAGGTCATGAAATCTCAAGTACTTGTAACCCTTTGATCGCTGCAGAAGGATTGTCTGGCCCACGGATGCGCCATATTCTCCCGCAGGCAGTCCACACCCTGAGTCAGAGATGCTCAGCTGAGGGAGAGGGAGGAGATGGTCGACAGGTATGGGACAATGCGCGAGCTCACAACCACATGCTAAGTTTGGGATCGCGCAGCGTCGCTCTCGTCGAAAAGTCTGAGCCGTTTGTCTCTGGGCTCAGGCTGCATGCGGACGTACCACAGGCATGTTGAAATGCACACGCGCGCGTGAAGCCTTGTATCCTCGGTCTGGATATCTGACTGGTTGACGAGGATACAGATTGTGGTAGCCTCTTGAGATCGTTCAAGTGGGAGCGGACGCCCCGCCGGTCGAGAAAGGAGGGAGGGAATTCGGACGACGCCGGACACAATCAGCGACCTCGCCACCAAGCGTGCGGTCGACGAACCAGCCGTGGACCTGTCGTCCAAATCGAGAAACGCTGTGTTGGCAGGCTTGGTTGTCGGTCTGCGCAGACTTTGGAATCGGATGTCTCCTGTCGAGAACGGTCCGACGATAGGCATGACAATGATCCCTGCGGTTCTTTGATGCCACAGGACTCGCGGGATGGCCTGCAACCTCCCCGAAGACGGCGGAAGTTGATGATCCCTACTATACCCTCGGAGATCCAGGCAGCGACTGAGATCGCATGTCACGAACGTCCAGCTGCAGACATTGCCGCCGAGAGGGACCCAAAAATCTTACACGACTCCATCCAAATTTCCACACGTCCTATCACCGCACTTGCACACACACATCACTCCGCCTTCGTCTTCTTCACGAAGAACCACATCGGCCAGTCGACCCACGGCGAGGGCATGACCCGCTGCCCGCGCAGCTCGAACCCGAGCTTCTCGTAGATCGGTACCTGCGTGATACGGAGAGCACGGAAACCCGGCGTCAGCAAGCGCATTGAGCCGGATGCCACCGGGCAGCCGAAAGCGACTCATGAGGAGGGAGACCTACGTTACGAGCGTTCGTGGTGGTCAGCGCCATAGTCGCGCCGGTCTTCGCTGCCTGCCACAGAGACTGTCATGAGCGGCTGGACGGGAGCGGGATACGTGCGAAAGGCCACCGGGGAACGCACCTCCTTGGTGGCGAGGTCGAAGAGCGCTCGGGCGACGCCTTTGCCCTGGTAGTCCGCCCGGACCATCGCGAAGTTGCACCAATAGGTGCTCTTCTCGACGTCTTTGATGCCGATGACTTCGTCGTTCACTTTCGGGACCTCTTTGCCCATCTGCCAAAGAGGTCAGGCAACGCTCGATTCACGGGCGGTCTTTCCGAAGATGCGAGCACTGACAGTCTCGGCATAGTACTTCTGGCCTTCGGGCGATAGCTTGCCCATGAACTCGAACATGCCATGTTTCTGCTGCTCCTCGCTGTGATGTCATCAGTTGACGTACGATGATGGCAGACAGACGTTACACCCACGTCGAGAGGAGGAGCTGGCCGGGCAACGAGAAGAGCGTGAACCCGACCAGGGAGCCGGTCTCGTCCCTTGCTGTGAACAGATCACCGACCCCAGGCGTGAGGGCGAGCGCGCGGATCATGACGCCGCCCAAGTCGGGCAGGAGACTCATGTTGCCACCGGTGAGCGCGATGGCGGCGGGATCTATGTATATGTCAGACGGCGGAGGGTCAGCTGGGGATGTTGGCTGGATGATTTGGTGGGAGCCTGCGCACAACCTTCGACCATCAGATTGGCGAAGACATCTCGAGCTTCGTCTGCGACTTTCTCTGTAAATCCGTGAGTGGAAGGAGGGGTGGTAGTCTGGCATTGCGGGTACATACCGCTGGTGGGCGTGGGGACGCGCTCGATGGTGAGGTTAAAAGGGGCCATTGATTCAAAGATTGCGTTCTCAAATTCCCAGAGACTTTAGACGGGCAGTCAGCAGCAAACGTCCCTGTGTCTAGGTGCAGACAGGCTCGGGCGAGAGAGGGAGGGTTATATCGCCACCGCAGAGATGGCATCAGTCGTCGTACGCATGGCCGTCCGTAATCTCGACGGCGTAAGAGCCGGTACCGCGAATTCGAAGCACGATGCCTCGCGTAAGTTCTCAGGCGTTGAGGAACCTGTCGCAGGAGTCTATGGATCCACACTCATCTCCAGCTCTGGTCTCTGAATCAGCCATGCATTGCCAGTGCAGCGGCGACAAGACAATAGACCCAAGACTCATGGAATCGCGACCGGAGGCTCCAGCAGACTGTAATCAGACGCGCTAGCCATGTCGATTCCCTACGACCTACCTCCCTCGAGTGAGTACAACATAACCATAGCCAAGCGAGAGATTGTCGGAACGCAGAGAACAGTGTCGGAAGCAAATGAATGGCGAGCGCATAGAGGTGCCGCGGGTCGACGGTCGCGACGAGCCCGCGACTTCCACGGCGTCGGAAGCCCGGACCGCGCGGAGACGCGACGCGTCGTGAGGGATTAGCGCGCGTCGAGTTCCACGTCGCCAGCGCGTCAGGACTCTGAATCGGAGGCTGAGCCCTGCTGCGACCTGCTTGCTCTCGACGTTCATGAGGACTGCCTGAATCCTCCCACAACGATATCAAAATGCTAGGTCTCCTGAACGCTGGGCTGGACGCGGTCCAAGCCCGTCTGGCATGGGTCACGACGGACGCTATCGACTGGAAGTTCTACCTCCAGGTCTGCTCTTGGAGCGTCTGTCTATTCGAATCGTACCTCTTGTGCGTATAGCCACCCGTGCACAGACAGGAACTGTACTATTGTTGACGGGACTGTGTCTGAATAGGTTGCGTCAATTCCCGCTCTACTCCAAGACCGAGCCCCCACCGGTGCTCGCGGAACACTTCAAGCCTGACACCTTCAAAAAGTCACAGGCGTATGGCAAGGATAAAGCCAAGTTCTCGCTCGTCTCTGGCCTTTACAAACAAGTCGTCGACTCTCTGTTCTTGCACTATGGTCTCATGGCCTGGTCGTGGAAAGTCGGTGGCAGCATTCTAGCGAAGTTGGGCTACGGACCGGAGTATGAGGTAGCGCATCCCTCAGGCTTGGCGTCCTAGCTGTGCTCATACACTTCTGACTTCAGATATTGCAATCTATTGCATTTGCATTCACGCTCTTCTTTGTCTCGAGCTTGCCCTCCCTCCCGCTCTCGGTTTACCAAACTTTTGTCCTCGAGGAGAAGCACGGCTTCAACAAAACGACCCCCGCACTCTTCGTGACCGACCTGCTCAAAGGCTGGGCCATCGGTTTCGCCATCGGCGCGCCCTTCCTTGCTGGTTTCCTGTCCATCTTCAAGTGGGCAGGCGACCGCTTCGTTCCGTGGCTCATGGCATTCCTGTGAGTCCGTAGTGAGCGCTCCGTGCGGCTCACAAGCTCACACCATCTGGACAGCTTGATCTTCCAGATGTCCATGGTCGTTCTCTACCCGACCGTCATCCAGCCGCTCTTCAACAAGCTCTCGCCACTTCCTGCAGGAGACCTGCGCGGCCGTATCGAAGCGCTCGCCTCAAAGCTCAACTTCCCGCTCAAGCACCTGTACGAGATTGACGGCTCAAAGCGCAGCTCGCACAGTAACG
The DNA here is from genome assembly GCA_008973685.1 of Trametes sanguinea. Lineage (NCBI taxonomy): Eukaryota > Fungi > Basidiomycota > Agaricomycetes > Polyporales > Polyporaceae > Trametes > Trametes sanguinea. The sequence goes on from WAHA01000018.1 coordinate 719,501, forward strand.
CGTACTTCTTCGGTCTCCCTTGGGTTCGTGTTTCGTTGCTCTAGAACGCAAGAAGCTGACGCGAGCGCATACATCCACGTTCAGAGCAAGCATATTGTCATCTTCGACACGCTCATCAAGCAGAGTAAGCCGGAGGAAGTCGACGCCGTCCTCGGTATGCTACGTTGTTCTCAGCGCTCGTCGTATTCTCTGCTAAGCTTTGTGCACAGCTCATGAGCTCGGACACTGGTACTTCATGCATCCGACAAAGCTGCTCTTCCTCTCCCAGATCCACATCTTCACTATTCTCGCGCTCTTCCCCGCGTTCCTGCACGCACCTCCGCTTCTCCGCGCGTTCGACTTCCCGCCCTCCGTTGCTGCAAAGCCGCCTACTATCGTCGCGTTCCTTCTCTACCAGGTACTTTCCAGCCCGCTTCGATTGTTCACTCTATACTGATTCTACTCGCGCGTACGTAGATGCTGTTGACGCCTCTGGAAGCTGTTGTGGCCATGCTCATGAACGCTGTGAGCCGGCGGTTCGAGTATGAGGCCGACCGTTTTGCATGTGAGCTCCAGACGACGCTCAAGGACGAAAAGATGGCGGACATGGGTGATCGTCTCGGCCGCGCGCTCGTCACGCTACACGTGGAGAACCTGTCCACCGTTTGGGTCGATTGGCTGTGAGTACCCTACCGTCGAGACATATTACGGGATGTTGACAACGGTGTGGATCATCAGGTACTCGGCGTATCACCATTCGCACCCGACGCTTACCGAGCGGTTGCGTGCGCTTGAGGGGTCCAAGGCAGACGTCGCCAAGCAGAAGGGCGTTGCAGAGAAGAAGGAGCTTTGAGGCCGGGTGAGGGGTACTCGTAGCTGCGATTTGACGCGCGCTTGTGTGAGTATGTCGGTCAGCAGTATTTATTCAAGTTTGTGCGAGACAGGCGATCTTCCGTCTCGAGCTCTCGCTGCACCCTTCCTTGGACAGGTTGGCTTGAATTACGCACGCGAGGTAGGTCGCACCCTTACAATACATATTTCACGTAGGGCTTGTCGTCAGGTCCACCGACCACGACGCATAGCCGTCTATGTCCTCTGCCAGCGACTTCACCTTGCCCCGAATAGCGGCAATAGCATCCAAGCCGACCGGGAATCGCAGCGGAGGGCTCGGCAGCATGCTCATCTCGATGATCTTCGTGACTGCCTTGGACGGGTCGGCAGGATGCAGGTCCGCGTCGGTGGCAGCGCTAGTTTCCTTACCGGCGCCTTTGAGGAACGCCCTGCGGGCGTGGTATGCGGGGCTTGCGGGCGTGTTGTAGGCGGGGTGCTGTGGGGCGACGGACATGTTCTTTTCTAGGACGGCGGTTCTGAATGCACCAGGCTCGACGATGACAACCTGAGTGGGCGGCGGAGATATTGAGAGGGTGAGTACACTGTGTCGTTGCTCATGCAGGCACGACTCACCTTGATGTTCCAGGCAGGATCGAGCTCCTTGGCCAGAGACTCGCTGAATCCTTCCAGCGCTATCAGGGAGCCGCATGCACTGAGCAGCAAGCCTTGCACCAACAGTCCCGACGGCGCTCACCATGTTTCGACGCGGAGTAGAACGAGACGGCCGGCCAGCCCACGACGCCCACCGTCGCGCTGTTCTGCAGCAGCAGCCCTCCGCACGGCACGTTCTCCTCCCTGAAGAACCGCACCGCCTCCACGCTCACCCGCACCGCGCCCCAGAAGTTCACGTCGAACAGCGCGCGCGCCGTGCGCTCCGGCACCGCCTCCGCCTCGCCGAGCACGACGTACCCCGCGTTGTTGAACACGACGTCGACGCGCCCGAACGCGGCCTTGGCCGCCTGGAAGGCGTGTGCGATTTGGTCGGGTTGGGTGACGTCGAGCGGGACGACGCGGAGGCGGGTGGGCGGGTAGGCGGTGGTGAGCGTGGAGAGCGCGGCGGGGTCGCGGAGGGTCGCGAGGACGTTGTCGCCGCGCTGGAGGGCTTGGACGACGGTCTCGCGGCCGAAGCCGGAGGAGGAGCCGGTGACTGCGATGCTCTGTGAGTCGGGGCTGGCGGTGCGTAGGGCTCGATACTCACTGAGCCAGACTCGAGGTGCAGGCATTCTCAGGTATCAAGTATCTCGTCAGGTATCAAGTATCTCGTCTGTATGCCATTCGCAGGGCTTTGCACATTAGCTCTTATACTACCATGCGTTCGACCTGGGTCGCGTCTGGTGCTTTCTTTTGTGGTCGCGCCTCCAACTCGACGTCTCGCATCCGATGGAGACAGTGGCTGTCGGCGTAGTCGGGACCTGGAAGATGGCTTGCATCTCTTCCAACATGTCATCGGTGAGTAAGGCTTGTGGTTCCGATGATTCTAAGAGTTACACTTTTGCAGCGCTGAAGGTCTTTGCAGATTCCGAGAATCGGTATATACTTCGGAGGTTAGTCAGCACCTGAATGGACCACCAAGCTGGCAGAGTCCATACACTCCGTTGTGGGCCTCTCGGGCACCCAGCGTCGTTGGGTGCAAGTGGTCCGACCGTGCGCCAGAGAAAGACATGGTGCTACGTAGTGGGATGTGCTCTGTCACATCACGCGACCGGGTGCCTCCCAGGAAGCAGCAGATACTCAGCACTGTGATCTTGAGTGTCCCCTCAGAGCAAAGGTGATCCCAACATCACTGCACGAGCAGTGCGCGTGGGTGCATCAGAAGGAGAACGAACGACAGGGCCGTTTCCGCGAATGCGATACGAGGTGAGCCTACACCTCAATCTACAAGTGATCAGAAGGCCTACTAACAAGCACGTTTGTACAGCGTGTGTGCACTGTGCGTCCGTCCGTTCGTGCATCAGCGATCTTGATCAAAGCCTTTCCCGACCGTCGGTTCCCCACTGCGCAAGATCCATGTGTGGCCCAATGTCTGATGCGAACGGCCGCGACATCCGGCGGTATGCACGCTTTCGGTCTACTCTACCCGGCAATGGAGAGCTTGAGAACGCACGCAGACGGGGTGATGTGCGCCTGAGACCGTGTTCTCAACTTCGGGATCCTCGGAACTTCGAAGCGTCGCTGGTGGTTAGCGGCCTTCTACGAAGGACGGGTGCGCAGCGTCGCCTAGCAGCACGATGCGGCCAGTGTAATCAGTCCAATCGTCGATGACAGGGCGGGTCATGAACCTCGTGCGGATGACATTGGACGCCAGGTTAATCATCCGCTGGACTCTGTGAACGAGTGCGACGGATTTGTGATTGCGCTGCATTCTCCCTAGGTCGGCAAGCACACTACGAGGGGTTGGGGCTTCTCCGAGGAAGGAGCAGATTTACTGCTGAGCTATCTCTCAAGTGAGTGTTGTCCAGCCCAAGTAGTGGTAAGCCTTCGTGCCTAAACCCCCGACGTTCAACATTTTCACCTCAAAGATTCAACACAGGGCCGCCATTGTGCATTCGGAGCCGATTACATACGTCTTGGTCGTCTGACCGCAGCGCATGCGTCCAAGGTGATACCGCGAGGGCACTATGGTCCCCACAGTGACCCTGGTCATGGCATGGTCTCCCGGCGGTCCGTATGGATCGTCTCACGACTTCATCTGCGCAGTGATTATCCAGCACAAAGAACGCGGATGTTGGCCATCACGAAGTTCAGAAGGCAGCGAGCGCAGATGGAAGGCCCTCCTGATTCTCTGTGAAGGAGATGGTACCTCTCCGAGTGCTTGCTCTGAATCCTCTTGGCAAACGTCGTGAGCTCCAGCTCGCCGATGCCGCATGGAAAACTGGAGGCCGCTCGGACTCCAGCGCGTATAAGAAAGGCTTGAAGGGGATCGGGATGGCCCACCTCGCGGTGCACTGCAAGGCTTGCAAGCGATACCATACTCGCATCCCATTGCCTACACGATGTTCTTCAAACCCGCATCGCTCCTTGCCCTCTGTGCCTTTGCGTTCGCTACGCTCTCCGCGGTCAGCGCTGCCCCGGCCCCGCGGCCTGACACTGACTGCGACGCCATTGCAGGCAGAGAGGTCGGCCCGTGTAAGTCTTAGGTACCTCTTTGAAGTACGGGTTCGCGTGCTCACAGCGTCCCTCTCTGCAGCGCCGCACGTCGAGAACTGCTGGCTTTGACCCAGGACATTTAACATTCAAACCATGCGGTACGTGCATCGTCGTTGCATAAGCAGAAACCTGTACATGATAATTCCTCAGCTCTATAGTTGTCGGGATACAAGTGCCAAGTCGAGGGCCAGAGGTCGATGAAGTTGCGGTTGCGGCTGTACAGGGAATCACTTGTGTGTTTTGTAAATGTAATGAACACTGTACAGCACTAAATTCATCCGTGGTGGCCAACAGTACTACTTAGTACTGCAAGTTACCTCCTCAGCCTGTTGCCGTCCGATTCCGTAGCCCGAACGACTGTGACTGATTGGAAGACAAAAAGAAGCTCCGATACGGGGAATCGAACCCCGAGCTACCGCGTGAAAGGCGGTAATGTTAGCCGTTACACCATATCGGATTGGTTAGGTGCCCTCTTTGCAGCAATATACTGTTTAGGTGCAGATGTTGGGTGGAAGTGTATAAGCACACCATAAGTGCTGGATTAAGTTCGCGTAACCGCGTTACTTATCTCCGAGTGCAGCGAGCCGACTGTAGGTTCTCAACTTGTCCGTAGTCGGCCATCATAACCAACGTCACCATATTCCTGAGAAGCTGTCGGTTGTGCAGGACCTGCCAGTGTGCGCCTGTCGATGTCTGCGCCAGCTGACGAGAGAACACCCTTACTACGGGACGAGCCTCGCCATGGAGCGCTGGATTCTGACCCGAATGTGGGCGAGGAACTGGTCGCTGCTTCGACAGGTGATCTCGCGGCCGAAATCATACGAACGCCAGGTAGTGAAGACTCGGACATCGTGAAGCCGCAAGTGTCCCTGGTTGCGGTTGTACGTATGATTCACCAAGTGACGTCTCGTCGAGGTCACAGGTGGCCTCCGGTTTCTCTACTAGTAGGGGAAATCGAAGGCTATCTGTGAGCTTTCGTGTCCTTGAGAACCTCGCTAACATTGTATGATATGTCTGCTGTAGATGGCCCCAATGATACTGGGTATATTTCTTGTGGCAATGGATGTCACCATCGTCACCTCGACGTATGCTTCGATCGGAAGCCAATTTGAACAGCTGCAAAACACCAGCTGGATCGCGACAGGCTACATGCTCTCGATGACAAGTTTCCAGTATGTTTCTCACCATTGGAGCTGGTGCGTGCGGTAGTAGTATGTGCTCACAGCAAGCTTGTAAACCAGGCCATTATACGGGAAGGTGGGTTCAAGCAAGAGTATCCTCTCAAGGCGGTACTCACGTCGTCGCACCCTTCGTAGCTGAGCGACATATTCGGACGGAAATCGTGTCTGATATTTGCTTATACGATATTTGCCCTTGGGTGTTTGTTCTGCGGCCTTGCTCGGAACATGACAGAGCTTATCGCTGCCCGTGCCCTCGCAGGCATTGGCGGCGGCGGAATGACTACGTGAGCAACATCCCGCACCGAACAAAGCTGCTTGGCTGATGCACATGATATACTCAGACTCGCCTCTATCGTCATGTCTGACGTTGCACCATTACGAAAGCGAGGAACTCTTCAAGGTATTCTTAGATGTGCTTCGGAATCGTCGTCAGTGGGCTGACCATCGGCCCGTCAGGGTTCGGGAACATTGCGTTTGCAGCTGGACAAGCCACGGGAGCTCCTCTTGGTGGATTTCTTGCCTGATTCGATAGGATGGCGCTGGTAAAGCACCCTACGCATTTCACCTTGCAGCACCATGCCGCTAACTTGCAACTCAGGGCTTTCCTCATCCAGGTTCCGCTGACGGTGCTGGCAATCCTGTCCGTCGGGCTGAGATTGAAACTCCCTCGTTCCTCCACAGGCGACTTCCGTGCCAAGCTTGCGCGCATCGACTTTGCAGGTGCAGCCACGCTCGTGGTCGCCGTCTTCACGCTCCTTCTCGGACTCGACCGAGGCGGCAATATCGCCTGGAATGACCGAATAACAATCGCATCCTTGTCCACATCTGCCGTATTCCTAGGCGCTTTCGCTGCGGTAGAGCTGCGTTGGGCGCGCGAACCGTTTGCTCCGAAGCGTATTGTGGCGAACCGCGCACTGCTTGCCTCATACCTCTGCAACCTGTTCTCCAGCGCTGCGGCGATTACGCTCGTATACCACATCTCGCTGTATCTCCAGGCAGTGCGCGGAAGCTAGTGCGTCCGACGTCGGGCTGATACTGCTGCCCACCATCTTTGGTGGCGTGACGGGCAGCTTGGCAACTGGTCTAGTGATGCAGTCGACAGGGAGGTACTACGTGCTGACCATCGTGGCGTTTACGGTGATGTTGGCTGGAAACGTCACTGTGGCACTTGTCACCGGCGTTGTGAGGTATGCCCTTCCTGCGCTCATGATCGGTGGGTCGATAGCGTCGTCAGTCGTAGACATTTGATTGACGTTTGCTACAGGCTCAGCGGCAAACAATCTCGGTTATGGTTCGTCGACGTCTCCCGCCTCGCTGCGTCTCACTGAGCCTAACCATCACTGCACCCAGGTTCCGGACTGACGAGTACTCTCGTCTCGCTCATTGCGAACGCCGGGCCGGAGGACCAAGCCATCGCGACCGCTGTCTCGTACCTCTTCCGTTCGCTCGGCTCTGTCGTCGGGCTCTCGGTAGGAACGACCCTCACGCAGGATTTCTTGAGGCAGAGCCTCCATAGAAGGTTATCGGGCGCGAACGTCGATGAGGTGGGCAACCCGGCGGTGATTGTACTCAACTGGATCACTGATCTCCGTTCATTACGGATACGCCTAGATCGTCAAACGTGTCCGGGAATCGCTCGAATATCTGGAGCAGCTCAAGCCAGCTGTGCGTGAGCAGGTCGTACACGCGTATCAGGACGGTTTGCAAGCCGCATTTTGGTTCACCGTGGGTCTGACAGCATTGACGGTCGTCACAAGCTTCTTCGTCAAGGAAAAACCCTTGGCAGGTTAGCTGGTTTAGGGAACTGCCTCCACGTTGTTTCGTACAGACAGATATGCCCGCGATGAATTGTTTTGCACAGGAACCGTTGCGTGTCTCTACTGTTGATTGATCAGAAGACGCGATCCCTCAGAAGTGTGGGTGTAGGTGATCTGTCCGCGTTGTGCGTGTGGAACGGTGATCTTGTCCAGGATTGGGAACCTCCGAGGCCACAATCGCTTAACGGACTTGATGTTTGAAATACCGACCTGACATGCTATGTTCTTCGTGGCGTTGGCCTTACCCTGCCTAGCCTACTAGTGTTGCATAGCTGTAGTGTGTGGTCTACTTAGGAATGGGCCAACTTGTGCCGAGTTTATTCATGATGGTACAAGCCGTACGCGCACTAACGTCTTAATGTTCCTCAAACATTCTTCAAACACTCCCAAGATCGGCTCTGCTCTCATGAGGAGGCATCCTCGTAGAGACTGGGCGCTCCGTGCGATAGATCTGAATTTGAATCGTAGCCGAGCGGCCTAGATAAGTCAGCGGTCGTAAGCGAGCGGCCGCGACGACCAACCGCCCGCCCCAGCATCTCTCCCTCTCCACTCCGCCTCTGCGCTGGACGGCCTTCATGGCGGATCCCAATGCCACCTTTCAAAACTGCTACTATGTAGGCAACAATTTCAATGCCATTCTATACGGTGAGCAGCCTAATCCCCTCCTCATCCCGTCGCGCCTTCCGTCGAGTCTGCAGGCGTCGATCACTCCGAGTGATCGAGTTAGCGTTGTGGCTCCTCCTCCCCTAACGTACTGGGCGCGTGCGTCTAACACATTTCCTTCCGCACAGGCGTTGAGCTTGTGCTCTACTTCCTGAGCGTCAGGATCATCTGGACAAGCAGAGACAGAAGAAGCTCGGACCACCGCTTCTTTCTGTGCTTCAGCACCGGGCTTCTGCTGATGATCACCATCTACGTCGCCGTCCAGGCAGTCTTTGGCCAGGAGATGTGGATCGTCAATGCCGACTACCCAGGAGGATCTGCTGCGTATCTCGCGGAATACGCTGCCGTCTGGTACCAAACCTTGGGCAGCGCAGCGTCAATCGTCCTCAACCTGATGAGCGACGGGCTCCTGGTGCGTATCCGCTGTACCTCCCATTGCCGCCACCAAACCCATGGTGCACCACTCCTACATGCATAGATATACCGATGTTATATCGTTTGGGGCGACATTCGTGTTATCCTCTTCCCCGCGCTTCTATACCTTGCCACGGCCGCGCTAGGCATCCTCACGTGCTACGTCTCCGGCAGTCCCGAACGCAGACTTCTTCGTCGGAAAGGCGCAGCAAGTCGCGCTCTCCTACTCCTCGGTGGTCATTGGCCTCAATGTCATCGTCTCTACGCTCATCTGCGCACGGATCTTCTTCCTCGCGAGCAGGATGCGTGGCGCGCTGGGGTATGAGGCGGCGAAAGCTTATACGGGTGCCGCGGCGCTCATCGTCGAGTCCGCGTTGCCTTACACGCTATTTGGGATCGCGTACGTCGTATCCCTTGGGTTGAACAGCCCAACGTCCATCCTTTTCCTCTCGATTTATGTTATGTTCACCGTACGTGTCTCGTGTTGCCTATTTACTGTCGAAAATTGCTCATTGAATATGCGTGTGCAGTGCATATCCCCACAGATGATCGTCCTGCGAGTGCTCATGGGCCGTGCGTGGTCGCGCGACTCTGCAACCAAGACCGCGACGCGAACGGGGGTGCAGTTCAGCACAGATATATCTATGATGGAGTCTGGCTATACCAGCGCAGGCGGTAGCACCACCCTCAACGCGCGGACGAACAGCCGTGTTGGGTCGCTCCATGGTGATAAGTCTGACAAGGACAAGCTATGATGACATGGTGCTTCCGGTTTGGCGTGGTCATCTTGATTTGTTGCTTGTTCTGCTTGTATTTGTCGGACCTGTCCATTCTCGCTCCAGCAGGTAGACCCATTGTGGTGCAAGGTTTTGTACATTAGTCGTCTGTATTGTACCGCCATTATACCTTACCACACATACCGCATTCTTCCCATTCTCGGCGCACTTCCATAGCCACCGTCACTACGACGTGGTCACACTTACATAGCCCGGACGCGTTTGCCCAACTTGCTCCACGCTCATTACTGACATTACAGGCTTTCGCCTACCCCTTGTGTTTATCAGTATCTGAGTATCCACGCTCGCACAGCCTACTATGACAGAGATAATAGACTTATGGACTATGCTACATCCGAGTAGGTACGGAGCTTTCCTCACCCCAGGCAGCAGCAAGGCGGACTCAAGCACCTCCGTTGGACATGCTTCTGTGCTTCTGAACATGTCCCCTCCGCAGTAAATGCGCACGGCCGCCGTTACATTCGATTTCTGGACCTCCTCGCGGACTGGTCCGTGCTCATCGTCCCTCTTGGCCCTCAGGCTCCATCCCACGGCATGCTTAGATAGTCGCAGGATGTTGTGCATCGAAATCGCGCAGGTCGATTCTTTGCAAACCCGCGGGCATGTGTGTTCTCAGCTTCTATGTTCCTATCAAGGCCCAACGCCCATGGCGGAGCCGCGCGACATGGACACATGAGCAGAAAGCGAGTGTGCCTCGGAATCCGGATACTTAGGACTCACTCCTTCCCGAGCCATTGGCGGCCTTGTCCAAATCTTCCATTCCACTGGCTTTGCCTCCGATCAACGAACCTCCAGTGTACCTTGACGCGTGCACCGTCTGTGAGAAGACAGCAAGGCGTACTGTATGCTCAACATCGATGGGCTACAGCACCCTCGACATCCAGGCTCCGTTAACATCGATATCGCAAAAATCCGAAACTACTGAGGACGAAGTTTGCGCTTAAGCGGAAGGATTGAGTAACACCAGCAGCTACTCGACCTCATGGCACACTACGAGCACCTCCGATGCCGCTAACGATGCAGTAACTGGCCTAGACGAGCCACAGACACCGATCATGGGTCTCACCGCTCATTCAACTTTCTGAGCCCAACGCCACAATCCGTCCTGATATGGGGATTGTGTATACTCCTCCTCATAGCCGAGCTCCCAATGTATGTTATGCGGGCTTCCGCTCTCGGCATCTAGACATCAGTTACGCTCTGGGCGTTGTTGCGCCCAAATATCCTGAGAACTAATGTGGCCGCATATCTTCAAAGCTTGGCCTGCTGGACCCTGACAAGAACCCACGGACAGAGAAGCGTTCCAACGCCGAGCGCAAGCTTCTATCGCTGCCGCCAGACTAGCGCGTATAGTCCTCAGGATAGATAAGAGAAGAGTAGAAGTCGTGAGCGAGCCGAGCGAAGGCTTCGGGTTCCGCCCATCCACGATTTCCCTGCGCACCTGCTTTCCTCTATCACTGTTCGCAGCCTATTCGACTTCGAGATGCGTATTCACACCGTCGCGAGCCTGAAGATTCTTTTCGCAGTCGCGATGAGCCTTGCTGTTGTCAGCGCACGAGCACTCCCGGCTGAGGAGAATGCTGCTGCGACGGAAGAGGGTGAGTAGTCAGGCATCATACGTCGTCCGCTTGTCCATTTGGATTTTGCCGTCGTCCAGCTCTCACCTAACGTGGCTGACGCTTAATTCTCGCGTGCGATATCAGACACCGTTGCGCCCCATATTGAGGCTGTATGGCTGTAGTCCAAATCAATCGCGTCATCAACCTATCTCGTGAGTAGAGGGTTCGCACCGTGCGGTACCAAAGAACTGACCTGTTAATGTGGGCTAGCGTTCGTTCACTATAAATGGGCTTCGATCCCAGTTCACCTCAGAGGAGTGGGATGTCCTTCAGTATTCGCGATTCCTTCGAGATCCATACCAATTGTATCAAATCAAATTAAGAAGCCACTTCCTGCACTTGTTCGCGAGTCGACTGGTGTCCATCATCCTTACGAGGTCAGACGCCCTCGAGTGGCATCGCACTGGGGCATGCCTGAGATTATAGCAAGTACTAGTGGGCCCACATCAGCATATCACAAGGCAAACCATTCTCAATTCCACTGTTGCGTGGTCGAAAATCAAGACGAAGACGCACCCGCACCTGGTTTCGGAGCCTCGGGCGATTGTTCAGCACTCGAACAATGAGGTGTTACCCGTGCGGACCCGGTTCGTGGATACGTCCGGCCCAGTGAAGGTGCTTCTCGAATAGCGTGAGATCAAGCAGCATCGGAATTGTTGTTCTCCGAACCACGGCCTCCGAAATTTGCCAATCTGCTAGAGGATGCCCACGTTCAATGTGGCATTTCTCTGTCGCTGATTGTCCCACCGTGGTACTACCGCGGTCTGTAAAAGTGACGGGTGAGACGTACGTGGGTATCTGGGTCTCACGGGTTTGATCAGACATCACGGCAGGTCTGATGCGGCATGCAGACCCTTCGAAGCAGCGTGGACGTGGTTTCGGGATAACCTGCAAGCACGGTACGATCTTGACTGCGCATCGGCGCATGGCGTGGCCTGGAATTGAAGGTTCACCAACAATCCTTGCTTCCGCCAGAACCTCTCGCAGTGTGCTTCTCCGGCGATTGTTCCGCACTCCCAGTCACATTGACAGCGCGGGCGCGCCATTGCATCACATTCTTCAGCTTCTGGGGGGTTGCGTGCTTCCGATGATAGTCGGTCAGAAGCCACGTTAGTGTGGATGGAAGGGCTATGGACGTGCCTCTCAGCGTCGTAATCACTGGACTGCGAGCCTGCGTAGTCGGGTGCTTGATAAAAGGCGGCGTACCTTGACATTGACTCACCAGCTCGCCCGACTCTCGCGTGCCACTTGTACCACCTTGTCATCCTATATCCCGGACTAGTCCTGACAATGCGTTTCGCCGTCGTCGCCAACCTGAAGGTCATCTTCACCGTCTTGCTTGGCCTAGCCGCCGTCCACGCGCGTGCGCTTCCGGCCCAGGATGCCACTGAAACTGCCGCGGCTCCCGATGGTGAGTCTATCGTCGCACTACTGCTGGTAACGCTCCCGATGAGGCGGACTAAACCTGTTCTGTGCATGTAGCGGAACACTCCGAGCTTGTATGGCTCTGAGAGTCGCAGCAGTGTATCGTGACTGGGTAAGTGATAGCGTTTCGCTGACCATTGCAAGTGAGAGGGACCTGCTCACTAATGTAACTTGCTAGCACCATGACGTCGAGAGGGGATCCGACACCGTTGATCCTGGTTCACTGCTCTGTACTAAAATGTATAACGTGACCTGTATATCATCGATGTCTTTTACCCGTTTGCTGGCAGGAGTGTGGCTGTCTGATGTCTGAAAGACCTCCAATGAGCTTGCCAGTGGATTCGTTCCGTAGATATGTATCACAGACCTGGAAGAAGTCGATCGTCCCGGCAAATTGATCCGGCAACAGGGACGACCATACACGGGATGTGTCCAACTTGAGCGGTTCCAGACTCCTTAGTCGGCAGAAGCCGTCACCAAACCCGACTGTACGATATAAGAACACCTCACCCTTTCTCGGAGTGTGGGGCACCCCAATCCCACAAGAACAGCTCTAGTCAGCAGGGTTGATCGGTAACGCCCAGATGGCACCTCCAGCGGACGTCAGCATCCAGTATGAGACGAATCCTGACGGTGAGGAACAATTGCCGTGCCCTGGAGCGACAAGCAAAGTCGAGATGTTAGCTGATCGTTCAAACCGCAGAGAAAACATTGGAAGACGCCGCACGACTATACATCGACCTCTCCAAGGATGGTACGCGCTTTCCCGTCAAGTGTCGGACTTGCAGGACTGAGCACACAGTGCAGTGGTCCAGATCCGGCGTTTGAAGCAGCCATCGCGGGAAGGCACGACCTAGCATGGATCATGGCAAATGGCATCATCAGGCCAATGTCGATCACTTCCGGGGAGCTGTACACGGCGAAAAACGGCAGAGGCGAGCTAGTCGGCTTCAGCCCTCTGGACACCGCCAGGACGCGATTCCTTCGATACGTCAGTGGCACCAGATGCTCTGCAGGGGATAGACACAATGACATCGACGGTCCCACCATTGGCAGGCCCGATCAGCTCGAAATGGGGTTCGGCGAATTCATGAGCAAGCTAGACGAGGGTGCGCGCAACCTTCTCGGTAGATTGGTGAGTCTCCGACTGTAGGAGATGGAAGCTTGGGTCCAAGCTGATGCGGTAGATCTGAATAGCTCGGTGAAGTGGTGCCAGCGTTCGTTGACGGCGCGCTGGGAATTGAGAAGGTGAGACGCTAACGACTGTCTGAAAATGCGTCAAGAGGAATACTGAAACGTTACAGGCTGAACTCAACTGCTACTGGTGTTGGTTCGCCTTCGTTCGAGAGGACTATCAGAACAAAGGCATATGTACCGCCATGTTTGATCTCGTTCATGAGAAGGCATGCATCTAGTATCTCGCTACGGCCACGACATTGCCGCTGAACTTCCTGTCTGATAGGCAAAGTCAACGGGCGCGGATGATGGGGCTGCTAACCCAGGATGCCACGAACGTCAGCGCATTGCGGTTGAATGGACGTCCAGGTATGCTAACCTGCTCCGTTTCAGGTGACAAAATACGAGCATCTCGGCTTCAAGGAGTATGGCAAAGAAAGTTTCGACAGTCCATGGGCGAAGTGGACCTTCTACTGCATGGCCCGTAAGACAAGCGGGGAAATATAGTCATATACATGTCTGGAGCCAATCTAAAGGAACGACAGACCAGTCTATCAGAAGATTGCGACATTCCATGACTGCCGCGTTAAAGGACACACCGATATCTACGAGTCAAGCCCCTTGTCACGGTCACTCCCCACCTTGTGCAACTCTTCGTTTCTCTGCCCATTCTCGCGCCCTCGCACGTCTCGCCGCTTTGAGATCATCGTCCGAGACGGCCGGGACATTGTTTTCCTCAACCGGTGTATCCCTCTCCGGATTGGTCTATGCGAGTATCTGTCCGGTGCGTTTGGTCAGCACCACTCTCTTCTTCTTCGTCGCTATCTCCATATTCTCCCAAGCCACCAATAGCAGCAACGCCGGCTGCTGGCATCGTTACAGGTCTCCTTGGTCTTCGAGTTCTGGCTCTTCCCCGACTCTATATCAATCCGAGTCTTGGTCTTCGTCAAACGCCATGCACGCGACCATCGGCCTCGCAAGAAGGCAAACCGCGGGTCCGCTCCGTGGTTGGCCAAGATGCGCATCTCTAACTGCGCAGGATTTGGAGATGCGAGCACATGCGACGCCGTTCGACGCATCAGCTCAAGCTGGCCTTCATCCGGCTGGGTACTTTCGGTTCAGCTACGCGATGCACCCCAAGCATCACCGAGTGGCACCAACCTCCTCGTCGCTCCCGCCCCAGTCTTCACGGGGGTCCTCAGCTTCCTCCTCACGCTCGGCTTTGAGGGCGCGAAGGCGCGATTCGCGATCCTCGTGGATGATGCGCCGACGTTTCTCGCGCCTGTAATCATCGACCTCCTCCGGAGACAGGAAGAACGTGTCTTCGGCGTCCGAAGGAAGGTCTGACCATCCATCCGGAGGATCCGGTTCGAGCGACGTTGCAGACGACTTCGTGCTTGGTATCTCTGGTAAGGCATGAAGTAGAAGCCGCGCGTCGTATCTGGAGATTATGCATGAGGAGTGGCACAACATACGAGCGAAGATTGTAAGAAAGATGCCGTACGATACAGTCATATCGAATCCGCGTCCAGACTCTCGTTTTTCATAGAAACACTGACGCATCCCTCCGTAATGATTCATAAACCTGGCTGGAGGCCTACCTGTCGACCCAAGTGCCCTCGGTATCATCCTGTACAGCAGCTTTGGTTTCTATTTGGTCGGAGCTTCCAAGTTGGAAATGATCCTCCGCAAAGTCATCCTCCTCCGCGTGTGTTCCTCCACCGGCCCACCTGATCAAGCCATCACCTGGTTCTAATACGACTCTTCCGATTTCTTCGCATCGCATCACCTCCAACGACCGGACGGCAGCGACAGCCCGCGGCCCTCGCACAAGGTCCGCCTCGTGCGCCTGAATGCGAAGCATTGTATCCGAGGGGCCAGACATCTCAGGAGATTTGTGTTCATATTGTCGCTGTTTCCGTTTACGCGTACCGCTGGCCATCTACTATGCTCCGAAAGCGATCTGGCCGAAGGACTGAATACGGAGAGTGTGGTGGCAAGAGGCGAAGAAGTGCGAACGCGTTAGCGCCCTGCTGCCCAACAATTCCTTGAACTTGAACCTCTCTCCGAGTCCCTACTGTATCGTCCCGGGCCACTACTATCGTCAACATCTGATCCTTGACCAAATCGACAGTCCGTAAAAGACAGCACAGCATTGATGCGTACATTCTGTGACGGGAGCTCACCTGCCGCAGCCGCACGAACTCCATGCGCACTAGTGCGCACGCCGCACAGCAGATCAGCTCATATGGCGTACGTACCAAGTAAGTAAGTAACGTTCAGGTCGTCAGATTTATGGCATACTGATCCTGTACATACCAGTGCAGGCTAGGCGAATCTACTGATACTCAAAGGCATAATCGGACCGGCGATTGAATATTGACTTCCTACGAGACGGCGCTACCGCAGCACCCTGCAGCTACTTGCCGCAGTTGGTGGCACGTCGTCTATAAGTATCGAGTGGGCTACCACAGGGGACTCTCCTCGCACTCTCCTTCAATTCCGTCACAGTCATCTTTGTCCTAAATCCCACATATCTACGCTCCTCGTATCGACAAGTTTGTGTAATGGCAGGCCGTCAACAGCCCCGCGGTACTTCACGGGGTCGAGGTCCTCGTTCTGGACAAGGTCCTGGTAGTACAGGAAGAGGCTCTTCACCGTATCGAGGTCGAGGCAGTCCGGCTCCCCCTGGAGCCGAAGCGGGCGTTTTCACTAGGGGCGGTCCGCCAGGAGGTGGTGGTCGAGGGAGACCTCCGCAAGGAGCTGGCTTCCGTGGTCGCGGCAGCGCAGGCTCTCGTGGTGGCCCTCCGGCTCCCGCGCAAGTCTTTGCTGCTGGACAACCTCTCGAGCAAGACCGACGCATTGATGAGCTTGATGAGCTCGTCCGGTCTTTCGGTCGCGTCAAGCTTCAGCCAGACATGCCCCTTCGTCCGGGCTTGGGAACACTCGGCCGCTCGACTAAGCTGAGAACCAACTACTTCGCTGTGAAGCTACCTAAGCAGGCCACCATCTACGAATACGCGATCGATATCTCCCCTCAGGCCCAAGCGAAGGGCGACCGGCGTCCTCGAATTCTAGAGCTTGTCGAGCAAAGTCCTGCCTTCTCTCCTTTTGTCCAGCACGTTGCGCACGATCGCAGCCAGCGTCTCGTATCTGCCCAAGAGCTGCCTCAGCCTCTGACTGTCAATGTCCAGTTACCTCGAGGTCGATCAGCGCGACGATCCCAATGCTCTCACATTCACTGTGGACTTCAAATTCCAGCGAGAACTACACACATCGGAGTTGCACAAGTAAGCTCTCTACCCTCTCTCCACTACACGCTTACGATAACGCTATGTTGACGCCACAGATACATGGACGGATCGCCCGAAAACCGTGGCTTTGACTCGCAGCCCTACCTCTCTGCCATGAACCTCATCCTTCAGACCTTCGCCTCAAAGCGTGGCTTCCGAGTGGGAGGCAACAAGTTCTTCTTTCCCTCCAGCGCGGAGCGTGCGGAACTATCCCTTGGGGTCGAAGCTTACCGTGGATTCTTTATGTCCGTCCGCCCAATGTACAAGCAGTTGATGGTGAACATCAACGTATGCATGACGGCCTTCTATACCCCCGGTAACCTCGCCCAAGCGATGCTCGCCTTCAGACAGCAGACAGGCGACGGAATGCCTAGGGGATTCGTGGATCGCTTGAAGGTCTCGACTAAGCACCTCGGGTACACCAAGAAGCACACCATTGCCAGGGTCATGACAAGCTTGACAGGCACGGAGTGCCCGATTCCAATGCGAGGAGTTCGGGCGGGAAGTGACGGTTGAGGAGTTCTTCAAGCTGAGTGAGTACAAGGCCCCCGATTAAACGTGCCAGAGTTCTGACATCCGTGCAGAGTACAAAATCAACCTTCGATACGCCAGGGATCTTCCTGTCGTCAATGTCAGCACGAATCCGAAACGGCCTGTGTACCTTCCGGCAGAGGTCTGCGAGATTGTCCCCGGCCAGGCCTACAGAGGTAAGCTCGACGGCGATCAGACGGCGAAGATGATTCGCTACGCGTGCAATCCGCCCGATTTCAACGGGAACGCTATCGTCCATCAAGGCTTCGACCAACTCGGTCTGCATCCCGAAGCGGCCTCTGCGACCCTGTCAGCCTTTGGGCTCAGCGTTGCCCCGGAAATGGCTGTTGTTCCCGGTCGCATCCTGCCCGCCCCCACCATCGCTTACAAGTCTGGCAAGCCAGCCATCCGAAACGCGGGCTGGAACATCGTCGACGTCAAGCTGCACACAGGAGGCACCATCTCCAACTGGGCGGTCCTCCTCGTCCACGAGGGTCGGGATATCGAGTTCCGTGGAGAGACGGACCCCGAACTCATCGCTTTCTTGAAGACGTTCCTGGCGAAGTGTGCGTCTAGTGGTATCGTCGGCGCGAACAAGCCGCCCAAGATCATACCGCCCGTCAACCTACCGCCTGCCCGCGACGACCCCAACCGCGAGCGCGCCCTAGAGGCAATACGGCAAGCGTTCAGAGCCAACCTCAAGCGCGATGCGAAGCCCAGCTTCGTGCTTGTGCTTCCTCTCGGGAATCGACAAGTACATATATCCTGGCATCAAGAAGCTGTGTGACGTGGACATGGGCCTGCACACGGTACACATGCTACTATCGAAGGCGCGGGACACCAGGGGCAATCGGCAGGACCAGTACTTCTCGAACGTCGTCCTGAAGGTGAACGCCAAGTTGGGCGGCATCAACCATCTTCTCGACGCGACCTCTATGAAGTGGCTCGTCGACAAGAAGACGATGGTCATGGGCATCGACGTCACCCATCCCAGTCCCAAGAGCTTGCCAGGCTCACCGTCTATCGCGGCGGTCGTTGCTAGCGTGGACGACAACTTCGTCCAGTTCCCAGCGAGCCTCACGCTGCAGAGGCCCGATTGGAACAAGGAGAGCAAGGAGGTAAGCCCACGGCCCGGGACAATGCAGTATCCGCACGAAAACTGACCCGACGCTCGACAACTTCCGTATAGATGGTGGAGAAGTTGACGCAGATGACGATCGAACGTCTACAGTTGTACCAGGAGAGGAACAAGCGCCTACCTGACCGCATTTTCGTTTATCGGGATGGCGTCTCTGAGGTATGCGATTACGCTTCAGTATATTATGCCTTGCCTGCTAACAACGCACACCGGTTGCAGGGCCAGTATGAACTTGTGCTGAGAGAAGAACTGCCCAAGATTCAGGCGGCTTTCAAGCAGATCTCGCCGAGGGCGCCATACAAACCGACGCTGACGATCGCGATCTGTGGTAAACGCCATCACGCGCGATTCTGGCCCACTGCTCCGGCCGAGATGTCAAGGAACGGCAACACCCTGCCTGGTACGGTGGTCGACAAGGGCATCACGAGTATCCACGACTTCGACTTCTATCTGCAGGTATGTTGTATATCCGACACACCCGCCCTCACTGGCGCTGACATGCTTGATCAGGCTCACGACGGATTGCAAGGCCATGTGCGCCCGACACACTACACGGTTGTGTACGACGAGAACCATTACAGCGCAGACGTTTTGCAACAAGGCACCCATACTGCAAGCTACCTGTACGCTCGTGCGACGAAGGCTGTGAGCCTCGTTCCCGCCGCGTACTACGCTGACATCGCATGCGAGCGTGGGCGAGACTACCTCAACGTGCTGATGAACTTGGTGGACGACCAGTCGTCTGTTGCGGGCGGCCCGAGGACGACTGCCGACAGGGAGGCTGAGAAACAGCGCGTGTACGAGGATGCGGTGAAGCGATGGGGAAAAGGGGTCCATGCCGATCTGAAGAACAGTATGTTTTATATCTAGGAAGGTGCGGTGTTGTGTTTCTTGGGGTCTTCACTGGACAGAGTGTGAGCGATGCGTGTGGCGAGTATGCTATTGTTGGTTTCCGATTCTCGAGTTCGCTGTGCTACCTCTTGGTCATGCATGATGTTCCTTGTGCTATAGTAACGAAGATGGGTTCCTGTTAGGTCTTGGTACGTGCTGTACGTTGTGGTTCTTTTCAATAGCATGAACTTGACTGAATTCATTGTGCAGTAGTGACTCCTCCACTCACTCTGCTTGCACCGGGTTGTTCAATCGCAACAGAGACCTCATGCTGAGTTCGAGTCTATGGCCGGCCGGGCGGACGTGCAGACGTCTCGATGCATGCGATTGGGATAGTGAATGCGGCTGCAGGCACATCAAAGGTCCCATGCGGGACGCCTGCAGCGCTACGATACCGACGGCTCGGCGGTCATCAGCAACACTGCGGATACGTCGCCCGATGTTGCAGGCCGTAAAACGTCCAACGCAGCGCACGATGTTGCCTTTAAAGCGCAAGCGGATCTGTGCCATTCTCTTTGAGCTGCATACCCGCAAGCATCATTCCCTACAGGAACACTTTGCGACACGATGGCTTCAAGGATCCTCCGTTCCGCTCTGCTCATGATGAGCGCCGTGGTAATCGGCGGGCAATTCGATGATGCTAATGCTTCTGCAGCGCCCACTGCTGATCAGGATCGTCGCCGAACGGACAACGACCTAGCCAGAAACGTGTCCTTCATCAGCCCTTCCTTTGGACAGAAAGGTTCCAAGGTCTGCGCTGCCTGGGGTAACGGCGCCACGGACCCCTCTCTCGCTGACTTCAAGACGCCTCACGTTGTTGGGTCCGTTGGTTCACGTAATCTACATACATCATTTGCTGACTTGAGCACCAGCCTATATGACTGGGACGTCTACAAGCCGGATGCAGCAGATCAACTTGGCTTCGACTTTTGGCCCATGTTATGGGGCGGCGACCAGGCCAGGATCAGCGCGTTCGAGAGTGCCGTCACCGCTGGCTTCGGCACGATCATTCTGGGCTTTAACGAGTCAGCTATAGCCTAGCGCACCCGGGCCATCCCATGCCGACTGTACCACTCACTGACCATACCGCTCTGTAGACCAAACGAGGAAGGGCAATCCAATCTCGACCCGGTGGAAGCTGCTGTCCTGTGGCAACAATATATTGAGCCCAAGAGGAGCCTGGGCTACAAGACGTGCTCCCCAGCTGTGTCAGCCAGGCCCAACGGTCAGCAATGGATGCAGCAGTTCCTAGCAGCGTGCAGCGGCTGTACCGTAAGCTTGAGAGATACAGTCCGTCATGATCTTGGATCTAACGAACTCTCTGTCAGATCGACTACCAGTGTCTGCATTGGTACGGCATCGGCTTCACCAACTTGCAAGTGTACCTGGAAGAGTACCATGACATATTCGGGTTGCCCATCCTCCTTACTGAGTTTGCCGACGAGGTGGGTGACGCTATAGCTATTGGGTGTAGCATCGACATCATGTGAAGAAAAGACTGATGGTGGCTCCCCATAGGACTTCAACGGCGGTACACAGCCTTCCCTCTCTGATGTCATCACATTCTCGCAACAGGCCCTCGAGTACTTCGACAACACGGACTGGATCCTGGCTGCTTGCCCATTTCGGTGAGGACCTTTCTGCCTTTGGTGCACTCTCTTTGTAACTCATACATCATGCATCGTTGCGGTTGCAGCTGTCATACGTCCTCCCGCTGGAGAGAGTCTCCCGAATACCGCCATCCAGAACGCCGATGGCACGCCCACCCAACTGGGCACCATCTTCATCAACGATGAATATTAGGGAACGGATTTGCTCCTTTGAACGTCTACTTCGGGGATGCCAGGGGTCTCTCATGTAATATGAGAGATCGGTGCAGCACTGCAGTAGTACCCACTACCACATACCCGGGCCAGTACTACACATGTCCCCGAAACGGACTCCGAAGTTCAGCTGTACTGAACCTACTTTTGCCTCTCTTGCTCCGACACACCTGGATTCCACACCCCCAGGAACCGTTCGGACGCCATGCGTGCCGGCCGTCCTTCTCGCGCTTCCCTTCTGATACTCTGACCGCCGCTCTGAGCGCTATGACACATTCCTCCGACCGCTACCGGGCGCAGCGCCCGCAGGTGCAAAGATTTGGCGCACCCAGTACCGTGACGGCTTACCGTGGCGTTCCCATAGCCCCTGGCGTCACCTTCGCCCGGCTGTGCAGACATTCTAAGTGTTATTTCTGGTGACGGCACGCGGCTCCATGGTGTCCATGCGGGACGACGCCGCTCATGTCTTCGTATGTCATGTTCAGGCACGCCTCCCACATACCGTCGCCGCATCGGAGGCTCTCAGCGGATGTGGCCTACCCATTCATTGGGAGGATGCCGCCGACCACACCGGCGAAAGTGGGCACCGGGTTGGCAAGGCAAACGCAGTCCCAACTGAAGCGAACGAGTTCCAGGAGGAGGAGCATATGTCCCAGCGGCACAATGCCCTCGGCTAAGGCTGAAAGTGATGAGATCGAGGATCTGGTTGTAGCATATGTACCATGTCGCGTAGAGGTGTAAGCGACGGCATGAACCAACTGGGTGACTAGCGTTTCTCCATTGTAGCAGGGTATCCGTAGGTTACATCTGGCAAAACGTCGTACAAATACATGTCCAAGGATTCGGTGTATAAAGAGAGCGACAGTGGTGGCGAGGTGGCAGTGAATGCGAGTGATGGAGGGTGCCGAGGAGACGAGTAGAACGAATAGAGCGAGAGGGACAGGGTATCAAAGGGCTTTGACTCGTATATGGTATTTATACTACCTCGATAGCGACCATCGTCGACGCATTGGACTGTTTTGTAAGGCTGAGGTCACTGGTCTCTTTGATGGGGGTCTCATCGCCAAGATTCAGGTCGCTGTTGGTTCCGTGCGTGGTCTTAGTGAACTCGATGTTGGTGCCCGTCATCGCGGACCTGTCGCGTG
Organism: Trametes sanguinea; assembly: GCA_008973685.1. Taxonomy (NCBI): domain Eukaryota; kingdom Fungi; phylum Basidiomycota; class Agaricomycetes; order Polyporales; family Polyporaceae; genus Trametes; species Trametes sanguinea. Next base: position 741,431 of record WAHA01000018.1, read on the forward strand.
TCCACGCGCGGCCAGACACTACGCGGAGAACGATCATCTGCGGCGCTATGCACTGTGCGAATAAGTGTGCGCGTGGTCAGCACGATGCGCCCAATGATTTTCAATGTGTACCACTGACCGTCATCATCACATATAGGGAGAGGAAGAGGATGTCCACCTGGCTCTGGAGCGCGAACGAGATGAGGTATGCGATGCCGAACAACGTGTAGAGCAGCGCCGACTCGACGATCATCGACACTGCACCCATGTAGTCGCTTCCGACGTTGACCCCAAGAGTGCGCGCGCACCGCCTGCCGGCGTAGTATATCCGGCCGCAGATCAGGCTGGTGACGATGATGTTCAGGCTGATGACGGAGGACGTGTACGCGATGCCCAGGTTCTGCGCGAGCCCCGCAAAGTAGTTGGCGTGGGGACGCCCGGACTCGTAGAGCTGCGCGATGCCGACGGCTACGGTAGTAACATGTCAGCACGAGTTCTGCCGCAGCACAGCGAGGGAGCACGATGCTCACAGAATGCGCCCATGTACAGGACAATCGGGAAGAGGACCACCCGGACGTCGTCCCAGACGACCCAGCATCGGTATATCTACGAGTAGCCGTATTTAGCCGCGGTAGGTGGAATCTCAGCAATGGACCATTACTTACAAGAAGCCCGTCACTGAGGAGGTTGAGCACGATGGACGCTGCGGTGCCGAGCGTCTGGTACCAGACCGAAGCAAAGTCGCCGAGGTATGCGTCCTGGCCTCCTGGATAGTCTGCATTCACGATCCACATCTCCTCGCCAAACACGGCCTCAGTAGCAACGAAGACCGTATTGAGGCAGAGGAGGGCGGTGCTGAAGAAGAGGAAGAACTTGTCCGACCGTGCTTGCTTGTGTTTAGGATTAAGCATGATGCGAACGATCTTGTAGTACAGCACCAGGCCGATGCCTGCGTTGATACCTCAGTTACCCCGCGATCGACATGATATGGTGTAAAATGTTATGGCACGTACCGTAGAGGATGGCGTTGAAGTTGTTCCCGATGTAGTACGCATTTTGGAACAAAGCCATCGAGTCGGCCATGACGAGTGAGTGCAAGGAGGGAGGGGGCCCGACACCTGCGGGGGCCTCGGAGTGAGTCCGGGCTATTTATGAGAGCCCCCCACAGAGTAGACAGTTAGGCTCCGGACCCTTATGGCTCGAAGCATGCTCTTCGTTTTCGGATGGAGCCCATGCATGCAGCAATGGAAGTCCGATTGCCGCTCGAATGAGGGAATTCGAACCTTGCGATGTCAGAGCGGGGAACATGACCGCACATGTACAGATCGCCCACACCGAGGCCGGTCAACCTACATCGCGCCCTGGAACCCTTCACCTGCAGATCATAGCCTACTCTCTCTGAGGCCTGAGCACTGGGTGAGTGCTGTGGTCAGCATTGCAAAATCGCCGAAATCAATTTCACGGGAGTAGCGCTCCCACTAACTATCGCTGAGAGATATTCCCATGCATCCACGGATTGACAGATGGTTCGTACGTCACCACGGAATTGTTGCATCTTTTGCGTGGCAAGGATGGAGACCTGAGGGCCTCGCAGAGCAACTCTATTGACTTGCCTTGTCCGAGCGAGGACACATGGTTCGCTCAGTACTCCGAATGAGCTTCACCTCGTCGAAATCTCACATGGCTGCATCAAAGCTATGTGCCTGCGAACAGGAACCACTGTGAGTGGTCGCTTCAGCTTACTCCTGTGCCATTGATTGCATTCGTAGGAGGCGGGTGAACGATGCCAGTACTAGTCGCAGGTGGCACAACGAGCATGGCAAGGTAAGTAGATAGATTTGACGAATAGGACCTGCAGCACTTGAGATTAGTCGCGACTACAATCTCAGTAGTACCAACCCTGATAGCAACGGTACCGACATCATATTGTTCTATGCTGTCGTCAGTACTGGTGACATTCAGGGTAGACCCACACGGGATGTTCAAGCATAAGAATTCCGAGTAACGTCGGATGAGTGGAAGGATCGCTATCGGTCCGCGTTTGCAAAGCTTCAGTGACGTATTAAGCGCGAGTAACAAGCAGGTCTGCGAAGTCCATTAGCATAGTTGTGATGTTTTTCTTGGAGGTTTACACAGCGGGCATTCATCAATGTTTGAGAGGAAAAAATGACAGATATATGGCAAGGCTTGAAAAGCTGTTGTAGGCAGGTTATGAGCTAGGAATATGACGACAACATTCTACATGTTATTCAGCCATGTTTGTGGTATGACTGGGTAGTTATCACGGCAAGGTTAGGTAACATTTTTCCTTTATGCAATGTTCCTGGCAAGAACCTCGCGCAAACACTTGGCCCATTTCGGGTATGTCTTCAGGGGGGAAACGGCTAAAACATAGCATCGAGAATGTTCCGTCTTTTGTAGGACATGTTTCTGCCGCGTTCTATTGGTAAAAATGGCATAAGCGTTCAAATTATCGCAGATCATCATGTTCTGTGCGAATAAGTATACGTCAGCAAGATTAGATAGATACGACCACGCGAAGAACATGTCACGAAAACATGGCCGAAAATTCTCCTATATTTCTCGCTCAAACCTGCCTACAACAGCTTTTCAAGCCTTGCCATATTTCTGTCATTCTTTCCTCTCAAACATTGATGAATGCCCGTTGTGTTAGGCTACTGGTAGTTCGATGTCGTTGTGGTGGTCGGCGACAACTTGGCCAAGTGCAGCTACTAGAATTCAATACACAAGCATAGTAGGCCAGAGCTGGCCCCGCTTTGCTTTCGGACATTAAACGCTGTTCTTTCGGAGTATCAATGTTTAACATACGACACCAGTCTCCAAGTGACTTTGCACCCCGAGTTCATGTCCGACGCACGCCTTTCGCTGCACCATCACCATTGCCGCCAAATTATCTTGGAGTGTTAGCAAGTGTCTGCGTCGGATATGAAGAAACTCAGAGTGATGTAGTTGCACAGTGAGCAGCCAAGCGTTGATTTCTCCGATCCAAACTACGTATACTGGCAGCAGAATTTACCTGTCTGTCTTGAGCAGCATCACAATCATAATCTCCATTGACACAGTCTGATGCCATTCCGACGTGTATAAACATTTGACATTGACGAATCTGTAGGAATTAGGCTGCATTGCGGATCATTGGCCTGCGGTGAGTCCAGTACGCCCACAGTCTGAGATAGTCAGGTCAGTCCTCGCCGCCCATACGTACTATGGCTCCTTCTCTGAAACCGCCATTCAGTCGTTGCAGGTCCAGCCGCTCTCAAAGGTGATAGTCAGGGCCGATCCCTCAGCGAAATCTCTTCAATATCGTGACTGACAGGCTCTCTCAGTGTGTGCTGCTCTGGCGCGCGCGACAGCTCTCGCTCTGTCTCTCATCCTAGGCTATGAACTCGTCTGATTTGCCAGTTGTTCCATCTGGCTGTGCATGTTCTCTGTGTCAACAACATCTTTAGAAGCGTCAATACTCTTCGACTACTGAGATGCCAGCTCTTATGCAGCTGACCGTTCTGTGTGCCTATCTGTCTGATCTGACTCTCACAGCGCCTTCTCATCTGACGCAGCATTTACCCTGCAAAGTAGCGGATCTGTGTCGGATGATGTTTGCGCGCACAGGTCGGCTATATCCTTGCCTCACAAGTGAGCGCGTTCCGGATATATACACGGCTCCCAATGTTTCGTTCTGTCTGAGGTATTCCTTCCTCCCCCTCGACCGCTCCTACGACCCGGCATGTCTTCCGTCTTCCAGAATGCGTTTTACATCGGAAACAACTTCAACACCATAATCTATGGTGAGAATGCTCGTGAAACTACTCTGCGTCCGAGGCGTACTGACATCAAGTGGGAACGTCAGGTGTTGAGTTGACCGTGTACATCCTCACCATTCAGGCGATCAGGCGTAGACCATGCGCTTCCGCCACGGACAAGATCCTCGTCATATTCAGCACCATTCTGCTACTTCTGAACACTATCTTCGTGGCGACTGAGTCCGTCTTTGGTGAAGAGATGTGGGTGGTGAATGCCAACTATCCAGGGGGCTCGGATGCGTACCTCGAGGACTTCGCCTCCGTTTGGTATCAAACCTTTGGGACTGCAGCCTCGATCGTGTTGAACCTATTCAGCGACGCACTCATGGTATGCGCAATCCACACGTTGCGGCTCTGGCTCGTGAACTCACATCAGGTCCTTTCTCGAGATTTATCGGTGTTATATCATCTGGGCCGATGTGCGCGTGGTACTATTCCCCATCGTCCTGTACCTCGCTTCGTTCTGTGAGCCTCTCCTCCACTATCGTGCTTGCACCCCGCGCCGCCATACATATTTACACATGCATCGTAGCTCTCGGGATCGCCCAGCTCGTCGCCTCCGGCATGCCACACTCCAACTACTTCGCGGGGCTCGCGCAGAAACTTGGCACCGCCTACACGTCCTCCATCATCTCTCTCGAGATCATCCTCACCTGCGCTCATCTGCGGCCGCATCCTCTACGTCGCGCAGCGGTGTGCGCGGGGCAGCGCGCGCGCTCTCGCGTACACCGGCTCGGCCGCGATCACGATCGAGTCCGCGCTGCCGTGCACGCTGCTGGGCATCGCGTACCTCAGTCACGTTCGCGCGCGGGGACGACGTCTCGATCTTCTTCCTCTCCGATCTATGTCATGTCCACGGTGCGTGCTCCTTCCATCCATCGCGAACCCGAGCAAGTCCATGCGGGCGCTGACAGCGGTGACCTGCGCAGTGTCTGGCTCCGCAGATGATCATTTTGCGCGTGGTGTCCGGCCATGCGTGGTCGCTCGACACGACGGATGCTATCATGACAGCGAGCTCGATGGAAGGTCACGCTGCTGACCACATAGGCACCGGCTCTGCCACTTTGACGGTCGACACGGGCGCGGAGTATGCGAAGAGCGCATCGGAGAAGGTCTGATGCTGGGGTTTTTATATCTGCGGTCTGTCCAACAGGGTTCGACCTGACGACTACCCACGCACGACCTCATGCTCCCCACACGAACCCTTTTGGCTACAATACAGCGTTCGCAGCAAAATGACGTCTTCGCTCCGTATCGTCGGACTGCTGAACAATGTTCTCAGACATGATGATCGCATGATGCATTGAGTGGACATGGGAAACTTAAACACCGTAAAATAAGGTATCAGGGAGGATATCAAAGCCGACTGCTCGGATCGCAAAGGGGATGGACAGGGTATGCGAATATGCGAAGTTATGGAATAAGTAAACAAAATCGGAGCCAATGAGCAGACGGAGCGCGAAGATGTTAGGGGGATAATAGCATGCAGAACAACTACTATAAGAGGCGGGTTAAGAAAGCGACGAAAGTGTCCCATGCAAACGGATTTGGCGCTAGCTGATACACGACAATGTACAAATGGCTGATGGATGGCAGAGGGGCGTGCTGAGTCCATGCATGGGGGAAGAAGTGTCATGGCTTTTCATCGTTCATGAGGAGCCCCCAAGAATGCTCTGCAATATCACACGTCAGTCAGTGAGTTTTTCCTCTCGAGCGCCAGCAGCAAGACTAACCTTCAACGGATCATTGTCATCGCCGGATGCCGTCGCGGATGCCGAGGCTGCTGGAGATGCCGGTGCTTGCTGGGAATCACCACTCTTTGCATTGCTCGAGGCATCGCCCGAAGCGCTAGTCGCTGGAGCATCCTCGCTCGAGGTGGGCGAGGCGGTCGGGCTCGGAGTGGCAGAGGGCTTGTCATCTGCATTGCTGCCAGCGGAGGACATGTGCTGCACCACCCGAGTTACCACTGCCGTTAGAGAGGATCGGGCCAACACTGAGTGTAGGTAGCGCAAGAGAAGTGCCGTTCGCCCCTCCGTTATGACTAGAGGCGGATTGCGTGATGCCGGCCTTGCTTGCGCTGATTGAAGCCGCGGCAGCCTTCATGGCGGAGATTGAGAGCGAAAGTTGATAGGACGTCGGCACACCCAGTGTGGTGAGATGCAACCAAGGAATGGTGTATTCGCCGATTCTGTGAGGGGGTACCAATCAGTACGATGGATTCATACCAAAACACAGGGCTAGAGCAACATGAATGGTCGACACTCACTTCACGGTAGCCGCATTGAACACATCGAGCTTGCCTTCGCCTATGATCCCGAGTGTCGCAATGGCACCTTGAGTGCAGAAGCACGTTCGGTACAGAGCCACTGTTGGCGGTTCCGTGAGCAGGGACTACAAAGCTGTCGAACGCCTGGTCGAAGTGTGCGTATGTCACCCCGTTCAAACCGGAGTCGACCTGGGTGAACGTGATCTCCATATCCGTGTCAAGCGGATTGGCAATCTATGATAGGTTGTCGTATCAGTCCGGTCACAGAACGAGCCAGATTCAGAATGCTTACATCGAAGTCGATGGTCACCAAGTTGTCGATGAGCGTATCGAGGGTGATGTACGCGTTGATGTGCGTCACAATAGGAGGCACGTTCAACCCTGCAAAATCGCTGTGTTAAGGATACTCTGTGACGGATATTGCGTGAGCAACTCACCCTTGAGACTGGTGGAGAGCTCAACCCCCTCGAGGCCTGGCTGCAACGACCCGAATGGAGAACTGTCCGAATCACCCTTGATGGTGAGGGCAATGTCGTCATCGGTCTGCAGGAACTCAGTCAAGAACGACTGAGCAGTAGTGTCATTGGCATCCGCTGGGCGTAGTGGAACTCCGTAGCAATGGTGTTCTCGCCAGGAACTAGATCGAGTGTGTCGATCGCGGCACGGCCCAGCATAACACCCTTGTAGATAACCGGGAACGAGACGTCGACGCTCTGAAGCGAGACATTCGACGGGTTCTGCAGCTTCGTGGTGAGCGGCGACTTGACGAAAGGACCGTGGCTATCGCTTCCACTTCCGGTGATGGTGACGTTGCTCAAGGAGGCAGTCTTGTCGAAGGCGTTAATTCCTAGTACACAAATAGGTCAGCGCCCGCCAGATGTATGCTTGTACAAGAGCAAGGCGTACCCTTCAAGCTTGTGCTAACGTTGAAGGGAATGCCACTGATTGGGACTTCACCGATGGCGGTACGCGCGACCACATCAGCCGTACCCTTGAGCTCAAAGTCAACACCGGAGGTGTCAGTGACGGCAGCAAAGAACTGGCTGAAAGCGCCATCGTTCTTGGACTGGAGCGTCTGGTTCTCGAACGTGATGAGCAAGGGAACAGCATTGCCAGTGGATACCCCGCCATCCTGAGGCGTTTGCGGGAGTTTAAGCTGTTGCAGTGAGGCATTAGCGACATTCTTGACGGGCCTTCTTAGGACGTACCTCCGCGACGTCAGTGCCACCGGCAGCGAGGATGATATCTTCAGACCCAGCGACCACCTGCAACGAGAACCCAAAGGGATTCTTGTACTCGGCCAGAACTTGCTTTGAGCTTGCAAGCGGCGCGAAGGCTTGGTCTTGCTCTGTCATCACGAGTTCGAGGTCAGACATGTCAATGGATTGGATGATCTGCGGATAGGCAAATAAGTTCGCAGCAGACGAGCATAGTCGGGAGGGAACAACTCACATTGAACGTCTCTCCAGGGAGAGTGACATTGAGGGTTACAGTCTGGAACGCCGTGCTCAACCATTGCACAGGACCACTTGAGCCCTTGGGTTGGACGGATTCTCCCTTGACAGACAATGACTGGTTCTTCCCGGCCAAGAAGTTGGAGAAGAGCTCTCCCATGGTGTTCAGCGCGTCACCGCTTTGAGGAACCATGCGACCAGAAAGGTGTAGGGTGGTCTCCGTCAAAGGCGCAAGGAACAGGTTATCGCCGGCAAGGGCTATATTGGGAGCATGCGTCAGTCTATGTCTAGAGCGCTTGAGGAACCTACTCACGTCCAACGGTCGTGCCTTGGAATGATGCCTCGAAAGTGACAGTTCCCAAGTCAATTCCAAGTTCTGGACATTCGTATTAGCTCAGAAACGGATCAAGAAGGGAATTGCAGATCGACATACGAGACTGTGAGGGGATCAGAGAGTCGGTCTCGATATGGATACCGCCAGCTGGATCATCCGACGGAAGCTTGAAGTTGCTGATGGTGACTCCAGGCAAGTTGTTGAACGCCTTGAATGACACCGTCTTCGAGAGCGAAACATTATCGAAATCGGTTCCAAGAGCGGTGACTCTGAGCTTGTCCGTGGAGATGGTCCACTCGAAGCTCGGGTTGTGAAGCAAGAAGGTGGCAAAGTCCGTAAATCTGTGTACGGTCAGCTTTCAATGAATAGGCGGAAAGATGAATCGATACATACTTGTCGTTATCCGTGATCGTCAGATGAGCACTCGTCTCGTAATCGGGGACGCCGGAGTTAGCAGCAGCACAAACTATAAATGAGAGTTAGGACAAGCACAGCGAGAACCTGCTGTCTTTGGAGTGCATACCTGGGGGCAGGGAGATTGTTGCAATGTCGTTACCGTCCCAAGTAACACTACGAAAGGATATCAGTGAATGAAGGATTGATCACTTCGAGTGAACGCACGTGACAGGTTCGGTGAAGGTGATCTGTGCATCAAGAGGGCCAGTACCCGTCAGCGCACCCTTCAACGCGAGGTCGAAGCCCTGGTCGGAGATGTCCCTGTAATGCTGTCAACATATGACACCTCTTCCCAGAACAACAGTGACATACGTGATGTTGGCGGCGCTGAAAGTCAGATTGGCCTGATCGACGAGATGCTGGACAATCGGCGGAGCGACAACTCCAATCAAGTACAGCGCGGTCTTGTCAGTCTGAGAATCACGCATAGTTAGCGCTGTCTCTAGTACGTGAAGTGCGTACCGTACTCACAATCGCCGTGACGTTAGTCTTGGTTGAAGGCGAGCTCCGTAGCGACTTTGTAGTCCGTTAGCGGTTAGAATGAACCTGTCAGGACCGTCACAACTCACAGTCGTCAATCTTGACCTGACTGTCAATGGCCAGCGTGACTTCGAGGTTCTTGAGCGCATTCAGGATCGCGTCGTCTACGTCGAATTGCTTGCCACTGAAGGTGAAGCATCAGTCTCCAACCGTTCCTACACCAGTGTGAACATTACTCGCCTATTACACGTCGACGAGTTGGTGTCGACAGTTGCTTTGACCTTGATACCATTACGTGGTGAACATTGTGAAATCTGACCACCGGTCCGCATTCGAAACATACCGAAGTGTTCGCATTGGGATTGCTCGTCACAATCTGGAACAAGTCCGGAAGAGGACCAAGATCGACGTGGTTGTTCTGGGCACCCTGGAGCAGCAGCTCAATGATCGTCACGGGGTCCGTGTTGAACTTGAACGGCAACTGCGGAGACTCGATCTTGGTATGGCCGTCCGCAGTGGATGGGCGAGCTCGAGCGGTCGACGTGGTCGATGCTACCGAGCGTCAAGGATCCGAACATCGCCACTGCTGTCACTTCGACGAGGTTGATGCTCGCCGTGAAGGGGTTGTCGAGCGAGAAGCTAGTTTGGGCAATTCCAGTCTGGACGATGTCCGTCGGGAAGACCAGCGATGCCGTGGTGATCAGGTTCTGGTGCAGTGCGGGGATGTTGACGGGTGAGAGGCGCAGTTCCGACATGGCGAGCTGCAGGGACTCGATGGGCGTCGAATCCGTAGTCCCTTGAATCGCCGTTGCAGAGGTGACACCCTGCAGGTAATTCTCAAGCATCTTCTGCCCTGAAGCGACGGCGTCTCCTTGAGGCTTGTAGAGAACGTTGATGGCGTAACTCGCATTGCCAGGCACGATGAGCAGGTCGTTGAGGTCCGCCTCGCCGATGACGTCGCCGTTGAAAAAGAGCGAGAACGCGACGTCGCCCGCACCCAGGGTGATGTTGCTCGGGTTGAAGAGAGAGCTGTTCGCCTTGATGAGAAGATAGTCAGGGAAGCCGTGGTTGACGTCCAGGCTCGAGACAAGCGCAGGCTTCGTGTTGAGGCCGTTCAAACCTGCAATTGACGTCGATACGTCGAATGCAATACCTGTGAGGCTCAAAAGACCAACGGCGGTATCCGCATCGGTATTTCGCAGTGCCAGACAGTTCCATCTGGGCGCTCTGCGAGGTAGCCGTAGTGGCGAGGAACTGCTCAAACGCGCTGTCCTGCCCTTCGATGACCGCGAACGGAACATTGGAAAAGTTCAGGTGGATGATCCGCTGCTCAACGTCGGTGGTACTCGGGCCCTTCGGAATAATTAGCTGTGCGAAGTCCTGGCCATTGGCACCAACAGTGATGTTCTGTTCCAACGCAACGACGTTGATGGGGAAGTCGAATGGGAGTTGGAAGGCCGCGGTCGCGTCATCGCTGCTCGTCGCGGGGTCGAAGGAAGTGTCCTCGGTGAAGCGGAGGTCGAGCTCGTTCAGGCTGATGGCTTTGATGATGTTGATAACGCCGCGGTTGGGAAGGATAGTTTGCACCTCAAGGCTCTTGATGGCCTCGTTCAACCAAGTGACCTACATTACGAACAATGAGAAAACCAAGTTTCAAGTCATGGTAATGGATACTCACGTCAGTCGGACCGGCGCTATCACCGCGTACGGTGACGTTGCTATCCTTGGCGTGTATGAAGTTGTTGAAGATGGTCGACACTGCATACAGCCCGTCCTGAGAAGACTGGGGGATCAGCCGTCCGACAAGAGGCAGCTTCACCATCGACTGGGGCGCGAGAGTGAACGCTTCTGTCGAGGTGGCAGGCCCGATGTTGACGTCCCCGAAGAAGTTCTGGAACCCGATAGAGGAGAGCGCTACGCCAACTTGAGAGGGCTAGAGAGGGGGCTGAGACTTTGGCCACAAGACAATATCAGTGTAGCGGACTTACGTTTGTTACTTGTGTGTCCAGGGTGAGGTGGATGCCGCCAGCAGGGTCGTTGCCGGGTAGGTCAAAGCCAGCGATGAGCACGCCGTCCTTGAGGTTGTTCATGCCCTTCAGCGTTACGCTCTTGTTCGAGAGCTCGATGCCGGGGACCGATATGCCTGATAGTAACATTTAAAAAAAAAGATCAACACCGGGCGTTGTGTTCGACTAACCTATGGCAGCAACTACCGACGAAAGTCAGTACCTCATTTAGGCCGTAGCGATGGAAGGTGACTTACCAGACAGATTACTCCCGGAGATCACCCAGTCAAACGACTCCTCAGTCAGCATGACCTACGACCCCACTCATCAGCGTCCAAGCCCCCAGCTCGTGCACAACCACAAATCATCCTCACCTTCGTAAAGTTCGTCAAATGGTCCACATCCGCCACCTCAAAGGTCGCCTCGACCTCGAAGTTGGCTCCGACGTCCGCTGCGATGTCCACATCGGGCATCTTGATGCTTCCTAGCGGCGCTCCGCTCCACTCAATGGTGAGTCCAGCGGGGAAGGAGATCTTCGCATCAACTAGCGACGCGGTCAGCGCTCGATGCAAAGCCACAGAGAAGTACAGTCTCGGACTTACACGGGCCAGCTTGAGTGATCGAGCCTTTCAACGAAGTGCCTACATAGACATATCATCGTGAGTGGCTCGACTCGCCACATCGCTGCAGCTGCAACTGCTCACCGAACGAGTTCTGCTGGACGTCCTTGATGATGACGGTGTCGATGCCCAAGACGGAGCCCGACACGATCTTCTGCACGATCGGCTGCGCCAGAATCGGCAAAATAAGGTTAAGGCTCTTGTCCGTCTTCGTCACGACGTTCGGCTGCGTGTACTGCAGCGTCGTCGCATAGTCGCCTGCCGCCGCAGCTCGTCAGCTTGTGAGGCCCTCGTCGCCGAGCGAGAAGGTCGACGCACCGATCATGACATCCGCGGTGAGTTCCACGTCCGTGGTCAGCTTCGTGAACGCCTGGTCGACGTAGCTGGGAAGATCAAAGCCCCTGCGAACATGACACAGATCAGCCAATGATCTACTCGCAGCCTTCTCCGGATCGTTGACACTCACTGGAATAAGCTCCCATTATCCGCCCTCTTGGTAGTACTGGTGCTGGTGCTGGCGTTCGTGTCCAGATAATGATACCCTCCCAGCTGTACGATCGCATCGAGCTGCGCGGTCGTGAGCCCCGCCTGTTCAGCCAGGAGGCGCGTGACGGTGAACAGCGACTGCGGGTCGAGGTTCATGTCGAGGTCGAGCGCGGGCGACGCGCTCGTCGCCTTCCCCGGCGACGTGAAGTTCGTCGCGGTCTGGATCGTGCCGAGGTTGATGCCCTGGTACGTGACGTTCGACGCGACGCTGGTGACCACGAGCCCCGCGGTGAACGGGTTCGCGAGCGCGACCGTCGCGTGCGCGGTGTTGTTCCCGTGGCCGGTCGTCGGGAGGACTGTGAATCGCAAAGGAGGTCAGTGCAGTCATCGACACACGAACGCAAGTCGGCAGACCTTCGAGGGACGCGGAGTTGAGCAGCTGCGACTTTAGCGCGGGCAGCGTGGCGCTGATGTTGAGGCCCTCGAACGCCTGCAAGAGCGACGTCACCAACGTGCTGTTGCTGTACCCCGCGATCGACACCTGGACATCTGCGTGCGCGCACCGCACATATCAGCACACACCTCCTCCAGCGCGTACAAACGGCAATATGCTGAACTGACCCGTGCCGCCGACGAACTCGTCGAGCGTCTGCATGCCCGCCGGGCTGAGGTTCGGCTGGAAGCTGCCCTGCGCGCTGAGCGAGTTGTTGCCCATGTTGAGCGTCAGGTTCGGCATGAGCGTCGTCCCCAGCACAGCGTCGTCCCGGAACAGTTGCAGCGCTGTCAAACAAAGCCGCCGCCGTCAATCGCCCGCGTACCACCGAAACCGGCACGAGTCATACGCACTGAGGTCGCCCGTCGACAGCTGGAGGTTCGACGGGTTGAAGATGCTCACTACCACCACCGCCCCTTCGCGTCAGCGCACACCATTCCCGTTCATATACACACAAAACGAGAGCACGCACCGTTGATCCCCAGTTGGATCGCGTCCTGCGTCCCGCCGAGCACGTCCACGCTCTCGATCGTGACGAGGTTATCGAGGCCCTGCAGCCCGTCGAGCCCGGACGTGACGTCGAACTTGATCGGGTCGAGCGTGATCTGGCCGATGCTCATGTTCGCGACCGCGCGCGCGTGGCCCTGCAGCTGGAACGCGGTGGCCTTCATCGCGGTCAGGTTCGCGTCTGCGCGCGCGCGCGGGGCATGGTCAGCTCGCGCCCCTCTGGAGACAACGAGGTGAGAGAGACGTACTGAACTGCGAGAAGACGGGGTGGCTCGGGTCGGGGACGGCGAGCGCGGTGTCCTCGATGGTGATGTTGATGGTGCCCTGCGTGAACGTCTCGTTGATGACCTTGATGTCGCTCGTCGAGCTTCCTTCAGGCTACATGTACAAAACCCAACACATAACAAACCCGTCAGCCATCCGGTACCCATCCCTCTCCAACCCCGCACCCGCGCACGCGCGCGCGCGCGAAACTGTCGGACACACTCACCGTCGACAAGCCCGCAACGACCTCGCCCCCGCTCGTGATATTGAACGCGTTCTGGATCTGCCCAATCGCGACGTTGAACCCAAACGGCAGCTCCATCGCCGCGCGCACCGTCCTGCTGTTCGCGACCGGCCCCCACGGCGTCCGCTCGCTGAACGCGAGCGCCATATCCCCGATCGTGATGCTCTTGATCGGCGAGATCGCGCCCTGCGCCGCGTGGAACGGGACGTGCAGCTGCAGCGCCTGCAGCCCCGCGCTGAGCCACGCGACCGCGCCCCCGTCGTTCTGCACCGAGGACACGCCCCGCGCGACGACGTCGGACGTGTCCCCGTTCAGGTACTGCGTGAACAGCTGCGACACCGCCGCGAGCGCGTCCGACCCCGTCTGCGGGACGAGCCGCCCCGTGAGCGTGATGTTGTTCGGCCCGGGCGCGATCGTCGTGTTCGCGCTGCTGCCCTGCCCGAGGTCGACGCCCTGGTAGGTGAGGTCGAAGACGACGGTGCCGAGGTTGACGTCGAACGGGCTCGGGTTGTCGAGCCCCGTCGTCGCGATGAAGTTGATCCCGCCCTCGGGGCTGTCGCTCGGGAGCTGGAAGTCGACGAGGGAGATGTGCTGATCGAAGTTGTTCATCCCTGTCAATGCCCCGCGCGCGCGTCAGCTTCTCCCGTCCTCTCCCCTGCGGCCCTGCACGCTCGCGAACAAGGGCGCACGCGCGCATACACAAGACACAACACGCACCATTGAGCGTCACGTCCTTGTTGAAGTGCAGCCCGTTCGCGCGGGGGAACTTGAGCGCCTGCACGCTGAGCTTGTCGCTCGTCAGGCGCCACGTGAAGTTCTGCTGCGTGATCATCGCGGTCGTGAACCGCGAGAACGCGTCCTCGTCCGTGATCGTGAACGGTACTGTCTGGTTGATGTACGCCCGCTTGGAGCGCACCTGCAGCGGCTGCATCGTGAACGACCCCAGCGTCTCCGGCGACCCGGACGAGGGCACCCATGTCACGGTGAGCGGCTCGTTGAAGTTGATGGTGGCTTTGAAGATGCCTGCGTGCGAGACCTGCAGCAGCACGTAGTTTAGGTTGGTCGTCTACGCGATTGGGGTACGTCGTCACTCACCCATCCGTCCATACGCAGATCGAACCTAGACGTACAAAGTCACCCCATGAAGCCACATTTCCCAAAAAAATATACAGAGGAGCACCACCACTCACGAGTTGTTCGTCGGGTTCATGATCGCCGCCTTGTCCACGTTCAGCACCGACACGTTCACGATGTGCTGCGCGATCGCATGGATGACCGGGTACAGCAAGATGAACAGTATCGCGATGCCCAGACACGCGCCCACGATGCTCGTGATGATGAACCACCGACGCTTGTACAGCGGCGGTTTTGGCGCGGCGACAGGTTGCGGGACGTCTTCCGGCCTGACTTCCTCCGCGCCCGCTCCTGCTGCCGTAGCGGCGGGAGCGTCGGGCGCGTGGACGGCGGCGGAGGCAGCGGCGGGCCCGGAGAAGGGGTGGACGGGCACCCCCGCCGAAGTTGTCCGTGCGATGGGTGCACCGCCTGTTGCTCCTGCTTCGGTCGTCGCGGGGCCAGCGGCGGTCGAGGTCATCGGCTCGTCATCCTCTGTTTCCGGGTCGGAGAAGGGGTCAAGGATCATGGTCAGCAAGCTGGATCACGGTGTAGAGAGAAGAGTGCGACGCGACGCGAATACGAGAAGGATAGAGTGTAGAGTGAAATGCAACGAGGCAAGGAAAGTTTGTAGAACGAGAGGGGCGCAACGAGAGGAAGACGCGTCGAGAGGGGGGCAAGCAGCGGACGGAGAGCGAGAGCGAAAGCGACGTGCAACGCCAGCTGGCACCCTCGAAGAGGTCGAGGTCGAGGTCAGAGGCAGCGACGTATTCCCAACAGCCCGCGTCCTCTGGACGAACGCGCTCGAAGCTGTGCTTCACGAACGGCTCGACACGGCTTCCAGCAGTTGCGGCGAGACACAGGGCACCGGGGCAGAATAACAAACCGCCCTGGGTCGACCCTCTGCGTATTTGAATATCGCCTCGTCCTCCTCCCAGCCCGCATCGCACCCTGGCGAGAGCAAAGACGCGCCGTCGCGGGCGCGTCCCCATTACTCGCTCTCGCGTGCAGAGCCCGTTTCCCAGCATCACGAGCGCGCCCGTTGCCCGCGCGGCGCAGCCCTTCCACACTGACTGACAGGCGTGCCATGCCATCGCAGGCTCGCAGACAGCACGAACCACGCTCGCCGACATCTCCGCCCTGTTCGCGTCCGCGGGCGCGCGCACTCGCCAGGCAGGAGATGAAGCGAAGGCGTTAGGCTGTGCGCGCCGCTGATCCCTCCGGCGCCTGCCGTCGCAGGCTCGCGTGGGCTTGCATAGAACGGCGCATCAGCGAAGATTGAAATCCGCGGCTTCGCCGCCAATGCAGGCCGATTTGCGTCGACGGGCACGAGCAGGCAGAAGGGCATGCCGGGGAAATTGACGGCGTTGTGCTCGGGGGATGCTGCGAAGGCTTGGGGTCGACATGGAGACTGCCGAAGGTGGATTGGAAGGTGGAAGCTGCAGGCGTCTCGAAAGATTATACGCGCGAGAAATCTCGAGTGGTCAGACAGCACAGACCGGGCCGCCCGAGCCTTCCCAACAGTGCCAGCGTATATATTCACAAACGAACAAGTGCACTTGCACGCACGCGTCCGCTCTCGATCGAGGCGAGGAATGGTGCGGTGGATAGATGCACGGGAGAACAAGAGCACACAGCGTGCGAACGGATGGGGGAAGCTGGAATACGCGTCGCGACGCGTCAAAGCGCAGCGGGCGAGTGCTCACCTGGACTTGCGAAGGGGTTCTCCGTGGCAACTGCTGGCGCATTCCTTGATGAGTCTGCCATGGTTGCTGCTGCAGCTGGCGACTTGTCTTCGTCCTCGAGGAGGAGGGACTGTGCGCCTGGACTCCTGGAGTGGGGAAGGAGCGGTAGGAGGGTCGCGGTCTGTCGGAGGAAAGGCGAGCGGGGCAGCGGGGACGAGGGAATATAAAACGAGTGCACCCGGGGGAGCGGTTCTCCTTTGGGCAGCACTCGCATCTGGCGCGCGAGATCTGTCTCTGTGTGTGTGTGTGTGGTGAGCTCGCGCGGCCTGGCACGATTCCCATGATCAGCACAACTTCATTATCGTCTCGCTCGTCTTCTATTCTGCACGCGGCTGCAGTCTCCAACGTTCAGCCCACACCACACCCACCACTCGCGTCGCCCGCCCCGTGACCACTCCGGAAACCATCTTGCCTTTTCTGGACACTCTTTTGCCAGCGCGGGATCAACGCCCGCTGATGGGCCCTCTCCGATCGCTGCGGGGTAACAAGCTGGAATGAAACACTCCACCCCATTGGTCCGCCCGCCCGTCGCTGCCCGCCATGACGCGCACGCGACCCGCTCAGGCTGCGAAGAGTCCTCGTCAGTCGCAGCAGAGCGAACGAACGACGTGTGCACGACAAGCAAGCGCATTGACGGCCACCGCGGCGCCGCGTTCTGACGTTCGCGAAGGATCTGCATGCGACTGGCGAAGCAGGGTGGTGGCCTCCAGAGGCCAAATCGAGGCGGGTCATGCTGGACATGCGAGCCTCGTGGGCCGCTTCGACGCCACCACCCAACGACGCTAACCACCCGCCAGATCCAGCACCCCGCAACAACCGACCGCGATCTCTGAATCTCCATGACGTGCCCTCGCTGCTCATGAGACCATCCAGAGCGCGTTCCGCCCCCGCCAGATGGGCTCCGGTCCCGAGCCTAATGCAATTGGGCAGCGGGCAGCGGACGAGGGACGTGCGATGTACAGTACGCTGCACGGCAGCCGCCGCGCTGTCCCTTTGCACGATCGGGGGCTTTAGTGCTCGGCGAGCTATTTCCAGCCGCGGCCGCTCGCCAATGCACACCTCCGAATTCGAATTCGCATGTCGTCAGCGTCGAACGTCGAACGCCGTACGCCCACTGCACCCGCGTCGTGCGTCCGGGGAACGGTGCCCCGACCCCCTCTCCATGTTACCACCCACTGATGACAGACGCACGGCGAGGATCACATACAGACGTACCTGGCCGGCTGCGATGCGCCGTTCACCTGAGCTCTCGCGCGATCTGCGGCGTAGTAACGTCGCGACGCTTTCGAGAACACAGAGAGGTCCGGAGAAGAAGACGTACATGTGAAAGATGCCGGCCAATCGCTGCTTCGCAAGCCGTGCATCGCGCGGGTCAAAGTCTGCTCGTCAGCCCGGGGTGTGTGCCCTGCGCCACTGTTGATTGATTCATGGACTGTCCGAGAGAGCCTCTGTCACGGTGGACTCACATGCATATGGGCATCATTCAACTAGAAAGCTGCACGTTGAGCTTGGATGACTCTACATCTGGCACGCGTGCCGGCGCTGGTTCACAATGCATGCATTCCTCCTACAGCGCCAGCTAAAGCTCTGCATCCGAGCGTGTTACATCTGTTCATGTGGAAAGCTCCGAGTCAGCATCACCATCCCAGCAGGAATGAGGCACACACCTCTACTGTACGTGCAGCGGCTAAGCCGCAAGCTCCGACAGGTGCGCAAGAGCTGACCACACCCTCCCCGCCGAATCGGGAAGCGAACAAGTCGATCACGACGTCACAGTGCCCTACCATACGAGCCCACATGCCACATGCGCCCGCCCGCGGCGATCGTCCACCACCCGCGAAGCAGCAGCGGCCCCTATCTATGTATACGTGTAAGTAGGTCAGGGCCGCGTGGATGCCCGGTGGCGGGAATGAGACCCTGTCGACCCGGAGCCGAAGGATGGCGGGGGAATGGAGATGGACGTGTGTGGTGGTCGTCCGGATTTGGGCTGTCGGTAACCGTATGGGGTGTGTGCGGCGGAAGGCTTGCCGAGTAGTAACTTCCCGAAGTCCATCGTAGTCCAATCTGTCGCGGAGATGTCGAATATCAGTGGACCACAGAGCCAGTACGTGCAGGAAGACGTCATAGCCCCGTAGACAAGCGGCCGGTCGCCAAAGAGCAGGAACACTAAGGAGCTCATGAGTTCCCCCGAGGATGGTCGCCAGCGCCGCGAAAGCCGTGCCCCCGCCGCAAGAGAACAGTTCCACCAGCCAGTGCGCAGTGCCTGTTCTCAGGAAAGCCAAGAGCGAGAGAAGAAGGCAGCCAAGTTCGAGCGTTGGAAGAGCGGAGCGTAAGAGAAGCGTGCGCGTGCAGATGGCTACCGCGGTGCCGTACCGTATCGTCTGCTCGATTTCGAAGATGCGAGTATGTAGAGCGTGCGAGCACGAGCACGACGTGTAGGAACCTAGTCGGAACGGTATCTTGCAACTTGAGAATGTTTTGGAGAGCGGCGTTGACTTGTAGACACGTTGGCCCCGGAAGAGTGCAGACGTGGAGGCTAGCAATATCATCCCCGAGCCTTCATCCCAGCGACCTCATAGACACGCATCCGCCAGGATCCCGTCCCCCGACGTCCGTCGCATAGTCTGGCGCGCACATTCCCCAGCCAGACCTGGGGCGCCTCGTTCGCCGCCGGCCACATAGAGTGAGTGCGCCCCCATGAGAAAGTTCGCACGGGTGCAGTGTGGTGCGCTGGAGGTGCGCAGAAAGAGAAGCCCCGAAGCAGGGCGGGTGAAGACGCGTGGTGGTGCGTGTGCCGTCGTGCCATGGGCGAAGGGCGAAGGGCGAAGGGCGAAGGGGAGGAAGCGGGTAGCGTTCCGCGTTCCTGGATGGGCGTCGTACAGTCCTGCGTTACTCGAGGACGGCCTGCAGGAGGTGGCCAGCGTGCGCAAAGCGGCGGCGAAATTGTCTTCCTGTGTTACAGTCTGCAGCTCTGCGCACCCGCCGCACCCAGCCATGTACGAACCACCCACCTTCCGCGGTGAACGGCCCATAGCCTCGAGGCTCGTCCGCGCGCACATACTGTACCACCATGGATGGACGAACAAACACCCGTGCCCGTACACGATGGTCACGGGTAAACCTCGCACACTGCAGTGGCGCAGCGCGCGGCTGAGCGCTAGGCCCTGGCCAAGTAGGACAGTAGTTTGGCCCGGGACGACGGAGTGCTCACCTGAGAACGTTAGAGCGTGGGAGGGGGCGGCGCCGCTGCGGACGCGCTTGCACACGGGTGCAGAGCACGCCACCTGCCGCCAGCGCTAGTACCGCTCCGATGTACAGTCCAGTCTGTGTGCATGATGCAGCGCAGAACGCGCCGAGCAAGGCGCAGAGGCGACACTGGCACAGACGCGGGCGCGGGTGCGGGTGCTCGGAAGTAGCGGACGAGAGCTCGAGGGGGGGCGAGCGGGCTATATACCCGCATGCGACGACGCATGAAATTTCCTCTCAGATACCGACGACGCGCCATGTCTGCGCCCGCGGCCGCGCGCATGCACCGAGCGGATGCTATCGTTCGACCTCCGAGCGGGCGCGTCGCGATACGTCCGTGCGTGCGGTCGTCGGCGCGGCGAGGCGAGGCGGGGCGAGGGCGTATGAAGCTAAACTGGTACGTATGCACGTCGACGATAGCAGGTGGCAGGAAATCACAAGCCTGCGGGGTAGTCGTGAAGCGCCGGCAGATGGCGGGTGAATTATTGAATCAATGGATGGATGGATGAGGGGACGGGGTGCGGTTTGATGCGTGTGATGATTGACTGTATGGTTACAGGTACAGGTAGTACAACAAATTTCAGCTATGCGCGTTGGGGAGGAAGGTTTTTCATGCGGCTTCAGCGTATGCCGGTAGGGTCAGTATCACAGTACAGGGCGACCGCCTTCGCAGGTGGGGTAGGTCTTCAGATCTTCAGAATTGAAACGGCTGTATTCGAAGGCTCCGCGGGACGTCCCCATCCCACCGCAGCGACGCGCAGCAAGAGAAGGAGGATCAGGCGTCGGCGAGCTTGAAGGCCTGAGAGCGAAAGAGGAAGAGTGCAAGAATCATGTGCAAGCGTTGCGTCGTGGCGTCACGCTACTGTACTGTGTCTCTGCAACCGAGGTGATCGCGCGCAAATTGGCGCAATCGGATGGTGTGGTGGATGTCGCGGGTGCAGTAGCCTGGAACAACGGGTCTCGGAGATCGTTCGACTTCGGGATTCAGCGTGAGCTCGTCCGCCTTTGCCAACAGCTCAGCTCGTGGCAGCCTGCTCGTCTTCTCCTGCGGACTCCTCTTCCTCGCTGGAGCTCTCGGGCGGGTGGTGGTGGTTCGGGTTGGGCACCAGGAGGTCTTCGCCATCCGCATCGTCCCCGGAGGCTGCAGAATTATGTCAGCCACTTTGTTTGACAACGTCTGAGGAAAGGCTCCGGGACATATGCCACCAGTGTGTCTCGCATGATTCTTTGGCCAGGCTGCGAAATCAACTGCCTAGTCGGGCTTGACTCGGGTCCCGAAACACATGTTTCTTCCACCCGCACAGAAATAACATGCAAGGTGCGCGACTACTGCACCCGCTCATGAATTGCGCCAGTGGAGCTTTCCCAGCACCAGGAGTCCCCGCCGCTAGACGAGGAACACGACGTGGAGCGCAACCACTCACCTGTTGTCCGCCTAGACTCGCCATAGCTCTTCTCGAGCTCCGCGAGGATCTCTTCCTGCATCGCGCTCACCGACTCGGCGTCTGTGCATGTCTTGTACTTTTCCAGTAGGTGCCTGCAGGAACGCCGTAGACGAGGGTCAGCAAGGGGGACAAAACAACCACCATCGCGCCGCCGATCGACCTCGCGCTAGCTCGCTATAGCATAGCGGACCGTGTGAGGAAAGGGGTGCGTGCGTATGTCGTAGAATAGGTAAGCGTGAAGGGACGTGGAGCAGGAGAAGATTTGCGAGGGTACAAAGAGAAGCAGGTGATGAAAAGCGGTACTTGTAATACGCACTTGTTCACTTCGTAGAACGAATGACCCCACCCGAACCCGCTGAGCAGGCGTTCAGGCATACGAGTCAAAGCCAGGTGATATAGAACGCGGCGGCCAGCGCCTCCACGCAATTCAGTCGCCAGGGCTTGCCGTAGTTCACTGGGTTGGTGGCGACGAGGTAGGGCACTAGCCATTGGAGTTGAAAGCGTCAGTGCGAAGAAACGGCTTGGCGGAAGCGCGGCGCGTACAAAGTCGTTCGTGCGGACTGGAGATCTTGTTGAAGGGGACTTCGTCAAGGCGGGCCCACTGAGCACTCCACGACGGCGACGCCGTTCTGCGCGACGATGTCCCGATCCGCCGGGCTCACCGGTTGTGTACCCTTTGGTCTGTCGGACAGCCATGAGTACATCAGGTCACCTTAGCACATTGTTCTACTCACGAGACGACCACTCCGCGGAACCTCTGCCCGACTCGGAGGTCTTGGATGAGGCCCTGGCGCGCCAGTTTCTTGCCTGAACATCGGCGAGGATCGCAATGATCAAAGTCCTACATCAACCCTCCATAAGCAACGTGTCCAACGATGCTCTCACTTGAAAGACACTCACCCACATCGCGACGGGCACGTCGATGTTTACCTTCTCCTCCGCTTCCTCTATGTACGCAGCGCCACAGGCATTAACTCACGTCCACCACTCGGGCCCCTCTCATCCCGGCCGCTCAGAGTAACAAAGCACAAGACTAACCAGAATCGCTCCCGCCGCTCCCCTCGCTCCCCTCCGGGTCGTCCACCGCGCTCTCCGGCCGCTCCGCGGCACCCATCGCGGACGAGGGGCGCGGGTCGCGTCGTTGGCCACGGCCCCTTTGTGCATGTCCACCTCTCAGGCCGGCTCGTCCGCCTACGCTTTCCGCGAGAGGGCTTCGCCATCTTGAATGTTCTGAACTTTACAGAGGGATTGGATAAGACTGCTGAGTTATGCAACTTGAGCGAGGGACATGCTCGCTCGAAGTCAAAATCAAGCTCAAGGGACGCTCCATCTATGGGCGCTTCCAGTGAGCACAAAGTTACTTAGACGCCGACAACTGGTCCAGCGCAAGCTAAGCGCCCGTGCTGCTTGCTGCTTTCGACCGCGACCTCTCTCCTTCTCTGCCTCCCGCAGTCATGTTCCCGACGCGAGCCTGCCTCTCAAAAGCCTCGCGCAGGGCACTCACGCCCAAGCGCGGAAACAAAGACTACTACAAGGGTTCGTCCTTCTGCGTCCCTATCTCGCACACCTGTGGCTGAAGTGCCGCCTTCTGTCGGTTTTGCGTCGTGTAGGCACGCGGCAGGCGTTCCTCCCCGGTGGGCACCGCACGGGCGCGCCCGGAGAGCACGTCGTGCGCGGGAAGGCCAAGTACAGGCTCGTGGACTGAGAAGGTCAGGGTGTTCGTCGCGCCGCCCATTGAGGAGATCCGGAAGCTCTGCCGTGCGTCGTCCCTTTTCTTGCTCCTTTCCATGCATTTTGCTGACATCGACGTCTCTCTGTCTTTTTCCATGCCATGTCGTGTTACTGGCCCTTCAACGAACGCGCTTGCCTCATCTGGCCTGCTCCGGTCTGCCTGGGAACAGTTGAAGCCGTACGTGTCAACACAGGTGAAGGCCTCACGCGAATTCAACAAGGAACTCTACGGCAAGCTTCCCCGGGGCGGCCTCACGGGCGAGCACTACTACAAGATCGCGCCACGGCTCGATCCGTCAGAAGTCGAGGTCGAGGCTCCCGTTCAAGAGGCCATCGCGCAGCCACAGCAATAGACCCTCTCCTCATCCCCTCTTCCCGCTTCGCTCTAGCTGGCTCTTTCTCGAGGGCCGCCTCCCTGCATGGGCTTTTCATGGCTGGCATGTACACTGTATCCTACCTCAAGCTAATGCAACTGTTTTTCTCTGCTTCGAAAACGACGAACTCGGGCTGTGTCCCATGATAGCACGTAGGTCACATCCTGTGCAAGTTCAGTATACGAACCAGCTCCCAGCCCGCTCGGTTGTATGACGTATCGTGGCGAGCACTGACACAGGCTATGAAAACATGCATTCGGACGACCGATCTCGAAGAAGCTGGGAACGCGGTAAGTCCATAGTGACCACGACTGATCGTACAAACCCTCCGAAAGAAAACTACGCACAACAGGACGTGTATTAAGGACATCAAACCGGACGCCAGAGGCTGCTCGGTCGTCCTTCTTCAATCGGTCTTCTTGTCTCCGCGGGCCTCTCCGTCACGCTTTGGCATCTCCTGCAGCTCGCGCTCCTCGTTCTCCCCGACCGGAGGCAATGGCTCCCCGCGGGGCTGCAAGTTCACTCCCCTGCCGCCCTCGCCGTCACTGCACAGTCCAATACCCGAACATGCCGAACAACCGCGCGTTCACCTTGCACGCAAACGTTGCTGTGCGGAGCGCCTGTGTTGACGAGCGGTCTGAATGGCGGGATGAGGAGTAATGTGAGATCTTCTGGGTGGTAGAAGTCTTCCTGCGCGGCGATGACGTATATTGTCTTGGACGGGTCCTCGGGAGACGGCTCAGGACGGAGCGTCAAGCGCACGAGCAACCTGGATCGTAGCACGAGGGTCAGGCTGGAGTCCGGACGGGTGATAAAGCGTGCGCGTGCAGGGACTTACCGAGCTGGTGCAGGGTTGAAGGGGGACCATCGGATGTGGAACGTTTGCGACACGTCGAGGAAGACGGAGTGCTTCTCCTCGTCGTAAGTGACGGAGGTGACGCGCACGGAGAGCTTGGGGGAGAGGATGCGGTACCACTGGAGGATGGCGAGGATGGCGTCGCGCGAGCCGGGCGAGGGCTCGACGACGCAAAAGGGATGGCGGAAGGCCGCGTCGTGCGCGTAGTACCTGTGCAACGCAGTGAGCCAGTGTTTCACGGTGAAGCTTGGCGAGGTCGGGAGCAGCACTACGGACTTGAGCACTGCGGCCTTTTGGATCTCGGGGTTCACTGCGGCGGTCACCAGCACCGCGACGTTGGCAATTTCTTGCGCTGGATTCTCCATTCCCTGACAGAGTCGTACGGAGTAATGCTTGATTTCTCGTTTGTCGATGCCGAGCCTGTTCTGAAGCTGCAAATATGTAGCTCTGCGAGATCACTGCTACGGTCAAGTAGCGGTGGATACCCAAGGCCTTGAAGGTAAACTGCGAAGAGAGATGATGGTGATATGGAAGAGAGGTGAGTGGACTTAAGTTACAAGTGCTTGTCGCAACTGCTGAATGTTGAACGTTGAACAGTTAGTCGTTGGCTGTAAGCCTGTGATATTCAGCATTTCTGGCAAGTGACGTCACTTCGTTGATTGCAAGCCAACTGTACGCTCCTTCAAGTTTCAGTAAGTACAAGTATATTCCTCTGTTTCCCACTAAGTCCTCATGATCCTCGAGCTCTTCTGTTGATCCCAACTAACGACGCAGGTGTAATCACACAAGTCTCGGTCTCTCTTTCACTGATGCGGAGACCATGCATGAGATTCCAGACCCCCAATTTGCATCGTTCAAGGTGGCGAAAGCTGAAGTGCGCATCAAACTCTTTTTACCGCACGTGCTCACCGTACGGTCTTGTTTTGGACTCAGATCATTTGTGAACGCTGAGTCCACAACATATATACTGGAACAAAGCACCGTTGGCGGCGATTTAGCGGTCAGTATGGCAGTCAATACACGCTCCGCGGGTCGGCGCTTGATAGTGAGCTCACTGACTTCCCAGCCCTCATGCATTCCAGGTTGGGTCGTCCCGTGAACGCCGAACTGCATATCATCTATATACCATGATCCCAGGAGCGATATCGATCAGTAGGCCCCCTCCCTCTAGGCATAGGGCCACACTCTCATCGCTGTCGACCTCGTATTTCACCCTCCTCACTCCTCGCCATGCCGGCAACATTGCCCTTCGAGGTCCAAGAAGATATCCTGCTGAACAACTTCCAAGATGAGAAATTGCCGAAGTATGCAAGGTACCTCATCAGCGAATACTCGGTCATCTATCGCGCCTGGACGGCCCCCTGCCAAAAGCTCCTTTTCAGAGCGGTTCGTTGCAGGCTTTCCACCGTTGGCCAAATCAATGGCATTCGCGCGTTCTATGGGGCATCTCATCGCCTTGCCTCCTACGTCCGCGACCGTCCTGGTCTGGCGTGGTAACCCACTGACCGAATATGATACATCCTATCAATCCCTGCTGGAAGTGTTTCTACCAGCCGTGTTGCCCTGCTTCCCTCATGTGCACACCCTCCGAGTGCACATGATGGGTTCGTTCATATCCGGCCATCGCTTGTTCAGCTACGGCGCTCGCTCGCAAACCGTGACGACACTCAGCCTCGACTCCACTACTCTGCGTGATGTTTTGGATCTCTACACTTCCTACCTGAATCGCTTCCCTAACCTCCGTTCTCTGGTCCTCTATGCGATGACCTGGATGTCGTCGGGGCTGAACGAGGACACAAGGGGCCGGGTATCGACATTGCCTTCCACAGATAGACGAAGCCCACAAATCTCACAGCTTGCCCTCTCTGTCCATTTCGACGCGTGCTATTATATTCGCCGCTCCGATGTAAGCCTTGTTGCTACCCACCTCGTTGCTACCCGCTCACAAGGCATACATGCTAACCCAACACGACTATATCAGGGCTTTTATGAGCACACCGAGTCAGAATTACATCCGCTCCAAGAAAATCGATATCTGTCGGTTTTGCGATACATGCGCATGACGCTGCAGCATTTGGATATCAACCTGAGTGATATCGACTATTACGCTGCCCCGATCGGCGGTGAGCCCAGTGCACCGTTAGATTCCTCGTATTATGCTGACAATGGTCTCTCCGGACCATACGCTTCAGAGATGCCTGTGCTTCAATCCTTGGACATCCATTTCCGGGATGGGCCTAGGAGGAGCTCGAGCGTACACTTTAAGTTCAGGTACCGCACCACGCGTACAGCAGACTTTCTCGCCAATATGTCTGCTCCGCAGCTCGAAGTCCTGACGATCCACTTCAACACCCAAGTGGCCCGACATGGGGCCTTTTTCCATCGCATTGCACATCTTGACGATGACCTCGCGGACTTTGTGTGGTCCCCTCAGTTTCCCCTGCTTTCACGCACCCGTTTCAACGTCGGATGTCGCGCACGCGAATATGACGTCGTTTACTCATTCATCTCCGACCTTTTCCCTCGCCTGGTAGGAGGAGGCTATTTCGAGCTGGAGACCGTGGCCTCGCTGCGGGACCCGTAAGTTGCCCGGACGCGAGTATGTCACGCATGCGACTGACCGGTTGCACGCGGGCTCCATGGGACATGTAGCGCAGTTGATTTTGGCCCCTGGACCGACTCGACGGATGGAGAGGACGAACAAAAGGAGATGGCGAGATCAATGTCAGTGGTTTATTGCATGCCCAGCAAATAGTCTGATCGTGATCCTATTTTGACCGAACCGGCGGCGGCCTTTCAGTCAAGCGTATCTTGATACTTGGACGTTCCCGCTACGGAAGGACAAGGCATTGATATCACAAGAGATTATGGGCATGCTGCCGACGGTATTCCCAGAGGTAGGTTTTCACTTCGTTAGCCTTTGGTGGCCATGCACCTGAACAACATGGTCTCAGTTTCGATTCATTCCGCAAGGCGAGTACATCGCGGACCTCGACTCAGACATGGATCTCGGCCATGATTTTGTTCTACGCGATCATCATCCTGCTGATAGGCCCAGAGCTCGTGCCAGACGCGAGAATCCACGCATCGCCTGATGCAGCTCGTTCAGCCTTGCTGCACACTATATCTAGTGGATGTGTATGAATGTATATCACAAGGAAGATATGTCCACTTACCCATCGCTCCCTGTTCCATCGCATCGCGCCTTCCTGTGCGTCAGCACCGTCTCCTGACCCGCCATCTACCTCGTCACCAAGAGTCATGCCCTCCTCGATGCGCTCCTCCTCACCCTCGGCGAGAACGGTGACCCATCCACGGCGAGCGGTACGTGCACGTCCGAATAATCAGACGCAAAACCAGAGAATCAACCTGAATAGTGGAAAACTGCTACCGTGAAGTGCCCGAGTCCGAATCCCTAGAACGCGCGGCAGAGTACATTTTGCTCCCAGCACACCTTCACCGTCCCAAACAGCCTGAATTTCTAATCTGCCTCATACCCGTTATGTCCACATACACGTTCATACCATACCAGTCCTACTGCGTCTCACACACTATTCTAAAGACTGAGAATCTCCAGTGGGATACACGACGACTACCACAACCTGAAGTACAAGAAATCGAAGGGGGCGAGTGATATCGACGTCGACGTTCAAACTATACTGTATGCGAGTCGACCGAGACGCGGATACGAACTCGCGCCAGTGTTAGATATCGGGAATGTGGGGGTAGCTGGAAAGTAGGATATGTCATACACTGTAGACGAGCAGCAATCCAGGACAGTATACATAGTAGATAATAAGGCTCTAAAAGGCCGGCGTCGACTCGAGTCGGAGGATTGGTACAGGTTTTGGGGTTAGACACTGTAGGTAATAGGAGCCTCGTGGGATTATTCAAACAGGGTGCAATGAGGTTGATGGGTATGAAGTTGTCGAAACGGCCGGTTCATCCAAGAATTGTCAGGAATCGCTGAAGGTGGTAGGATAGAGCTCGGAGGAATGACGCATTGGGCGTGGAGAGGGGGGTATCTAAGAACAGAAGAAGAAGGCTTTCGAGGGAGAGGACGCTACGCCTTCGGCCGTGCGCGTTCGCGTCGTTCAGCTGAGCCAGTCCATCTCGGGTGGAACGAATCCTCCCACTTTGGTAACGGTCGGGAGAGGGAGCGGGTCGGACGCGGGGACGCGGTCCTACGGTTGTGGTGGTAAGCCGCCATTCCGCGGGGTTATGATCAACGGACTCACCAAAGCTGAAGGCAATGGAGGGAAGTGGAGGGACCACGGCATCCACAGCTGGTGAAGGCGCGACTTCCAAAGAAACGGTAGGTGAAGCGGGCGGGACTGGGGCCTGCGGATGCCCGGTACGCCAGAGCGCAGGTAACGAGGAGCGTAGCGAGAGTGCCAGTGAGATGCAGCATGTTGAGTGGTGTGGATAGAGGAGCTGGTTGGCTGTGGAAGGAGCAGATGAAGAGATGCTGGGAGGGTGACAATGCAAGGGCGTGTTTATATGCACAGAGAGATGATCCCTTCCCGGGCCGAGGACCTCAATTTGCTCATACAGCGGCAGCTCCTCGATTCATAATGACGAGTATTGCAGGGGCACGCCATGACTCGTCCGATACCCATGTATCACCAGCAGCGTGCCCCGTATTCCCGGTGCCGCCACCTCACAACACCCGCCGACGTCACAGCATTGGTTTGTCTGGCCAGATGATACGCGTATCTGGATTCCCAAAATCACGCACCACAGAGGACGTGCCATGCACAGACAGCTCGCGCAGCCGTCAAACATAGCAGCCAGCGGTATACACAGCGAGCGGCAGAGCCCCAGAGTGACAGCGCATTCAAGTTGCGGGTATGTCGCATTCGCCCGGTGCCGCGCCACAGTCGCCAACCTGAGATGCGCCATCCAGAGCCTGCCCTGCGTCCCAGCTTAGCCATTGACGGAACGCGACGAGACCCAATCTCTCTGCCGCTCAGAGACGGACCTTGATGGAATGTCGACGTGCTTCGTGTACATGCGGATGATGGCCTGTTCAACACGTTTCGGTGTTCAATATGCTGTACTTAGCAAACAGTGATCCGTGGGCGAGCGGCAAATTAAAGACCTACATTGACACTGGGCAGGCACAGCAATGTGCCATTCATCGACCGAGGATAGGATGGCGCCCGCCCACGACCCTGGAAACACATTCTCGGGCTCGGGAGAAGCAGTTAAACGGATCCATGGAATCAAGATGAGGACACTGCGCGGTGCGTGGGGGACGGTATCGAGGTTGTAGAGCTCTCAACAGATCTCAGCTTTCCATGCGATCTAGGTTAGCAACAGAATAGGCAGGCAGCGCTCAGGCGCGGTCCCGGTGTCCAAGAGCGTTCGTGTCTCGTCAAGGCTGCGCATGTTCCGTAGGCAAAGAGGGTGGACGTGCGTGCGTTCCAGGTCATGTATAAAGATGGTCACAGAACTGAATGATGGAAGCGGCCCAGGGAGACGTACCTATGTAGATCAGTTCACATATCACGAGAAGGTGGCAGGTGTGCCGGCGGTGTACCTGCGGCCTGCACGCCAACTGGCCGTCACGCATTATCGTTCCACAGTGACAGTCGGCCCCCTTCGCGCACGTCCGAAGGTGGATATGCGATGGGAACGGTGTACCAGGATGGTCGTGAGAGTGAGCTCACTTCGGGCTTCGGCACCGAACCTGTTAATCGCGGCGGTGGTGGCGGCACCACAGTCTACTTGTCGAATGAAGACTAGCGCGTGTCAAGAGCGCACTCGTCTCGACAGCGCTACTTGTGGGCAGTTGAATTCGCTGCGCCGCGGCAGACGAGACCGTCTGTATTCATGAGGCCGAGGTTGCGACGCGTCAAGGGCACATCCAGGTGGAGGCGCGTCAAGACACAGACCCATCTGGCGCGCAGCATGCTGTCCTTGATACACCACGCACACAGGAAGGCCCGTGCCATCACGAACCTTGAGCTAATGATACCGAGGCAGTCTGTGATACGACAGATTTCGTCCTACGAAAGCCGTCTCAGTACCAGCATATCAAATGAGGGCAATCAAGAGAGCGGTTCGGCGTACCTGCGAGAGAATAGGGATTACGATGGAGAGCTAAGATAGTACATCAACCATCCCCGGGTATACCCAGAATACCCAAAAATACCATACGTCCTAAAGCACGCTCCTCCGACCCTGAGTGCCCCGCGGCACATTCTTGGATAACCATAAAGGAGTGACAGTTGTCCAAGTCTATATGCGACAGCCAGTTCGCGTCCACGTCCAGCCATCCGCCGCGATCGCGCTTACCAGAGCGCCCGCGTGAACATAATCATTCCTGCAACGATCACGCCCGCGAGCGCAGAGACGATCGCCGCCCTCTCCGCGCGCACACCATGCGTGCCCGCCGCAGCGTTCTTCCCACCCTGGCTCGTGCCGCCGAGACGGTTCGCGCGGCTCTTCCCGCTGTTGCCGTTGGACGTCGCGAGCACGGACGCGTCGACGCTTACAGTGTTCGCGGTCTTCGTGACGACCGTTGTGGGGAACGTAGAGTAGCTCTCCTGCGCGCCGGCGACCTGCTGCGCGGAGTCTGAGATGAAGACGAGCGCCGCGCCAGGGGCGGGCACCTTGATCGGGCAAGTGTTGGCGTTCTGGTCGCATTGGACCGTTTGCACGGATTCCGTGCCCTTCCATCGACCGTCGACTTGGAAACGGCCGCCCAGAGTCTATGGCGAGGAGTGAAGGTGAGTGGGAGGAGTGGTTTTTCCCAGTAGAAGAAACGCGCACCTGTCCTGCCCAGGTGATGTTGTCCTTCTCCGACACCGATGGTGCAAGCAGGTACCTGAGGTGAACATGTCATTTCACTGTACCCTTCTCACGCGCACAAAGGACCGCCACTCACTTGACCTTGACCTGCGCAGGAACCGAGTTGCTCTCGCCGAACTGCTGGCCACCCACCTGAATCGTCGCGGTGTAGTCGTTCGCGCCCGTCGGGTCGTCCATGAAGTTGATCAAGACCATGCGCGCGAGCTGGTCGTTCTCGTAGATGGCGTAGGCAGGCGTGAGGTCGTTGCCGTTGTTCGGGAAGAGGTCCTTCACGCGCGATGTGTTGGACGTGCCCAGTGCCTCTGTGACAACGATGGCAGAGTAGAAAACGGGGCCGATCGTCCATTGGTGGAACGCCGACTGGTTGGTTGGAGGAGCTGCAAGGCGGATTGGTCAGTCTACTGTCGGATTTGCAGCCCGTATGCTCAGTACGCACCGGTGAAAGGCTGAAGAGAGATATTAGTCGAAGCTTTGGATGGTGGTAAAGGATCCAGAACTCACATTGTACGCCACATCCTGTCCACCGGCGTGGAACAAGGCGCCAGTGAAAGTTACTGTTAGCGAGCTGCAGCGCCCAGTCCACGCCAAAGAGTGCCGCCGCGAACGCGTCGCTAATGCCCATGAAACCACCGCACGATGCAGTGTTTGTCTCGAACATCAAGAACGGCTTGCCCCACGTCTGCGCGAGCATCGTCGAGTTTAGGTACGCCGAGACGGTGTCGAGACCAGTCTGATGGCTGAGGTACTTCGGGAACTCGGAGATCAGGTCAATGGGCGTGCTGCCGGGCGAGGGGTACATCGCAGCGCAGTTCTCGTCAGGGTACCTGGCGCCCAAATCAGCAAGCAGTCTGATCCATTGCAAGGGGGGTAACATGCCTTTCGACAGCGAGAGCAGAGAGCCACTGGTCGTACGCCTGCACGAACCCAGTATTCCACACAGGCTCGGGGCCCGTCACGCTCCCTTCGACAGGCCAATTGTTCCCCGCGGTGCTCGGCGCGATCAGGCTCTTCTTGTTCGTGATCTTCGCATCGTTCTGGTACGCCTGCGTGAGCAGAGAGAACTCGCCAAAGTAGTCCCATTCGCTGTAGTTGAGCGGGCGGTGGTAATGCCTGGCAGGAGCAAGATCAGAGAACAACGGAAGAACGGAGCTGACGCGAGACGACGTACTTTCCGTAAAGATCGGGCTCGTTGCCGGCTTGGAATCCAAGAAGGTGGTCGCCAAGAATGGCCTCGCCGAGCTCAGCGATTTCCAAGCGCCAGTTCGCGGTGTCGTTGAAGGGGACGCCTGCACCGCAAATTAGCTCGATCGTGCCTCGGTAATGCCGAGAGAACTCACCAAGATACCAGTGGCAGTTGACAAGGCTGGAGACGTTAGCTAGCATGTAAAGAAGATCAGGTGTAAATGCCAAGACCGGAGTAGAAGTCTATATAGCAGTGTGAGGTGCATCGTGGCTTCAGGCGCTAAACGCACGTACTGGGTTGGACGCGTCCTCCTTGTCTTTCTCCATGATCTTGCCATCCGGGAAGGAGTCGACCATGAAAGCCGTGTCTTGTGTGTTACCACCGACACGGACATGCACGGCACCAGCCTTTTCGACCATCAGAGCCATGAGGTTCAGGAATGGCACATGTAGTTGCGTCGAGTTCGTTCCAACTGGTTGGCATGTTGTATGATCCGTGGCAGAGATGCAAGTATAAGGGGGACTCACTGAGTTGGGTAGCAACTGACATTTCAATCGAGAAGCCAAAGAAAGTGGGAGCCTGCGGTATAGACAACGCGTTCATACCCGCTGCTGCATTTGGCAGAGCGATGGTGAACTGGTTGGCAGGCGGTGGGTTAGGTATTGCAGGCGGTTCTAGGAAGACTGGATTGTAGGCTGCCAGGCCGGTGAAAGTGGCGGGGCCGGGGACGGTTTGATAGGACGTGGAGGATGTGGCATCAGCACTAGACTGAGCAGAGGCGGAAGTAGTTGTGCTCCCGAAGACGCCATAGATTGTGACCTGAGCCTTGGCCGCTGCAGCGCAGGCCAGCAGCGAAGAAAAGAGCGGAAGGCGCATCGGGAGACGGAGACCAAAAGAGTCGAAGAGGACGGAGGACGAGAAAGACTTGGCGAAGACAAGAGGGTTGGCGTTTTATCCGTGCCTGCCCGGGCCATGCCGCCATCAGCTACTCGGCCCCGCGTCGAGCGACACCTTCCGGACTCCAATACGAAATGCTAATACCCGGAGCGGCATAAGCATGGTCATCCTGAGGAGCGTCCGATGCTGTCATACTCGAGGCCTTTAAGGAGCCTTCAATTTATGACCGCAGTATGTACAATTCACAACAATGCGCTAGTGCGGGGCCTGCGCTTTTGATAGCTCACGAGCAACTACAGTAACTTACTCGGGCCAGGCCACGTTGCAGTTGTGACGGGATCTCGAGGCGGAGTTGCGACGGAGTTTGACTGTCGGTGATGAGCGGTGATGGCGGGACGCTTGTCATGATCGATCCGAGATCGTGCCTTGTTGCCAGGTTGGCAGGTGAGTGCAACTAGGTGCAACTGGTGCAACAGTGCAGCTCCCTGGAGGCTCGGTGTGTGTGCTGCCTGGCCGAGAGCGGACGGTTGATCATCAAGCTGAGCAGTGAGGGCTTTTCATGAGCGTTGAGTAGAACTTCTCGATGGGGGAAGTGGAGTATACGTCAATTTATGCTTTGAGGCAGCACAGCCACCATGCAACCACATAATATGCACTGCACCTCAGGCCTCAGGCTTAAGTACAGCTTTCTCTCGTCTTTCATCTGCTAGCAATGCTCAAAGACTGTTCGAGTTGTGCGCGTCGTCTGCATCCAAGGCATCATATCAGCCGTAAGTAGAGTTACTACGGCAGTGAACATGCCGGACACCATGCGTAGCGGTTCGGGTGCTATGCAACCTAGTCTGAGCGCCAGTGGATGATGTCGCCCGAGCCTATACCTATACTTATACCTGGCCCTTCAAGGACTTACTCACCGCTCCATGGAGAAAGAGCAATTGTTTTAGCTATCGACCACTTCATAGAGCGCTAACAGCACATTCCTCTTCTGCAAAGTGCCTTGTCAGCCTGACACAGGCACTGCACTGGACAGTGTGAAGTCCGTTTCTCCAGGTCCAGTGACCGATGTTCACACCATCCTGCACATTTCCATGAGTATGGAGACACGCGTGGGTGCACCAACTCGTGCCTCATTTGAGAGCCGCCGGTATGTTCCAATTCCACCGTATATCGCATCCACTCATCAAATCTCTTGTGCTCAAGTCTAGGCCCCGCTTTCGGTCAGAGTACGCACTTTCGTCGGGGTATACGCACGAAGGGCCGGACTTCGGTCTTACGCGGTGGTCGCACAGAATAGCGCTACATATGCGACACTCTCACAATCGTGTGCATAGTTGGAACCTATCGGGAAGTACCGCTTCTCACGGACGATTTACTGCTGACGGAATCAGTACTAGATGCCCTTTAGGAAGCACTTTACTGCCCACGAAGAAGCCACATCTATAAAACTGAGAAGTCACCCTTGTCCTGGATGTACCCCGATTCGAAATGAGGATATCTCCCTACCTACCTTGTCTACTGCGGTCGGTCGGTGAAACAGAACGCCGGCTTGCTACGCCGCTCACGCCGCACGAGAGGTTAAAGTGACGCATACAAGGACGGAGTCATGGTGATAAACCCACAGAATGTCGCGGAAGTACACCTTTCTGTTCTCTGTGTGCGAAGGACACCACGGGTCTCCACCCCTGCTCGGTCGTTCACTTCCTTACTGACGATCAGAAGCACACGCTCCGGTTTCCTTGCCCCTTGCCCCTCCCGTTGAATGTGGCGGATGTTTTAATACAGCGAAGGGTACCTCAGCCCCTTGTCCTCTTTAGACCGCTGAGCCACGTCTCTGTCATCGCTCCTCTTACAGCCTCTGCCACC
Organism: Trametes sanguinea; assembly: GCA_008973685.1. Classification (NCBI taxonomy): domain Eukaryota; kingdom Fungi; phylum Basidiomycota; class Agaricomycetes; order Polyporales; family Polyporaceae; genus Trametes; species Trametes sanguinea. Next base: position 776,107 of record WAHA01000018.1, read on the forward strand.
ATGTTGACGCTGCAGGAAGCTGGTATTCTGTCGACGACCTTTGAGGCGATCCTCTACGGTAAGCATCATCATCTTCCAAACAGCATCAGAGGTAGATAGTTTGCAAATCACGCGCTAATCCTCGCGATTCACAGGCTATGCTGTCTTCATGTTCAGCCTGGCTATGTGGATCTTGTTGCGGGATCGCCGCGAACGACAGGTCAACTATGCGCTCGTGGCAGCGGGCTGCTCGCTCATTACCCTGGCTACCGCAGTATGCATGGTAACAATAGGGAAACTACTGTGACTGACCTTCTCATCCAGGAAATGGCCGTCAACATCACGCGGATCTTCCAAGGCTTCATTACAAAAGGTCCATTCCTTAACGGTGGCCCAGAGGCCTACTTCGCTGTCGTGTCAGACCCGACATTCGTCACCAAGAGTGTCCTATACAACGTACAAACGCTCATACTGGATGCTGTAGTGGTGAGTCCAATATTGCTTACAAGGATCAAAATTGTCTGAGCATCCGAATGGGCTTCGCGACTCGGACCAGATCTACCGGACATACGTTGTATGGCAAAGCGGACTCATTGTCCTCCTCCCTATAATCGGATGGTGCGGCCTGCTCGGTGAGCATACTTCCATGGATGCTACACCTGATAAAACGACTCAAGTACCACTCAGCTGGCTCGATCGGCTTGAACGTGGCCCTCGTGAATTCCGAACATATGGGCGACGTCTTCGCGGTCCAGACTGGCCGCTGGATCACCGCGGTATATGCGCTCACGCTCGGCACCAACCTCTCCTCAACGAGTAAGTCTCCCTTGATGGACGCTGGCGAAGTGCGCTGCTCAACCACGTCGCGTATGATTCCAGTTCTTCTTGCAGGCAGAATATGGACTGTTGCTCGGCGGTCTGCGCAGTATCGCTCTTCTAACATCTTCAGCCCCGTGCTGCGAGTTATCATCGAGAGCGGCGCCATATACTCCATGACGATCACCGCCGCACTCATTTCCTTCGTGGTTCAGTCCAACGGAGTCTACATACTGCTCGACATGGTACGCGATGGCGTCGCCAACCATGGTTACATGACTGTCCTCGTAAACCTGTGTTGACTTTTCACAGATCTCTCCCATCATCTCTATCGTATTCAACATGCTCATCATCCGCATGGGCCTCGCCGGCGACCGCACCGTGTTTGGCGCCAGCACTTCTGCCACAGCAGCCCTGCCCTGGCAAGCTGGCACGTCTGGCTCAGGCTGGGCGACCGACCGCAGCGGCGGCGGCGCAGTGGCTATCCGCCGCCGCACGGGCGAGCCGCGGTACGAGATGAAGGACCTCAAAGTCGAGATCACGCAGGTCATCGAAGACGATTCCGAATACGCCGTCACCGGCCACGCCGGAAGCCAGCAGCCACCACGTCCAGGTCGGCGCGGGGGCGCTGGGGATGAACATGGGGTCGATGGGCGCGCGGGAATTGCGGGTGATGAGCGGTCCGAGGGATGAAGAGGAAGAGCTGGAGGGAACGTCGCCGAATTCGTCGTTCCACGAGGGGCAGCTGCAGGAGAAGCTCGCGGTCGCTGTCTAAGTCCGCCCGCGGGGTTCGTTTGAAGGACTTTTCATATCGGTTTCCCTTCCCATTCATCCATCCATTCATTCTCAGTGCATTCACTCCTTGGGTTACAGGTGGTGGACTAGATTCGGTAGGAAGAGAAGTCCCAATCATGTGATTCAGGTATACGGGCCCCGTGTAGTATTTCAGCACCCGCATCATTCGCACGAAAAACCGCGTTCGCGTCTGAAAGTGTTGCAATCGAAACATTGGCAGTTCCTAGCTGAGTGTCACGGCCGACACGGCGATTTCTGCTCACATCCCTCTTCCCAATCCGTAGCGTTTAACAGGAAGTGCAATACTCACGTGGCGGTCTCGGCATGAGAGACTTCACATCTTCACTTCGATTCAGGTGTCAGAACTGTGGGGAAGCGGGGCCCGCACGTTAGCGTTCGCAGCGCTGGAATAGCCTGAACGGCACCGGCGCCGGCCAAGTGCTTGATTGATAGTCAATAGGTGGCGGAGGGAGAAGTGGAGGAGATGGAAGAGTGAGGGCGCACATCCCCCAAGTATCCCTGACCTCCCGTCAGCGCCGCAGAGTGTCTACACTCCGAGTCCATGATGTAAGTGCCTTCAGGGTCACGATAATCACGGAAACGACTGCTCTCATTATGTCTTAGACCACAGGCTCGGCAAACCATACCTGAACTCTCAATGATACCCGCACTACAAGGCTGTGCCCTCCCCAGCTTCTCCTCGCAACCGTCCTCTTCCGCTCTTCGGCGACGAGTTCGTGTCTTCCCCGTCCTCCGGGATCAGCGTAATGCAGCAGCGGCAGCTCTCGGATTCGACCACATTTTCGTCCAGAGATGAGCCTATCACTGGGCGTAACCCTACTCTGGCGAAGATCGGGCATTGCCCGACCCTTGCATAAGGGCAACCTACCCGAGCCGCCTTCTCTGCCTACACGACTCCGCCCCCCGCGAGCGTGCCGACTGTGGGGACAGCGACCCTGAGCGGGTGCCAATGCGTTGGCGAGGTTGCGTCCGAGCCATGCCCCCGCGCCCCATGCAGGCTCAGGCTTCACCTCCACCCTGCTCACTTCCTCCGCTGTTAACCCCCGCGCCAGGTCGGTAGGGGGCCCTTACACTCCTTCATCTACCCCTTTCGCACGCGAGGTGTAGTGCGAGATGCGATTGACGGGGGCGGCCGTGTTTTCTACGTGCTTCGAAGCCGTCCTTTATGGTGTGTACTGGGTATTGGACGGTGCTGTTCTAGCCGGATATGGTTCTGACTTGTGTACGCATGGCTTGTGGCGGGTGTCGCGATCGATCGATCGGTATAGGGCTGTCCGTTTTCCTGTTTATACTGACCCTCTGGGTCCTCTTGCGGAACCGCAAGGAGCGGCGCGTAAATTGGGGAATGGTCTGCGCGTCGTCGGCCTTGCTCATCTTCTCTACACTGGTACGTTCATTGATCCACGGCGAGCTCTTCGCGGGACTGCACGTAATCCGTGTGGTTTGGACGCGCTGACTTGACACGCAGGAGATGGGCGTGAACATCTACAGACTATACACCGGTTTCGTCAAGAAGGGGCCTGATCTCCGAGGCGGCCCAGAAGCGTATTTCCAAGATGTCTCCAGGGTATCGTTTGTGCTGAAGAGCGCACTGTATAACGTGCAGACATTAATTCTGGATGGCGTCGTGGTGAGTATCGCGAACCTATAACCATGGATAGTGTCCAGACTGTCAGCGGCCGTCTTACAGATATACCGAACATACAAAGTGTGGAACAGTTACCTCATCATTGTTGTACCTGTGATCAGCTGGCTATGCCTTCTCGGTAGGTTCGCGTTTGTGTTGCAGTAGCATGTCTCTCACCTCCAGCAGCATCAACCATTGGAGTCGACTATTCAATGGCAATGACTCCGACGGCGTCCACAAGCCTGTTCGACACGAATGTCGCCCACTGGATAATCGGCAACTTGGTTGTTACGCTGTTCGCGAATATCTGTTCTACTCGTGAGCACGACCTATGCTCAAACATATGTGAAAGAGCTAACCTATGTGCATGCAGTGGCACTGGCGTACAGGATCTGGCAAGTGACGAGCAAGTCCGCACAATGTCGGACGGAAGGCTGCCTCCTACCTTTCCTGCGCGTCATCGTTGGCAGCGGCGCTCTCTATACGATCACGATTACCATTGCCCTAGTCCTTTTCCTCATAGGTTCCAATGGAGTATATGTGATCCTCGACATGGTAAGTTCTGCAACGGGCCAGGAGGATTATGATCTGACGGCCACAAGATTTCACCGATCATTTGTATCGTCTTCAACATGATCATCGTTCGCGTGGGACTTGCGGCAGATGGAGCCCTCATACCAGAGCCCATCAAACCCAATCCCTCACCGAACCAAGAAGGAAGTGGGGTCATGCCTGCGGTGCGCCGGATGTTCCGCAGACCGATCGACACCGACCTGGAGATGAGGGACATCAGCATCACCGTAGAAATCGCTCAGTTTGTGCATGAAGACACTGAGTCACGATGCTCCCAGACGGAGGAGCCCAAGGATGACAAGATAGGAAGCGCTTTCGAGGATTCAAAAGTGGGGAAGTCAGAGAGCGAGAATGGAGATCGAGCACGGTCCGGGTCACTGCAGCACAGTAGTAGTCAGATACGAGTTGTCGCTCTTTAGTGGTGTTCATGCAACAGATGTACTTGCCTTGCGACGCCTAAACATAAGCCATACTGCCCAACTTGCAACTATCTCTCTTTCATGAAAGAAGAGAGGAAGTTGAAAGAGGTCGAAAACATATACAAGCGCTGGGAATCGTGTATATACGCGACCCACGTGTCGCGCACTTACGACGCGTGACGTCACTGCTTGGGGAGAAAAACACATGCGCTGCACTTTTGATTGCACTCCAGCTCCTCATTCAAAAGCCCATTCGCGTCGCCATGTTCTGCAATCGCCTTTCCGTTCATACCACAATCATCAGGACGCGACTATGACGGCAACTAAGTTGCTATCTCCCTCGTACTGGGCGGAATCTATATTCGACTTCTTCTACGTCCTCGTACAATACATTATCATCTGGCTCTTCAAGCCCGTAAGTATCGCGCGTTGGTGCTAGAACGATAACATTGGTGATATATGATGACTTTAGCCGCCACCTCTAGGTCCAGAATACCCCAAGAATCCAAAGGGCAGGATCGCGATTATTGGCGCTGGACTCACTGGAGTCTCGAGCGCAGCTCATGCCATCGCCCACGGATTCGACGTAGTCATCTACGAGCAAGGTGACACCGTAGGTAGGTAGACTGTCCCATGCTGATTGTAGTCGGGAAAGTAGCGCTGATCCTCGCACAGGTGGAATCTGGGCGCACGTCAATAAGACGTCCGGCTTACAGCTCAACTCGCTACTGTATCGCTTCCATCCGGCCGTGCTCTGGTCGTGCTCGTTCCCGCAACGCGATGAGATTCTCAAAGGTGAGCTTGAGCACACCGTCGTAGTACTTGGCACGCGTTCTCACGCTCTGCAGAGATCCGGAGGATTTGGAAAGAATACCAACTCGAACCCCGTACTCGCTTGAACACCGCTGTGAAGTCAGTCCGTCGCGTGGAAGGTACGGGACAGCACTTGCAAGATGACCCTTCTGGAGACCAGTCGCGCTGGATTATCAATAACGGCGAGGATGGCGAATTTGACGCCGTTGTCGTAACCGTGGGCACATGCGGCCAGCCGATGCGCATTGGGTTTCCCGGGCTTCCCTCAACAGACCGGAATGACTCAGACGTGGATTCGGACAATGTTGGCAAGCATGAGGGCGAGGAGGAGGGCGAGACTTTCGAAGGGGACGTCATTCACTCATCCGAGCTGGACAATGCGAACCTTGAAGGAAAGCGCATTCTGATCATTGGCAGCGGGGCAAGCGGCGTCGAATCTGTTGAGACTGCTTTATCCAAGGGCGCGAAGAGTTGCGTCATGGTTGCTCGTGACGACAAAGTGAGTGTCTTTCGACGTTACCAGTAACGAAGCCACTCAGTTCTGGCGAATGCAGTGGATCATCCCGCGGAACATGGTTGTGGACACGCTCATTTCGGCACAGCCATTTGGGCGTGAGATGCCTCTCTCATTCATTTGGGAGAAGATCGTTGCATGGTGGAACTATCGCGGTGCACCGGAGCTCGTCCCTGCGCGCATCGGCCTCTTTGAAAGCACGCCTGTCGTGAACGACGAGTTTGTGAAAATCGTCAAGAGTGGAAAATGCCAGTACGTTCGCGGAGACATCGTACGCTTCACTAGGAACGCGGTGCGGGTGAAGGTCCGAGGACGTGAAGACAAACCTGGAGAGGGCGAGGAAGAGAAGGAGGTAAGCTTGTACCTCTGTGTCTTTGTGCCCATTGAGAGCGCTAATCTGTGCTAGTATGACGGGGATGTGGTCGTATTGGCGACCGGTTTCAAGAAGCCCGAACTCACCTTCTTCAATGACAATTTGTTCCCCGAAGGCTATGATGTAAGCTTGGAGACTTTGGTCGCGAAAATGCAGAGACTGAATAGTTGCATACCTCAACCAGCGGCCCAACCTGTACCTGCAGAACTTCTCAACTGAGGACTGGTCCGTTCTGATGACGAATTCGGCATATCAGAACGCTATTGGGACCGTGTAAGTGTTAGCCGCTGCACGACCGTTGTGAGTAAGCAGTCGCTGACGCTCGTCTCGGCCACCGGTGTTCCTCCCATAGCGGCCATTTGTGAGCCTTCCCCGGATTCTCGTCCCATCCGTACATTGCTGACCGCAACTCTGTGTTACAGCCACATCGGTATCTGTACGTCATCTTTTATGGCGCTCCTGCTGAAACAATTTGGCTGACCGCCGTCAATGATAGACATGCGGATCCTTCTGGTGTTCCTTATGGATCCAGACGCTCGTCCTACGCCCAAGGACATGAAACTCTGGGTCGACGTTATCCGCTTTGTGAAGCGCGGGGCTCGAGGCGGCGCGCTCAGCTTCTTCACTTACATGGAGCTCAGTGCGTACCTCATTTTCCTTCCTTGACTGTGTTGCAGGAAAGCTAAAGGGGGCATCTACAGCAATCTGGCTGCTTCTCTTCCACATTTTCCGCCTGGATCGGCTGAAGTGGTGAGTGTTCCCAGGATAGTCTGATACTCCGTCTGCTGCTGAAACACAAACTACCCACAGGATGTTCTTCATAATGCAGGGTTGGGGCGTTTACCCTGACGAATACCGACAAGCCAGGCGGCGCTCACGGCCCTCAAGGGCGTGATCGAACGATATGAATAGTGAGGGGCTGGAGTATGGCCGGGTGAGAGGATGCGATCTAGCGAACGTGTTATATGTGAGCAGGCAGGTACATAGCTCCGTGTACGATCCGATGCGGAGACGCTTGTAGAGTAGACTCAGCTGTTTCTATTCCAGTACAGTGCAGCATGTGGAGATAACCGGCAAGTACATGGACAATAGTGATCGCCGTCGATGCGGCGACCAGCAAGCTAGGCACCATCGCGCGCTGCGGTGGCGTACCGCAGCGGATTGCATACGGAGGCATACGGGCGCGAACCAATTCACGCCCGGATTTGGACATGCACTGCACCCGTGCCCAGACTCAAGCTACGGCGCTTCTTCTCAGTACTTGTGCTTCTCTCCCACCATGATCTATCCCGTCGATTATGCGGGCGCGCCCTCAGTCGCCACGCCGGGAGCGTCTCGACGCTCACAGATGACCAAAGATGGTTCTCTCTCTATACATGCGGTGCAGATAATCAATCGCCAGTTCACGGTGCCCGCATCCGCTATGGTGTCGGCAGCGGAGGGGTAGGCGAGTGCAAGCTTCAATGAGTTACGATGCGTTCGATACTTCGTCCATATGGGCTGCGATGATCTGGGGTGCTAATGAGGCCTAGTTGACTCTTTATCGCTCCGTCAATCTACCTTCAGGTGATGCAGAGGCAGGCCGACACGTCCTGACAAGACCGCGGCGGCATTCATCAAGGCCTTCCAACCCCGCCTTTCGTAATTGTCGCCTGCTGGGCAGTGCAGCAGTTGGATGCTTCTTCGACAGAGCGTTGTGCTGCTACACGGTGCCCGGCGTCCATGGTCCGGTCCTCGTACTGGCTTGATCACAGCGAGCTCAGGTCCGTCCGGCAGACACATCGGAGTTGCCAAGGAGCGCGGTACTGCAGGGGCGCTGAAAGATACGCAAACGTGCCGCGTACCCGAAGGGAATGCATGGTGTCTGGGCTTGGGTGATGCTTGCACATGGGTGCGATGCGCGGGCATGCTGATCCTTGATTGAAGCTCGCGCTCATGGGAAGTCGGCCCCCTCAAAAGTCGTGTGTCGCGTTAATGTGCCGCTTCTCACCCCCTCCGACCCCTCGCCGCTTCGGAGACCCTAAGAAGTTCATAATGAAGAGCGGCGTCTGTTTGTCTCTGTCTACCCTCGTTGACAGAACATCTGCACTGGTCTACACTGCTCGTCCAGTATGTATTGATATGGCTCTTCAAACCGGTGAGCAGGCCCATAACGCAGCGTTCGTGCCTGATTGACGCGATATGTATATATGTGCAGCCGCCGCCGCCTGGTGCCGAGTACCCAAAGAGCCCGAAAGGCAGAATCGCAATCGTTGGCGCTGGGGTCACCGGGATCTCCAGCGCGGCGCACGCCATCGCGCATGGCTTTGACGTAGTAATCTACGAACAGGGCGATACTGTCGGTATGTATCCTGAGGCTTTCCAGCGATCCTAGGCTCACGGCGCTCATCTTATCGTCAGGGGGAGTTTGGACGCGCGTCAACGAGACTTCAGGTCTGCAGATCAACTCACTGCTGTACCGCTTCCACCCAGCGGTCCTGTGGTCCAGTTCGTTTCCGTCTCGCGATGAAGTTGTTCATCGTAAGGGTTTTCGTCTTGCGCTGCCATAGTTCGACTGCTAAGCTTCACTGCTGCAGAGGTTCGCAAGATATGGAAGCAGTATCACCTTGAGCCGCGGACCCGTTTCAACACGCCCGTCAAGTCGGTGCGCCGCGTCAAAGGCACGGGTCTGCCACCTCAAGGCGACTCTTCAAGCCCTAGATCGCGTTGGATCATCAATGACGGCGAAGATGGCATCTTCGACGCCGTCGTCGCAACAGTGGGCACGTGCGGAATGCCCAAACGCGTAGAGTTCCCTGGCCTTCTTTCAGCCGAGGGGGTCACATCTGAATCAGACTCAGAAAACGGGGATAAGCACGAGGGGAGGAGAGAACCAGAAGTTTTTGGAGAGGACGTTATTCATTCTTCGGAATTGGATAAGGTACAGTTCTCTGGAAGGCATGTTCTAGTCGTTGGCAGTGGGGCTAGTGGTGTCGAGGCGGTGGAGACGGCACTGGCAAAGGGGGCGAAGGGATGTGTCATGATTGCACGCGATGACAAGGCGAGTACAAGTTTCATTTCAGCGTTTAGTCCAAGCCTCCTCTTACATGACTGCACGTATGCAGTGGATCATACCCCGCAATGTCGTCGTGTGCGCGTTGATTGCAGGACAGCCGGCGGGGCGCGAATTGCCAATTTGGCTAACATGGCAGAAGGTCATCACCTGGTGGAACTACCGCGACGTGCCCGAGCTGGTCCCTGCCCGCATCGGCCTATTCGAGACGACTCCGATCGTCAATGACGAGTTCGCCAAGGTCGTGAAAAGTGGGAAGTGCCGGTACGTGCGTGGAGACATCGTACGTTTCACCAACGGCGGGGTCCGTGTGAAGGTCCGTCGTCGTCAGGAGAAGCCGGGAGAAGGAAAGGCTGAACGGGAGGTAAGCGATAATGTCTGCTGCGTGCTAGGATCTCGGACTGAGTGAGGCACAGTACGCAGGAGATCTAGTGGTGTTGGCGACCGGATTCAAACGGCCTCAGTTCGATTTCTTCCAAGATGAGCTCTTCCCCAAAGGCTACGACGTATGTATACCTATCTCCAAACACGACGATGAGATGCCAATGTTGCACTCCCATAGGGCCCAAATTTGTACCTACAAGGCTTCTCGACTGAGGATTGGTCGGTGCTCACAACGAATGCGACGTTTCAGCATGGTATGGGGAGCGTGTAAGTCCTCTAAGGTGCATGATGCCAGCGTTGCCCCGCTCACTGTCGTACTACCATTCACCAAGTGGCCACGTGTGAGTACCCCCACCCGCTATATCATTGAACGAAGTGTGTTCTGACCACTATGACGCCCTACAGCCACATCGGCATTTGTACGTGCCCAATGGCCGAAACATGCTCTGTTTCAATGATTTTAACGCGGTGTTTTGCAGATATGCGCATTCTCTTCACGTTCCTCATGGACACAAAGACGCGACCCACGCGGCAAGAGATGAAGCTTTGGGTTGACATTGTACGCTTCATCAAGCGCGACGCGCCTGGCGGTGCCTTCAGCTTCTTCACATACACAGAACTCAGTGCGTCTCTCGCCGTACACTTCGGCTTCTTGTGAACGTGCATGAATGACTGACAATCATTTTCAGTGATTTGGTTGTTACTATTCCACATATCCAGCTTGGCTAGATTGAAACGGTGCGAGGGCGTCGAAGACAAACACGGTATGCGACGACTTATCGTGATTCGCAGGTTATTCTTCAACATGCATGGTTTGGGGTATATACCCTAGCGAGTATGAAGACGCAAGATGCACATTCAGTGATCGATCCAGGAGGCTGTGAGACGGTACTGTGAGAGGTTGCGACGGAAGATGCGATACGTGTATGCGCAGTAAAGCAAGCACGATGGGAAGCGAGAAGAGGTCATTCATGTACGACGACTGAGGAACATTTTCTATTCGCACAACAGAAGCTCGAGACCACCGTGCCATGTCGATGTTTCCGGAGCTTCAGAGTCCATTTGTACGGCCAGGACATCCGCAACCAATCCTTGGATGCCCATTGACGCGGCGAAGACATCCGACGCGGAATAAGCTTGACCGTGCGTTGTGCGGCAAAGCCACTGCAATGACGTTGCCCAATATCGCGCGAAGTACCCCCGTGTACCAAGGTCCTATCCTTGGCACTTGCTCACTGACGCACCGCGTCCAATGGGCCAGAAGACCATCAGCGCGCCTACAGTCACTCATGAGACTGCCATTGCCAGTTGATATGAGAGAGTAAGCCTGTCAATATGGATAGTACGAAACCACTTTCTCACCTCCCCATTTAGGTCTCAATGGGTCAAGGTTTGTGATGACGCACGCCTTCCTGCCTGTGCGGTATGTCAAAACCGGACAACATGCGCCGCGTCCTCGAATGGGCCTGTGCCTCCACCTGAAGTGACTTCACCGCAGTACCCCGGGGGTTTCCGCGTGTCTCCACCTGGATGTCTCCTTTGCGCGTCGCAACTTGGGGCTTCTGAATATAGGCAGTCTCTCCAGTTGCGTCGCAGCATTGAAAGGTGTAGCAACTTGTCCAGCCGAGACTAGTAGTCGTCCGCTGCTGAGAAGCGTCGGCCTCTACCGCGACTGACCAGTGACAGATTCAGTGCCGGAGCGCGAAGTGAGCTCACTCTCACGACCATCCTGGTTCACCTGTCACATCGCATGCCCACACTCAGACATGCGCGGAGGACCCCAGCTGCCACGATGGGACGACAATCGGACAATGCGTGACGGTACTTGGCGTCAACGCCGCAGGTACACCGCCGGCACACCGCCACCCTCTCGGGATGTGTGAATTGATCAACAGAGGTACGTCTCTTCAAGGCGGCTTGCATCATCTGTTTCGTGACCGTCTTCATGCATGACTCGCATACACGCGCGTTCACCCTCCTTGCCTACAGAACACTCCAACTTGACGAGCCACCAACGCTCCCGGCCATCGCCGTGGCCGCGTGAGTGCCATTCTGTTGCGAGTTACGCACGCAAAGCTGAGATCTGTTGAGACCTATGCAACCTCGATACCGTCCCCCGCGCACCGCGCAATGCCCTCATCTTGATTCCATGGATCAGTGACCACTGATTGTTTCTCTCGAGCCCCGAGGATTCGTTTCCAGCGTCAAGACGCTTCCCGGGTAGGCGCCACTGTCACATCGCCGTTGGATGGATAGCACATTGCTGTGCCGCCCAGTGTCAATGTATGTCTTTAATTTGCCGCTCGCCCACAAAGCACTGTTTGCTACAGCCTACAGCATATTGAACACCGAATCATGTTGAACAAGCCATCATCCGCACATACACGAAGCGCGTCGACATTCCATCAAGGTCCGTCTCTGAGCGGCAGAGAGATTGGGTCTCGTCGCGCTCCGTCAACGCCTGGGACGCAGGACAGACCCTCGATGGCGCATCTCAGCCTGGTGACTGTGGCGCGGCACCGGACGAATGCGACATGCTTGCAACCAGGATGCACTGTCGCTTTGGGGCTCTGCCGCGGCGTATACCGCTGGCTGCTATGTTTGACGGTTGCGCGGAGTGTCTGTGCATCGCACGTCCTCGATGGTGCGCGATTTTGGGAATCCAAGTACGCCTATCATCTGACCAGAGGAACTAATGCTGTGACGTCGGCGAGTGCTGTAAGGTTGCGGCACGGAGGATGCGGGGCATGCTGCGGTGATACCTGGGTATCGGACGAGTCATGGCGTGCCCCTGCAGCACTCGTCATTATGAGTCGAGGAACTGCCGCGGTTTGAGCAAATTGAAGTCCTGGGAGGGATCAGATTTCTGTGCATATAAACACGCCCCCTCATTGTCCTTCCAGCATCTCTTCATCCACTCGTTTCAAAGCCAACCAGCCAGCTCTCTTATCCGGTCGCTCTCAACTATCCATACTACTCAATATGCCGCGTCTCACTAGCACTCTCCCTACGCTGCTCTTTGCCTTCACCCTAATGCTCTTGGTATCCGCAGGCCCCGTCCCGCCCGCTTCGCCTGTCGTTTCTCTAGATGTCGCGCCCTCAGTGATTGTGGATGCCGTAGTGGTCCCTCCACTTCCCTCGATTGCCTTCACTTTGGGTAAGTCTGCAGAGCATGGCTCGCCATGGTATCGAAGAACAACGGTTTACAACTTCGACAGGACCCCGCCCCGCGTCTGATCCTCTCCCTCTTCCGACCACTACCAAAGTGGGGGGCTTCGTACCGCCAGAGATGGACTGGCTCAGCTGAACGCGCGCATCCATCGGGGGCTCCGTAGGAACCTATTCCCTCGCTCCGACCCCTCGCCTCAGGCCGATTGATACCCTCCGCGTTCCCCATTCCCTGGCCTCATTCTAATTTATCCTATCCTACCACTATTACTATTACCTGAGTCCACCTTCGGATGTCTTGGATTATCCGCCGACGTCTACGTCCTCTTCCCCAAACCCTCAGGTCGCGCGCTGTCCCAGTAACTTATGGACTACGTATCATAGCTTTTGCTCCCAAGGTCATGATTAATAGCCCCTTGCTCTCCTGATATGATGTAAACCAGTGTACTCATTCCTACCTACTAGACGCGACACCGGCATCATCTGTATTCTTAATGCTCTCTCTAAATATCCCCGGGCCCTCGTTTGTACTGTCCAGTGTTCCTACATATTCCAGTGTCAGCGTCTCTGACAATGTTTGTACTATCTGTTACCTATCCCTCTACACCGCCACCTTGCGATTGTACCGTAATCGTCGGGCCTGGCAGCTGTTCGAACATGATGATGAGGTAAAATGTGGTGCGACTCAAAGTGCTTCGCCGGCCCTTGCCGATGCGTTCAGTATCGCGGCGCGCGCGAGACCAGGCTTGTGCGGGACCACCAGAATACAGTATGTGTGCTGTTTGCTTCTGACTTACGCTGGCGACATTACCTTAATTGCTCCAATGCTAGTGTATGATTGTGTATGACTAGCAAATGTCGCCGAAGTCGAAGATGCAGAGTCGGCGTCTCTTTGGGGCCCTGGTTCTTACTCTCTGAAACGTTCGCTTCTGCTTCACCACGCGTACGGGATAGGGTGGTGCGCAACAGGAAGTTCAGGAACTCAACAAAAGTCAAAAGTTGCCATATGCGAGGGTGAACAACATATGAGCCTTCTGATTCTGAGGCCTGCGCAGCGGCCATATTTCACCACTGCAGGCTGATCCACAACCAGAACATTCCAGGGATGCCATTGACGTGGCCAAGACGGAATAACAATTCAACTTTGTATGATCTGGTGTCACGGTAGGTTGCGGTGAGGATATGTGGTGGATATGCAACAGCGCACACATCGCCTTCGTGTGCTACGCCACATATCCTAACCTACTCTCGGCACGTGCCTGGCGTGCGGGTAGTATATATAATCGGGTCCGGTAACCAGCGCGGTTCGACGCGGTTCCATCGTTGCATCTTCACGGTACGCCCGCCAGCTCCTACAAAACTTCAAACTTGAAACAAGTGTCGACATGTCTGTCAAAGAGTAAGCATACGAACATGACGCGTGGGTGATACGATGCCTCTTCCTCACCTTAGCCTCTAGACCTCTAGCAAATGCGGCCGCTGAAGCCGCGCCTAGCTCAATGCCGCTCCAGAAACGAGCACGGGCAGGGGGACCTATGAAGACTCAAGAGGAGAACCTCCCGTGCCGTAGAGGTGTCGGAAAGTTGGCCGGACTCATGCACGTACCCATGGATGTATTCTTCGAGGTGCGCTGAGTTTACGCGGGATGCAGTATCAGCCTCTCAGCGGATTCTGATATCACTTCGGTATCCCTGGGCAGATCTTGTCCAAACTCCATCCCCTGGACCTCCTTCATGTCTCTCGCGTATCCAAGCAACTTCGTGCCGTTGTGTTGTCTCGGAAGAGTCGGTTCTTATGGAGTGCCAGCCTGGCCTCCGTAGATGAGCTCCCGCCCTGTCCGGAGGACATGAGCGAGCCTGCCTACGTAGCTCTTTTATTCACTCGTACATGTACGGTGAGTGACTCCGTGCTGCCCGGCACTTACATCCTTCACAGCGAGATCTTACTATCATGCGTCCCGTAGCTATGCGGCGCGACTAACGCGAGCTGGGTAGACTATGCCATCCGCTTGCGACTTTGCAAGTCTTGCCGTGAATCCCAGTACGTCTCCCCCCCGCTCAATCTCCATCTGACTAGCACTAACACGTTTGGCAGTATCAGGACAGGAGGATATATCCTCTCCAGTGAACGGCTCCCGTATGAGCTTGAAGCGACTATATATGGCCATGGTGCCATGCGTGACTGGAAAGCGTACGCTTGCGGCCTTTGTCTCCGAAAGAAGCATGTTCGCTCAGCAATGGCTTCTTCCAGATCTCAATACTGCCCGGAAACTGGAAAACCCTCTATCACATACTGAAGAAGAAAAGTACTACGTGCCGCAACTGCAGGCAGCACTCAACCGCCCATTCCTTCTCCCCCACAAAGGGCAGAAAAGCGAAGATTGGCTAGACTCAGTTTGTGCGAAAGCCATCGCATGGCACAAGGTACGTGTCCATGGTCTAGTATAGGACCACTGAAGCTGATCGCATAGGAAGCATGCAACCTCTCTTCTCTTATGGGAGGCAGATTTGCGTTGCAAGAGAAGGCGTGAAGGGCGTGACATCAAGGACAAGTGGTGCGATAGGTTAGATTGCCTCACCAGCCTACATGTACGCACAGCGATTAATCATTCCCCCACAGCGTCACGCAGAAGCTTTTGGAATTGGGATACAGTGAAGACGACTTCCCAAACTCAATGGAGTGGCGGAGGCTTCTCTACCAGCGTAAGACCCTCACAGATCGTAGTCAGTATCTTCTTGTGCCAGCAATTTCAATTTCGCTCGCTGATCATACAGTATACCGCACCGATACGCAGCTTGGAACACCCTGCGACCCAAGCTCGAGAACCTCATCCAGGAGCGGAAGAATGCACGATATGAGTTGTCCATCCGGAAGGATGTGGAACGCCGCACAGAGCAGATTGCCACGCTATACGAAGAGCTTGTGAAAACGCTCCCTGAGGACGATCAACGCCTTATGCCCAACGCATATGATGCATGTCAACTGCCATGCCTCGTGGCGCTCGCGCGGAAGAACGACGCCAAAGGCGATGTCTCACCGGCAGACTTCCAACTTCTTAGGGATCAACTAATGCGAGACGCGGAGGCGTACAAGAGCCGTGCGAAGGAGACCGCCGTCAAGCAGATTATGGAAATAGCCCGGTGGCACAATAGGCAATGGTTGGACGACATGGAGGGTTTGTCTCCTGACCAAGTCCTCAAGCGCCCCTATGCCCTCTTCAAGTGCAGACGTTGTCATCACAAGTGGGGCGGCGAGTACATGACGTTCGAGGACATACACGCGCACTTCCGCGCTACGCATCCTGGGCACAGCTGGAGGCCGGAATGGAAGCCAGTGGATTGGGTTTTCGAGTGCGTGGCGAGCTACAGTTCCTGTTCCGACATCCTCGATGCCGCAGGCCTGCCGCGAGACACGCCCATCAGCGTGCTCAGCCATTTGATCAAGGCCGCGCGGCTCTATTGCTCTTGTCGCGATCCGGGACTGCCACCTCCCGAAGAACTTGACTGGCCGAAACTGGTGAGCCTTGACTTGGAACTCGTCGAAGTGTTGCTGATCTGTCTTTCCCGCCTCAGTACGCGCATGTCTCAAGAGCGTCAGAGCGTTACTACCGCCTTGATGGCCAACGATTGTACGTCCCGCCCGTGTTTCGTTTGCTTGAATTCGGACTCAATTCTTCTCCGCAGACGGACCAAGGACGCCATTCGGAACGCGGTGCTCAAAAAGACTCACCCGAATGCGTGTATCAAGCTCATCCCAGAAGGCGGTGATACCGCCGCAGCGCGAGAGCGCGCGACACTCATCGACCCCTCAATTCGCGCAAGGATCGAGGGACGGCTTGCATCACGGCCCACGCCCAGCGCGATTCCCCTTTGTGGTGTCTGCACGACGATGACAATGAAACGCCACCTTCGGTAATGGCGGAGAAGGTGTGCGTAGCCTGCCCGAGACGCCAGAAGGAATTGTTCATCACCTGCGTGAATGGTATGTGCTACTCATCATCATGTGTAAGTACTTGACTGACTCAGGGTGTTCCCGGCAGGCATGAGAAGGATTTTGAAGAGAAAGACATTCTGTTCTTCGCTGATGGTCAGCTGGCAGTAGTGCAATAACTCGGTGTTGTATGTCACACGAACGTAATATACCCCTGATATCCCTGCGTAGGTCTTAGTTCCACCACTTAAGTGCAAGTGTGAATACACGACTTGCCTTCGTCCGCCTGTCCAACATAGACCTCAATCACACCTCATTGAGCCGCTCCATCAACCGAAAAGCCTCAGTATCCCTCTGATCTGAGTTCCACGCGTGCTTCATCGGTCTGCGCCGTGTTATCCAGTCCTCTGACCTCTCTCCCGGACCCTCGAGCATGGGGAAGAGGCGCCGCAGGACCCGTGCGAGACGCTCGATGTCCGGCAGCTTCAAGTGCAGACAACGGTCCCCATGCGCGAAAATGAGGAGCTGCAACCGGTCTTGAAGGTAAGACGATACGCTTGCGGCACGTGTCTCGAGCCTTTGGAGCTCATCTTCAGACACGTCCGTCATGTCTATCTTCAACGATTCCAGCGACCGGCACCGCTCAGCGAGGAGGACCAAGGCGGACAGAGACGGCCGCATGATGTCCGGCGCGTACGGGTTCCAGGCATCCGATTCCCGGAAGATGTCTTTGACGTCCGAGAGGATCTCGAGACGGCGAAGGCGCGGCCACGCCGCGGTCATCTGGGAGACCTCCTCATCCGAAATCGAGAGCACTCTGTTCCACGAGATAATCTCAAGGTCTTCAAGCGATCCGAGTGATAATAAGGGTCCAGCGATGGCACGAAAGGGTGCGTGCAAGGGTTCCGCGCCGTCCAAGACCGGACGGAAGTCGGTCTCGAGCGAGATGAACAGCTTACGCAGTGTCGACGCAATACGCGCAGATACGAGAGGTTCAAGCATGGCTCCGACTTCCCAGATCGTCTCTTGATTGCTGGAAATCGCGACATTCCGAAGAACGGCGGACTTCGCCCTGACGAAGATTTGGCTGATCTCAGATGGGGTTCCCGCGATGGATAGTCTCCACAGGGAGGGAAACCCTTCTGCTGCGTTGGTTCGGTCGACATGGCTGTGCGTGTTTGCGCCCTGCAAGGGTCGGGAGGCGCTCGCTTGTGCACTGGAAGGATCCCCGTCAATCGCTAGGGACAGCTCTGCCAACGCAGGTAGGGCGTCTAGTTCGTGGATGAGGTGCTGATAGAGAGCCAACGACACGGTGGGTGCAATGTACAGAGCGCGCAAGTGCGTAAAGTGCGCCAGAGGTAGGTGCATGTGTAGCACCCTGTATCCCGACCGGATGTGGAGGCGTCTGAGGTGTTTCGCGGCGTGAAGCATCATCTCCAAGTCGTCGGCCAGATGCAAGCTGAAGGCGGATGGGGTGTAAGCGTTGATAGACACCGTCGAGAGGCTGGGAGACATGATAGAGCGGAGGAGTGACATCTGAGTTGGGTCTCCGCGAGTCTCTGGGCAGTTCAAGGCCTGTAATCGCGGAAGGAGCGGTCGGCCTTCGGCAGCGGGGCGGAGGAGAATGGACAGGAAAGGCTCTTCGACCGTCCATCTGGGAAAGTTGAACGAGTATCTAATATAGCGCACCCTACTGGCACAGTGCCGCCACCGCTCCCAATGGTCAGGAGATATCTCCCCTTGCAGTGCCTGTGACGAAGGGTTAGCGTGTGCTCGCTCGCTCGAAGAGGCATCCAGAATCCGCGGGGAAAACTGCTCACGTATTCCACCCTGTAAGGGTCGCCGAAGAAATCTCCAAACAGGAGCAGGTCGGGGTGCTCGAGCGTGACCACCACTTTGAACGCGGGCAGAGCATAAAAGAGAGGCCCGAACCCTTGCGGGAGGACCGCCCACAACACGGAGGATGCGGGTTCCGCGAACGCCCTGCAGGTCAGCGCGGCGTTGACGAGACATCGCCTGGGCACAGACACCCTCTCCGAGGGCATTGTGTTTGGCATGTAGCCGGTGTCGAGCGCGTCCAGCGCATCCGGGTATGGTGCGAGGTGCTGGAAGACCTCCCTCAGGATGTCAGGGGTGTGTTAGCGCTGGATGGCTGGAGGTCATGATCATGTTGATGAGCCGCCCGAGTCGACGATGGCGGACTCTGGAGTGCGAGCTTTGAGATGTCCGGAGCGTTGTAAGTCGCTGCAGAGTAGGCCGCGATGCTCTGCTTTATGTGCTAGCCTTCCCTCAAGTGACTCAAACTACGGATGAAATCACTTTTCGTGCGGATCCGTCGACCCGAGCTGATGCGAGGCAGGTGGCTACTTATTGCCTGAGTGATGCTCTCTGAGATCTCTCAGACCTCGGTAAAGCAAATGCAAGTCACTTTCGAATCACAGTGTACTACCTGGATCAATGAAACAATACGAGAATGAGCTCATCATCCTCAACTCACGAAGGGTTGACTCACCCATCACAGACATACCCCGGGCCGTCGAGCAGGCGAGGATGGTGGCGGAAGGGTTCAGAGGTGGCGGCATCAGCCGTAAGCGCATCGGCGGCCGCCCCCGCTTTTGGCAATCGAGTATGTTCGGTGTGTCCCGTGTGGCCGCCTCTACCCGCCTCTCTGGTGACTATGATCTTGTCTCTGCCTGATCTTGTTGAGCAGGCGCAATGATCATTCCTGCAAATCCGCCTCAGGAATATCCTGTACGTTTGTTATATGCGCCGCTGTGCTGGCGATCATCACACGTTCAGCAGCTTCAACAGCTTCAGCATACTGTACTCAGTGGGTATCATACACTCGTACACGGTCGTGGAAACGTAGTCATAAGCAATCACAACCTCCACTTCCTCTCGTCCGGCCCCAGCCTCTTATTCCGCCGGACATACATCACCCGCAGCCCCAACACCGCAACCGCGCCGACCAACAAGAACCCCGCATTGGTATAGTGTCCAGTCGGGTACCCCGGCGACTCGTTGCTCTTGTAAATGTACACGCCTGTCGCACACCTAGATGAGCTAACTGTGCTACGGCCGCGCGACCCGGACAGGGCGGACGTACCGATGATCTGGCCGACCTGGCCGATGGAGACGTTCAGCGGGACGCCGAGCGTGGACGCGCCGGTCGTGCGCAGGTTCGCGGTGAGCCAGCTGAGCAGCGGCGGGATGCACGCGAAGGCGAAGGAGAGCGCGATGATGAAGAACACGTAGCGCAGCTTGAATGAATCAGACGGGAGCGCGCCTGGAAAGAATGCATGGCGATTAACAGCCGTCCCCAAGCCGTACACCATGTCTCATAGCTCACCTTCCACGATGAAGCACGCACCGGCGACGGCCATGGAGATCGCGGTGCCCAGCGAACGCTTCTCGTACCTATCCGACACCCACGCGACCGCGACGGTGATCACGAACGCGATCGCGTACGGCGGCACCGTGAACAGCTGCGCGTCGAGGCCCTTGTACCCCAGCCCCGCGACGATCGTCGGCGAGAACAGCGACATGCTCGAGAACGGCACGGAGATCGTGATGTACGTCAGGTAGTGCACGTACAGCCGCCAGTCCACCAGCGTCGCCCGCGCCTCCGCCCAGGTGATGCGCTGGTGCCCGAGCGACGCGACGCCGCGGATGCGCCCCGTCGCGAGCGCGCGCTCGCCGCCCGAGAGCCACGGGACGGTCTCGGGGTAGTCCGGGAAGAAGAACCAGACGAGGAGCGCGCCCGCGCAGGACGGCGCGCCCTCGATGAGGAAGAGGTAGCGCCACGCCTGCAGCCCGTGCGCGCCGTCGAGCTTCCCGACGCCGTACGCGATCGCGCCGCCGAACGCGCCGCCGAGGGTCGCGCTCGCGAGGATGAGCGCGATGCGGAGCGCGCGCTCCTCTGGGCGGTACCAGAACGTGAGCACGTAGACCATGCCGGGGAAGAGCCCCGCCTCGAACATGCCGAGGAGGAAGCGCACGGCGACGAGCCCGCCGAAGGAGCGGATCGCGCCGAGGATCATGGTCATGGCGCCCCAGGAGAACATGAGGAACGCGATCCAGCGCGAGGGGCGGAAGCGCTTGAGCATGTAGTTGGAGGGCGTCTCGAAGAGCGTGTAGGAGACGAAGAAGATCATGAGCGCGGTGAGGTACTGGCTGTCGGAGATGTGCACGGTCTGCATGAGCGAGTGGCCCGCGTCGCTGTTCAGGATCTTCGCGTTTCCCTGGATGGCGGTTGGTCAGAATCGGCTTCGCCGTGGCACGCGCGCACAAGGGAGAGGACCGCTTACGATGTTCGACCGGTCCAGCGAACAGAGAAGGTAGATGAGCATCGACGCGGGCACGATCCGCAAGTCGATCCGCCGCACCAACCTAACGCGTCCGAGGCGCACGTACGGTCATCAACACCTCGCGCTCGTACGCCCCACAGCGACTTTCAGAGTGTGCTCACCTTCTCTCGGCCTCAGCGTCGACCTCCACCACATCCGATGCGCCCGCGTCCTCCTCCTTGCCCTCTACCTCCTCCTCCATGCTCACCGCCTGCTGCTTTTCGATGTCCGCATCTGAGGACATGCTGCCGGATAAGGAGCCCGCGTTCGCGTCCCGCATTCTATGCTGATTTTTGGTTAGGCAGAGGACGCGCGCGGTCACCGAGTCGAGTCGAGCCGCGCTAGGCTGGTCCACGGTACGCAGGGAGTCGACGTCGAGTCTTCAAGCCGCGGGCAGGCCTCCTTTATACGCAGCGTACATTTGTATATTGTCATTGATCTCGTACGACATCGCATAACTCACAGCAGCACCTTCGCGGCGCCGCGCAGGTCATAAGAACTTGGGTCCTGGGCCGGTAGCGATAAGTGAGACGGCCGCGTCAGGTGGCCCCGTTCCTCCTGCGACAGAGGCGCCCGCGCGCGTCGGTGCGGCGGTGCCTGGAGAGGGTGATTCGTTTAAGAAACAAGAGTGCGGAGGTGGCTGGGGTGAACTGTTCGCGCAGAGGGCCCGATCGCGATTGGGATGCGGGGCGGGCAAGGACCCATGACAATGGTACATGAGGCCTCCGCAGATTTTCTGAAATTTCGGCCAAAATGTCCGGACAAAAGTACCCTCAATTCGGCCTGTAATGTCCGGGTTTGCAGAGGCATTTCGGCGTTTGCCGTGCCGGTCCGGCCGGCCCGTATACCAAAAACGGCAGTTTTTACCTCAAGCGCCCGAGGCAAGTTCCCTTCAGGGCGCTTAACGAGCGCTTAGGCCACCTACCCTGGGCCGCCGACCTCTCTCGTGTCCCGTTTGTCCGGAAATCTCAGAGGCCTGGAGGCCAATTTTGACCCTTTTTGTCCGGTCTGGCAGAGGCATTTGGGGTTTTTGCGGACCACTTTTGTCCGGAAACGTCATGAACCCGGCCCTACTATAGTCATGGGTCCTGGCGGGCAGGGTGATCAAAATCATCAATGCAGGGACGGGCATTGGATATCGGATCGGAGAGAGCCTCAGAGAGCAAAAACGCGGGCCTTGACAGGACTTGTTGCAACGGTCAGCAGCCACAGAACGTTCAGGCAGCCTTCATGCATGTCGCAGCGGAGCACGACTGCACAGACGAGTCGTCGCAGAGCCCTCGCAAGTGATATGCCTTACCACAGCAAACAGCTACCCAAACCAAGTCGAGAATTCGAAGAGTACGGTCCTAAGTATGCAACGCACCACACAGTTCCTCTCCCCCATCATATATCCCACGCCCATGTCTGAGCACATATCATTCACCACCAGCCGAGTGATCGGCACAACGTCCCGCACAACGTCCACCTCAACGCTCGACGCTCAACACCCAAACACCTCTCTCCGTAACACTAGCGCCCACGCCATCACACAGTACACGACCCCCGCCGGCAATGCGCACTTGACGCCGACCTGCGCCCAGTCCCACCGCCGCCTCTTCCCCTTCGCATCAACTCCTCCTCGCCCATTCGCAGCGCAGGACGGGATCGCGGGCGGGTGCTGATGCTGATGTGCCGAGTGAGCGTGCGAAGAATGTGAAGAATGCAAGGGATGCGAGGGGTGAGAAGGCGGGAGGGGCACGGGAACGATGTTCGAGGTGACCCAGAGCTGGACGCTCCGGCTGCAGCAAGTCGTCGTCCCTATCGCCGCCCAGCACACGAGCGGGCGCACGTCATGGTCCATCAGCGTCAGCGTCAAGTGTGTCGCCGGCCAGCAGATCGCTGCAGTAGTATGCATGCAATGCAATGGCGTGAGGGAGACGGGGCGGGTGGTGATGATGATATTAATGGATGGAGTAAGAGATTGGCAGTGGGGAGGAGGTTAATGAGACGCACCCTGGAGAGCGAGCAGGCGGATGAGCGTCGCGAAGGGCGAGTAGTATACTTTCCATCGCTTGAGGAGGCCTGTCGTGAGTTGCAGGCATTGCCAGCCAGTTAAGATGGACTACGAGTTGCACTATCCCATAAACCTCTTTCTTCCTCAGACACACGAAAGGAATGAAAACGTGACGCACCCAAAGCGCACTGACAAAGTAATCCACCCTCCACGCGTCGTTCCCGTCTGGAGGTACGATAACATGGTACACATTCCACAGCGTGCCGAACACGGCGGGCACGATCGCAAGCAGGCGGAAAAGCTGAAAGAGAAACTGGACGAGCCACGCAGTTGAAGATGGGAGGGATAGCTGCTGAGAGAGCGATGAGGGGCGTATGCGCGCGGTGGGCAGATTCCGCGGCTGAAAGACAGGCGTTGTCTAGTACCCGTCTGAACGCGAAGGTGGAAAGATGGCACTCACCGAGTCCTCGCCCTCTGTCTCTGTCTCACCCGCACATACCGCTCCCGGAGTAGTCGTGATTGGCTTTGCCCACCGATCGTCGTATGCCGTTGCTCTACCCTTGCCCTTCCCGCCCAGCAGCCTATGACGGAGCGTGTCCGCCAAACCACGCCTCCGCGACCCAAACAGCACCCCGTCGTCCGTCTCCGCGCCTGATTCCTCCTCATCCTCATCCGAAACTGGGTTCACACGCGCGGGCCGACGCGAGTGCTCCGAGAAGACCTGACGCGAGTGAGATGTGCCTGGGTATGCCGCCGAAGGGTCTGACGGGCTGGACATAGATAGGCCGGCACCGGGGAAGGTAGTAGGACTGCGGAGGTGTGGAGAGGACGCGGCACGCTTGCTCGGTCCGATAGGGTGCACTTCCGGAGGAGTGAGCGAGTACGGCGGGGGGCTGCTGCTGGGCGCGCTCATGGCGAGGAAGGTGGTGGTAGAGTGAGTATGTACGCGGGCTGCCGAGTGTCGTCGCCTGCTGGGAGGGGAGGAGGGAGATGCGATACTGTGCGAGCGATATCGCACTGGATTTGAGTTAGCTGTCGACGGTGCACCTGGACTTGCGGGGCGAGCGAGGGTATGCGTGTGGGTATTGCAAGTGTGCTGAGGTGTATGGCCGGCAGCGACGAGGACTTCTACGGTAGCGGGAACGATGAGGACGCCGGAGGGCGGACCGTACGGCGGCGGATCCTGCTGTATAAAGTCGGCCATGCCGTCAGCATCGTGGTCGCGCGCCTGGATAGGCATCTGAGAGAGAAAGCCGAGTGCAGGGAGAAAAGAAGCGGTTGAGAACTCACTGCGGACGGGTATGATATAAGTGCTGGCGGGGGAGGAGGAGGGGAGAAGAGGAGAAAGAGGAGGGCGGAGTGATCGCCGCTAAGGCGAAAATGGAGAGAGGTGGGGAACACTTTCAAGTTCCAGGCTGGCAGGCATGGAGTCAGTACCCAGCGTCCTGGTAACTTACCATCGCAAGGCACCCTTGACTAGAGACGCCCATAGCTTGGCTGCAGCCTCCTGCAGGCACGGGCAGTCGAGTTGGGGGATGCTCTCTATTCGCTCATTCTTATATACTGCGATGCTGACAGCCTGCGCTGCTTCTGCTTCGACGCATGTCAGAGGTGTTGCGTACAACTCCATGGCCATTGCCATCTGCGGCCTCACGATCGACAGCTCGAGCTGCCCGACTGCTCACATATCACCTTTTCATGTAGAACATCCACCCACTGCTCCTGCCTCAGGCTGCCTGTGGATCGAACGCAACGTTAACTTCAAGCTCATCATTCCCGACATCTCCCTAGCTCACTCGCGGGCGCAGCCTAACGCAGTCTCCAACTCGTTCTCATCATTGTCTTCCTGCACACTACCGACGGTCTTCCTGTGTTCCCTCTCTCAGCGCTCGCAGCTCCTATCAATCCCGACGAACCCACCTCGCCTCCCCGTCTCCGCCCTTCTCGTCTGCGGACGTCTTACGTTGATGTCCTCTGACGAACTGCGGCCTCTGGAACATCTCAGGTCCTAGAGTGTCCCTTTCCGTCTAATATGATACAGGCTGTCATCGCCGATCTAGGGTGGTGGCGGCACTGAGGCCTGCGCCGTCGACACGTTCGTCCAACTGGACACTCCCTCATTGCAATTTAACTCGCCTGTCTGAATTCATCGAGCCTAGCCCCGACGAGATTAGCGGTGCGTCCAGCGGTAAGCCCTTAAGGCCTTAGGCCTCAGATATGCAATGGAAGACTCGACTCGAAACCACCATATCCATCCTCTCAGGGCTGCATGCTCGACGGTGGGCGTGTCGCCTACTTACAGTAGTTCGAGTCCGTAATGAATCTCGTCCGTCGCGGATATTGCGTCGACGTTCGAGTGCACGTGCGAACCTTGCATGACGCCGACACTGGCGTGCTGCGTGCACGTCGCATCGGCCCCGTGTAGAGTGTCGATTCTCGAATTCCTTGAAGGTACTTAACCGTCGTCCTGGTATGACCGATAAGCAAGAGAACGACGAGCGTGCCAACACGAGGCGAGTAACAAGTTCTATCGCGCCCTGCCAATGCGATTCCATCGGCGTGATGGGGTACAGTTGACGTTAACATACCGTACCTAGCCCGCCGTGTTGGCGAGCAGCACCTACAACACCTTCACACGGTGCCACAGCTCGATAGCAGCTACAGCATGTAAAAATTATAGCACCAGATTCCAGGACCGTGGCTCCGTTGGCTTGCTATCGAATCGAAGACAAGACGGCGTACATGAACCGTTTTCGGAACACGATGGGCAGATACTTGCCCATTTCAAGCGGTTGTTGCTCGGCGGACGAGCGCTGTAGCGCCGGAGCAGAGAGTGAAGACTCGGTTCTCCTGTGGAGGAATGTAGCGGTTGATGGGGATTTGAGCTGTTCTGCCAGGTTATGAACCGGTGTTGATGAGATCGATGAGATCTTGAGAAGCCGTGCACCTAAACGTCGACAAATCGGCGAAAGGGTACAAACCTCCTTGGCATGTCCAACTGCACGCCGAAAGACCTTTGTCCAAAGCGGTCATCAAGGAAAAGTCCGAGCAGAAGATGTGGGGTATACATTACAGAATATTACCGTACCGTACATTTGCTCTATCACGCAGGCGCGCGTACGTCTAGCACGCACCGGCATATATAACGCGCGCAGACCAGGCATTGCAACGATACAATGTCCAGGATCGCCCTCCGCGCGCTCAGTACCGGAGTTCGGTCCAGAGCAAGGGCAGGAACACCACGCAGGCCGTCCAGAACTGCAAGCGCGGAGCAGCTTAGCAAAGTCGCGCGCCATAATGTAAAAGGGGGAAAACTCACGACTCGAAGGCTCTTGACGGCCAAGAACGGATACTCGTCTGGGCGGGGGCGAGCATATACGGGCTTCCCGTCCGCGCTGACGCCCACCTGGCGCGGGCTCGTGAAGAGGATCCAGATCGCGTACAGCGCGACCGTGAAGAAGTGGCGGAAGAGCAGGAAGGGCGCTTGCTCGATGCTGTGAGCGCGTCACGGGTTAGCTATGTGCGGGCGCGATATGAAGGATGAGCGGGACGTACCCGGCGAGTAAGCTGACGGGCTCGCGGACGCAGTTGCCGCCGAGCTCGAAGTACTTGAAACAACCGGTTCGCAGCACTTCGAGGTAGGGATCTGGTGCAGGTACACATGAGCGCTGCGCATAACACTGAAGGCGTGAATAGACATACCGTGAGCACCGAACAAGTCATACAGGGCAACACTGAGGATGTTGACCGTCGAAGAGAGCGGTTTGCGCGCCCAATGCCATCGGTGAAGCACGCCTTGTATCTCCTTCCAGTCAGCGAGATCCCGCGCATCCAGCAACATGTCGCGGAGGAGGACCACATCGTTGAACGCAACGGTCATACCACCGCCCGTGAGCGGATGGCGCATGTTCCAGGAATCGCCGAGGAGGATGACGCCTTCCTTCGTGTGCTTGCCCTGTTCGGACGGGGGCAGGAACGAGTTCGGCATGCGGCGCAGGCGGTCCTTCTCGATCGCCTTTTGCGCGGGGAGGTGGAGAGAGGCGGGCAGTTGGGGAATGATGTTCTTCAGGATGTGGTTCTTGAGGTCGGGTGGGACGGGGTTCTTCACGTCGACGAGTATCCGCGTGTCGTGCGTGCCAATCTGGTATAACAGCACCGGCCCGTGTCCCTTCACGAGGGCAACGGTACCGTGCTTGGGTATGGGCAGCGTCGCGTCTTCGAGGATGAGCCCGACAAAGTGGCCCTTGACCTCAGCCGGCAGCGCAGCCTTGCCCATGACCTGGTTGCGGAAGTTGGAGAAGCAGCCGTCGGCGATGACGGTGAGGTCCCCAAAGAACGCCTCCTTCTCTACCGCGCCCTCCTCCTTGCGCGTCGCGCGCACGCCCAGCACGCGCCCCGTCAGTGGGCACTCGATGAGCTCCGACACGGTCGCCTCGACGACCTCGACGCCCGCCGCCTGCTTCGCCTTCGCGCGCAGAGCCTGAATGAAGCGGCCGTGGTGGAACGCGCGGCCCTCGTAGCCGTCCGGGTAGGGTATATGCACGGGCTTGCCGTCGAGCATGACGCAGTAGCCGTAGGTGGGGATCGCGTCGATGCCCTCGACGCAGGATTCGAGCCCGAGCTTCTGGAGCGCCATGATGCCGCCGGGCTGGAGGAGCTCGCCGACGATGCGGTCGGGCTCCGCGAGCGACCGTTCGAGCAGACATATCCGCAGGGGTCTTGAGCGTTCCTTTGCTGCTGCTGCGAGCGCGTGTGCGAGGGCAGAGCCGGCGATGCCGGCGCCGACGATGAGGACGTCGTAGGAGGTAGACCACATGGGACCCGTAGAGGAAGCTGAGGAGGAAGCGGTCGTCGCGGTCATGGCTGCGAGGAATGTATGCTGTTTATGAGCGAGAACGAGGACGTGGTGGGTGCTCCAGAGCTGTCGGCGACGGTCTGGTCGATGGTCTCGTCGGCGTCGTCGTGGTCGAGACTGTAGAAGACATTTTGCGAGTCGTCTCACTCGCCATGATTTCTCGCGAGGACTATAGCGACGGTGCTGCCAAACTCGATCTCGTCGATCGCGATCGTCTCGTCGGCGTCGCCCGTGAGTGGAGACAGCTGAGGAGGTCGAGGAAGCGTGATCAGGTCGCGGTTTCTGGAAGGCGACGATGGCTGCGTCTGTCACCTGACCTGCCGCGGAGGGAGGATGCAGACGAGGCGAGATTGACGGACTCTGGCAGATCAGGCTGAGGAGGATGCAAGTGCCAAGTACGCAGCTGCAGGGGATGCAAGTACGCAGCTGCAGGGGATGCAAGTACGCAGCTGCAGGGGATGCAAGTACGCAGCTGCAGAGGATTCCAGTACGCAGGGGATGCCAGTGTTGAGATTAATATTGGCTGTACTTGTCGCGTTACCTCTAGGCCGCTGTATGCGCCGAGTGTCGTACGTACAGAGCGCAGTAGTCCCAGGCAAAACAGTAGAAATGACATCGCATTGCATTGCAGCCAGTTGTCCAGGCCGGCACAAGCCTGAGCATCATGGACTCGGAGCGCAAACGGCGCCCAAGTGCTCTGAGTCTCAGGCGTTCAGTACTGTTACAGTTCAGTAGCTCTCTCGCCCAATTTGGCAGCTCCTCTAGTTTGAGCCGCCCGTCCCTCGTCCTTTGCTCCCGACCACCACCACCGTCTCCCGCTCAGCTGCCAGACGTCGTCCATCTGCTCTGGAAAGTCAGGAAAACGCAACTCTACGCGACCGTGTGCAGTCAAGTGCACGCGTTATTAAAAAAGGTTTGTGCGCCTCTCGCTGCGTCCGAGTCCGGTCGCTACCGCTTCAAGTTCCGCCGCTCGCCTCCGTCTCTCTACGTGCCCATCGTCCTCTCCGAACGCGATGCTTCGAAAACCAAGGACTGGAAAAGCTGATCAGCATTGCACAAGACGCCGTCGTCCGTCGTCCGAGTCACTCGCGACCGTAGACACTCACCTCACTCGGAGGGCGGCGAGGCGGCGAGCCCCGGCAGAGCGCATGCGGCATGTTCGAGGAACACTAGGTATGTTGTTGATTCCCTCGTCCAGCGCTCACGTCCTCGCCTCGAACGTCGACTGGCGTGCATGCACCATCCAGTGAGCCGCTCGACGTTCGATGCGTAGACTTTGAGCGGTGCATACTAGTGACTGTGAACGAGGACGGCGGGGGCGATGCCGTGAACGCGGAATGGCTCCGAACCGCCTCCTCCTCGCATGTACCCTACCAGGGCGATGGACGGAGAACGCGTGACATGTTGTCCTGTGCGTCGCTTCTTGCCCTGGACGGCGCCGGTCGCAGTCCCCGTGGCGATGGCATGGTGCCCGTTCCTGCTGCACATGCCGCCGCCGACGTTCCTGTCCACCAAGCGACGTGCACAGCACTGAACGCACCTGTGGGCGAGTGTTCAGTCATTCACGTGCATATCAGCTGCGATTTGGCAACGCACACAAGCCATTCATATTGATGCCGCCACCCTCGTCCCCCTCAGCCCACCCGACGCCGCGGGGGCGATCCTCACTCGTACGCCGGCAGCCACCGTCGACGATGTGGACGACGTTCACCCGCCGAGCACGGACGTCTGCACGCTCGGTGTCGAACGTGCAGGCGTGATATCGTGCTGGAAGAATGAGAAGTTGGCGAGGGTTGGGCCAGACGCTGGCAAGAGGTGTCGAGCTCGACACGTTTCACGTCCGTCGTCCGTTCGTTAGTCGACCGGGTGCTGTCCAGGTTCGCAGAAGACAACTCACCCTTCGTCGTTCTTTGCAGCCTCTGACAAGCTTCTCGCCGTCGCCATCGCCATCGCGTCGCACGCCGCGTGCAGATCCACTGGCAGATTGATCGAGGCGAGACGCAAGCACACATCACGCAAGGCTTGGGTAACGAC
Source organism: Trametes sanguinea (assembly GCA_008973685.1). Classification (NCBI taxonomy): domain Eukaryota; kingdom Fungi; phylum Basidiomycota; class Agaricomycetes; order Polyporales; family Polyporaceae; genus Trametes; species Trametes sanguinea. The sequence goes on from WAHA01000018.1 coordinate 805,802, forward strand.
CAGGCGCGCGTGGATAGGACCGAGGATGCGGACGCGGCAGACCATATCCATCATGCACGACGCGGGCCGCGAAGGACGATCGGAGACGGGCCGGCCCTCGACGGCGTCGCAAGCATCGACATCGAGCCAACGACTAGATACGATGATAGCGGAGAGCTAGTGGGGAACGGGACGACATCCAAGAATGAGGGACAGCGCGTCGGGAGGCAGCAGGAATGAGGGACAGCGCGCCGGGAGGCGGGAGGGGAGCATGGGGAAAGGAGCCAATTGACGTCCGCAGGCGTCAGCCGATCCGAGGTGCGTCCTTATACACAAATTATTCTACATCTATAGCGCGCCTGCTGGCCGCTGCTCTCGCTCCGAATTGGGAGCGCAATTGACGAGAGCGCCATTTGCCAGCCTTGTTACTCGGCTGCACGGAGACGTCGGAGTTGCGCGACGGTGAGTGTCCCACATGGTATCTCGCTGGCGGCTGGGGTCTGTCCAGGCGCGACTGAATGCTTAGCTCGCTACCTTTCGTTTCCAAGCCATGCGGCTTGGAGCTTCCGGCGCGAGGCGAGCACGCATTCTGCGTCGTCTGCGCCATCGCAGGGGATCCAGTTCGCGAGCTCAGCAATAGCATCGTTGCGACGCAATGAGCGCAATTGGGACTCGACGCGTACGCCGCGACGCAGAGCGTATGACCCAGCCAGTGATGTTTCAGGTATGCTACCGGCCTTATACCGTGGTACGCTCTCATATGGAGCACGAAATGGCACTCGCGTCCTCACGTACACGCTTCCCAAGCTGGTGCATGCTTGACGCGAGCACACATGACTGTTCTGAGCGTCGACTCTCGATACAAACGATGGATCGCACGTCAGACCGGCTCACATATTGCGATATTGCGATTCATGCGTGCACAGAGGTTCCGCACCGCGAGGTGATCTGAAGCTATACCGCCGCATGGATACGTGGACGAATCAGCCCGAGTCCAAGACCCGCGCGATCTAACATTGCCCTCCATATCTCAGTGTCGACGTGCAGCGCCTCGATCCTCCGTCGGACATTGTCGCAGCTGCCCGTCTAGCTTCCGCCCACGAGTGCGAGTCAACGATTAAACGGCACATTAGATCTCTCGATGATACCGCGGAATGCAGCCTTGCGAGTTCGTACGGATTGATCACCGCCATGCGTGCATACCACAGCTCGGATCCCTCAAGCTGTACGGAGGGGCCTCGCAATCGACCGAGTGAGCGCGTTCAGCACGTCACAGTCTTGGTTGCGCTTGCTGCGCGGCCGTCTCGATGGCACTGACCCGCCATAGGCTCCTTTCTGTATACGCCGGCTCGCAGCGGGTCGCGTTCGACTGCTAGCGGCATTCGATCGACAGGACAACTCCGTAGGAGCACGACGAGGGGCCGATGCCAGGACACCTCGTCGCCCACATCTCTCCTCCGTTCACGGCTCGGTGCGCGACTCTGACGGGCGCGCTCTCTGACATTCTCGACGAAGGTGCGCCTCGGTCCCTGCCGTCATCATGTTTTACGCAAATCGTGTCTGACCAGTCACCCGCCACTGCCCCGTTCTGCCGCAGTGTGATCTTCGTACGAGTCACCGTGACGGCCTTGCCCAGCACGCTTCGGGCTGAACGCCTCAGAAATGCGAATGCGATTCGTGCCAACAGCTTTCTGGCGAGCTATCCGATTCCACTGTGAGTGCACGCACCGCCAACCGCCAGAGCAGGGGATCAAGAGCATCCGAAGAGCCCATCCACGTTCGTCGTTTGCTGGCTCGAATGCACCGCGCCTACGTACGCTCCCTGTGTGTCTACGCGTGTCGAGACGAACCGATTTCGGCTGATATGCCGCACGTACGCATGCGTTCGGGACTCTCGAGCTGATGCCGCGCAGCTATTCGGCACCCTCTTCAAGTGTCTGCAGACTGTCTTCCAGATTGATAGCTCCCAACTTTGTCCTGGATACTCGCCATCTCAGCGCACACCCCGGGTGGTGTTCGAGCGCATCAAGTCACCCTGTGAGTCGAACACGAACGCGGCTACCGCCGCATCGACTGGCTCTTGGACGGACCACCGACGCGGCGGTGGCGGACTGCGTGCTCCGAGTCAAGCGCAGGAGATACCGACCCTGGTAGCGCTGTAGCGCGTCGATGGTAGCACCGAGTTCAGGCCGCTTTAGCTTCCATGCCACACGCGGACATCAACCCCCAACCCTCGGACAACGTCAATTTCCTTACCGGACGAGTGCTAGCTCGAGTGCCCTATACACCCACACGCCTCCCGAGCGCGCGCAGATTCGAAATGGTACGTCACCCAGCCAGCCCTGCTCCTCTCCTGCTTCGTAGCTGACTGACATGATCTCACGATGCAGAACGACCGTGCAGCTGCGGGGCGCGATGACGTGTTGTGTTTCGATAGGCAATACTGCCGCGATGAGAGCGTTACCGCAACCCGCTCACGCAGTGGCCTGCTCCACTGGACACTGCCAGTGATCTTGGTACGCTGATTTTCCCGCACTTCTCCTCCGCGAGGCATTGCGGATTCTACCGCGCACTCACACGTCTACAGCCCAATCTGCACATGCGCCAGGGTACGCTCAGATGCACGGCACAATGTCGCGCGAGTGGACGTACCACCGACCAGAGCCAAGGTGAGAGCAACGGCGAGGCGGCTGGAACACTACTCGGCACCCTCGTGCGCTCGTTACGACCTCGATGACGCTCTGCCCCGTCCCCGTCGCTCTCTCCGCTGGGCCGGGGAGCATCTGAGCAGCGTCTATCTGAGCAGATCCCGGCTTGGCTATCCACCGAGGGTGCGGACCCGAGTGTCGACCCGCCCGCTCCGGTTCCCCGTGTTAGATATGGCAAAGCCTAAGCTCTTCTCTACCTTGCTCGGGCACGCCGGGAGATTGCGACCGCGACCGCGACCGCCGGACGGCTGGCTGTTGCTTGACGAAGGCACCGTGTCCGATTCTCCCGAACAGGTACGCTTCACTTCTTAACGCTATTGTTGATGTCGAGAACGCGTCGGGGATGATCCCGGACCCATGCGCAATCGCCGCGGCGTTACACAGTTGTGGGTCCACCCCGCTGTCTGTCTGTCACTGTCGCGTGCCGCTCACCTGTCCGCCTTGGCCTGCAGTCGCCCTTCCCCACTGCCCGTCTCGTCAAGTTGGTGTATCGGGGCAATCACGAGGTTTGCGTTGCGCACTGCGCGCGCATGCGGCCGCTCTGGCATAAGCGGACTTTGGCACGTCAAAGACAAGGCGTGGATCGTGCCTCGGCAAAAATTGACAATTCGGCACCTTCGCGGGGACGCACACGGTGCGTCTGACTTGTTCTCCAGCGCGTCCCTGGGTCTGCCTCATTTGGTGCTCCTCTCTACATCTTCGGAGGTCCAGAGTACATCTTGGCCCGACGTCCCCGCCGATAGTACGCCAATGCAACAAAGTTCTAGCGTCGGATGTGAGGTGGGCTTACTACAGGAGAGTTCGATAGATTTCCACCGGTATACTCACTTCCTGGCAGGATGGGGACTGGCCTTGATTCCGGAAAGATAGTGTCCGAGTCTCCGCCGGTTTGTGCTCTCAAGCTCCATGCACACACCCAGGCTGAACACTTCCAACGATGCTGACGAGCCCCATTCCCCGACTCGGGGCTCGTTCTTACCATGTGCACCGTCACGGTCGAGCTACGCGCTGATGAAAGCAGCGGAAAGCTCTCTGGTGCGCGCTCGCAGACGGCAACAGGCAGCACATGCACGATCCGACGCCGCGAGGTCGCGAGGTCGCGAGGTGATGGCTGCCGAACGTTTCGCACAAGAGCACAAGAGCGTCATCCAGGGAGTGGTCACCGCGCCGTTCAGGGTCTGCGACCGAAGAAGGCCGCTGCAGTTGCCTCCACAGACGTCTCGCGAAATCGTTTGCAGATGGCAACGACAGAGGACCCGAAGACGAGGCGGCCGGTGCTGAGGTCATCCTCCGCTCCGACCACCGCGTCCGTGAAAGACCCTCCCTCAGGCTCGCCTCGTTCTCCTGTGGACTGTCCCCATCTCCCCCTGCCCCCGTCGTTTTCCCCTGCTGCCTGCTGCCTGCTGCCCTCTCGCGCCCCCCGTCGACAATCATACAAGGCTCCAACACCTGCCATACCACGCTACGCCGCAGACATCTCGCCTCAGAGTGAACGCACGGTGGGTAGTGCACCATTCCTCCGATGCTGCTGACGACGCCATGACAGAATCCACATCTCGAAACGCCCATAGCCACGCTCGCCGTCCGTGTCGAGCATGGTGCGTCCTGAGAATGCCATGCGTGGTCGCATGCTGGGCTGGAACTCGAACGTCCAGTCTCAGGTGAGTCGCGGCGCAGAACTGCGGTATGACATATGATTGTACTGACATGGTACGCACAGCTCGTACAGCCGATCTGTTTCTCACTCTCTGCTCGCGCATGCTGACCACGCAACACACCACCTCATCTCCGTCCCCATCTGCTTCAGATTCTCCGCCCCGCTTGCACCTCGCGCTGACACCTGAACACGAGCTTGTTGACCGTTGACCGGTGCGTGTCCCTCGAGTTGCCCGTTTCACGCGTTCAGTCGTGAATGTATACGTGTACGCGCGCCTTGTCCCGCTCCGAATACGCTCACAACTCATGACAATTAACCGTCCTGCGAGACGCTCTCGCACCGACGTCGTCCACCGTGGAAGCGTCCATCCGGCGGGTGGCATTGGATAGTCGTCGCAGGTGAGTGAAGTGTAGCTCCGTGGCATGTTTAACACTGAGAGAACATGAGTATATATGCTCGACATGGGAGAATAGAGTCATCTATGTACATGATCTTCGAGTACGGTCAAGGTTCGGTAGCGTACAGTCAGCCGGCCGGGCTTCCGCGTCGACGGCTGTCGCACGACACTCGGGTTCGCTGTCGCGAGTCTCGTACCGGGGAAGAAGAGCCATGTGGGAGGACGCGCTGGTGGAGGCACGCTCGGTGGAGTGGTCGGGGACAGCGAACGCGCTGCAGCCTGAGAGGGCGCGCGAGGGCACGACGCACTCGGGTCGTGTTGAGCGCGCGCGCGAAGCTGCCTGTGCGCGCGTTCGTGATCATCGACGCATACATACGCCAGCGCGCGAGGGAGACTGTGCTGCGCGTGCGTCGCGCAAGAGAAGATCGGACTCAATGGACGAGCGCGTGAACGGATGGATTTTGGCCCGGAGTTTGCAGAGTCGGGCGGTCTTCTGTGCGCGTGTGGAGAGCCGTTGCGGACGGAACGGATTGAAACTGTCCTCACAGGACAACAGGTTTGTTTGTGAGGGGACCATCTTCGCCGTCGACCATTCTGCGAGTAGGGTACTTGGCATACACAGGTCCCCCGCCCTCATTAAATCCAATCGACGTCACGTCGCGAGAGGTCATGCAGGTATACGAAAGTCTGAGCAGAAGATGTAGATGTGGGGTATACATTACAGAATATTACCGTACCGTACATTTGCTCTACCGCGCCCGCGCGCGTACGTCTAGCACGCACCGGCATGCAACGCGCGCAGACCTGGCGCCGGTGCATGCAAAGTCCCTCCAGGACCGACCCCGCTCAGATCCAACGCGCGCAGACCCAACGTGCAAGGTCCGTCCAGGATCCTGCTCAATACCGGAGCTCGGTCCAGAGCAAGGGCAGGAACACCACGCAGGCCGTCCAGAACTGCAAGCGCGGAGCAGCTTAGCAAAGTCGCGCGCCATAATGTAAAAGGGGGAAAACTCACGACTCGAAGGCTCTTGACGGCCAAGAACGGATACTCGTCTGGGCGGGGGCGCGCATATACGGGCTTCCCGTCCGCGCTGACGCCCACCTGGCGCGGGCTCGTGAAGAGAATCCAGATCGCGTACAGCGCGACGGTGAAGAAGTGGCGGAAGAGCAGGAAGGGCGCTTGCTCGATGCTATCAGCGGATCATGGGTTAGCTGTATGCAGGTGCGATGTTTGGGATGAGGGAGGCACGTACCCGGCGAGCAGGCTGACGGGCTCTCGGACGCAGTTGCCGCCGAGCTCGAAGTACTTGAAACAACCTGTTCGCAGGACTTCGAGGTAGGGATCTATTTGCGGTTATGCATGAGCGCCGCGCGTAGTGCAAAGCGTGTGTCCAGACGTACCGTGGGCACCGAACAAGTCATACAAGGCAACACTGAGAATGTTGACCGTCGAAGAGAGCGGTTTGCGCGCCCAATGCCATCGGTGAAGCACGCCCTGGATCTCCTTCCAGTCCGCGAGATTCTTCACCTCCAGCAGCATGTCGCGGAGGAGAACCACGTCGTTAAACGCGACGGTCATGCCGCCGCCGGTGAGCGGATGGCGCATGTTCCAGGAATCGCCGAGGAGAATGACGCCTTCCTTCGTGTGCTTTCCCTGTTCGGATGGGGGCAGGAATGAATTCGGCATGCGGCGCAGACGGTCCTTCTCAATCGCCTTCTGCGCGGGGAGGTGGAGAGAGGCGGGTAGTTGGGGGATGATGTTCCTCAGGATGTGATTCTTGAGGTCGGACGGGACGGGGTTCTTCACGTCGACGAGAATCCGCGTGTCGTGCGTGCCAATCTGGTATAAAAGCACCGGCCCGTGTCCCTTCACGAGGGCGACGGTGCCGTGCTTGGGTATGGGCAGCGTTGCGTCTTCGAGGATGAGCCCGACAAAGTGGCCCTTGACCTCAGCCGGCAGCGCAGCCTTGCCCATGACCTGGTTGCGGAAGTTGGAGAAGCAGCCGTCGGCGATGACGGTGAGGTCCCCAAAGAACGCCTCCTTCTCGACCGCGCCCTCCTCCTTGCGCGTCGCGCGCACGCCCAGCACACGCCCCGTCAGTGGGCACTCGATCAGCTCCGACACAGTCGCCTCGACGACCTCGACGCCCGCCGCCTGCTTCGCCTTCGCGCGCAAGGCCTGGATGAAGCGGCCGTGGTGGAACGCGCGGCCCTCGTAGCCGTCCGGGTAGGGTATATGCACGGGCTTGCCGTCGAGCATGACGCAGTAGCCGTAGGTGGGGATCGCGTCGATGCCCTCGACGCAGGATTCGAGCCCGAGCTTCTGGAGCGCCATGATGCCGCCGGGTTGGAGGAGCTCGCCGACGATGCGGTCGGGCTCCGCGAGCGACCGTTCAAGCAGACATATCCGCAGGGGTCTTGAGCGTTCCTTTGCTGCTGCTGCAAGCGCGTGTGCGAGGGCAGAGCCGGCGATGCCGGCGCCGACGATGAGGACGTCGTAGGAGGTAGACCACATGGGACCCGTAGAGGAAGCTGAGGAGGAAGCGGTCGTCGCGGTCATGGCTGCGAGGAATGTATGCTGTTTATGAGCGAGAACGAGGACGTGGTGGGTGCTCCAGAGCTGTCGGCGACGGTCTGGTCGATGGTCTCGTCGGCGTCGTCGTGGTCGAGACTGTAGAAGACATTTTGCGAGTCGTCCCACTCCGCCATTATTTCTCGCCACGACTATAGCGAGGCTCCTGCCAAACTGGGCCGCGTTTCCCTATTTGGCACGATTTTGATCCCATCATCGTGCGCGCCTCTCACTCGTCGCTTGTGATTATTCTCGCTCATCGCAGTTTACAGGTGTATTGCCACTGCCAGTGAGTTATACCGTGTGTGCTACGTATCGTGGAATAGAAGCGTCGCTTGACGCATAGGTACGAAACTCCGAGCAGACTCGGAATGGATGCCTGGCCAAGAGCGCGATCGCCGAGCGATTTAAGATGAACAGCGTATTTCACAAGTACATGACTTCATAGAGAGCTACATACCATGACCACAATGGGATCGACCTACAGTATACAACCGCTTTGACGGGGGCCGCCTATGACCCAGCGCTATCACGATGGTCGTCGGCATACCCTCGCGCAATACCACTACGCCCTTGCTCCAGAACGCTAGGAGCGTCTTGGCCTATGCGGGTTTCGAGTCCTCGGAAACTACGCCCTTGCAGGAATTGCGCTGCAAGGATTATATGCGTGTGAGTCAATGCTCCGCTGGAACTCTGAGGAAGAACACACCTGCAGCACTATCGTCCATCTTGGAAAGCGCATTTTCTTGATTACGGAGGATTACGGCAGAAGACTGTTCATCTCCGCTGGCAGGTGTCACGGTGGAATCTGTCGGAGGTGTTCAGAACACATGCCATGTATGAGAAGTTTAGAGTCTGGCGAACCTCCGTAGCGTTTCGCGTGGCGATACTTTCCACTGACGAGCGAGAATACGGGCTGCTCCAAATCCTCTTCTTCATTGTCTTCCGATGGTTCCGCGCCTGTGAAGGAACACATGAACACTTGTTGTAAATAAATGTGATGAATCGTAGACAAATACCATTCAGCCCTTCCTGATATTCTCTGAGTAATTGATCGAAATCGAGAATGTACCGTCCCGTCCAGGATTGTGTAGGTTGAAGGGCCACCTCGAGTTCGTATGGCGTCACGATGGGCCGTAGGAAATCCTGCAGGAGACAGGCATGAGTTGGAGTCAAGGGATATTCGTAAATTTCTGCGATACCTTAGCATCCAGAAGGCTATTCTCCGGGCACGCGACAAGGACAAAACACTCAATCTCCAGGAAGTTGGCGAGCTTGGCCGGGTTCGGTTTGCCGACGCTGATGGTATATGACTTCTTGTGCGCCTTTTTGATGATGTCGCGCAGGTGTGCGATCAGAGGCAGGTAGTTCGCTGTGAACGTACAGGTGAGCGTCCGTCGTTCAGCAGTGTCCAAATTTACTAACCAACGCCAAGCGTTCCAACGAGGATACCAATCACATCGGCGTCGCGAGCTTTCTGAACGATGGCGTATCGTCGCATAAGCAATTTGTTTGTTCGGGAGGACTCTATGCGAGTCTCGCGCGTTACTGGGTCGTACGAGAGTATCTGGAGCTTTGTTGTTAGCATGGCAAGAAGCGGTGCGACGAGGTTCATACCTCGTAGGATGCGTGTGTCAGGAGTAGGTTTGTCAGTGTGAGGCTTTCGCTCCCGAGATAGAGTATCATGCAGTCCTCAGGACTGGTGTCGTGTTGCGCCTCGTCGGTAGATTGCATCTGGTTCGGGTCGGCGGTGGCGTTGTGTACTTGATGGTGTACGCGTTGCGGCCCGCTTGGAGTGGGCAATGCGACCAGGGGTATTGGGGTGTGCAGAATCTGCGTCGCAGGAGGGAGCCGCTCCTTCAGCTCTCTTATCACGTTCTCTGTCATCGACCGTAAGTAGCAGCTTAGGAGCTTTAAGATGAAAGGCATCACCTGCATGGTATGCGTACGCAACATCGTACCGGAGCAAAATGCTCCTCTTTTCAGACAGGTTGGAATTCGTCTTGAGGGCTTCAGAAACGATATCTGCGCAGTGTCGCGGATCGATCGGCTTCTTTCCTAGCACGTATATCACAGGAAGTCGCGAGGTCCTGTATACGTTGCATCAGTGGGCTACTCCCGCCATCGGGCGACCATATAACGCACTGACTCATGCATGCATGTCCGTAATGGACCAGTGCGTCGGCATCCACATGCTGGGCCGCGACCTCATCCACGCAGCAACTGGCAGAGTAAGATTAGCGCTCTTCATGTTCCCGGGCAAGGTTGATTGCCACACCTTCCGTAGGAGGTGTCTGCGAGTACGTAAAGCTCTCGAGAGTCGGCTATTTTCGCCTTCAACGCCCTGTACAATGGCACAGAGTGCGGCAAGAGCTCATCAGGAAACTGCAGCGCGATCTGTGAAATCTTTGTCACCGATACTGCTTTAGACGTGAGTGACTCTTGAGCAACATACCCTCTTGTAGTCGCCTTTCTCTATTTCTTCGGCAGTCCTTTGCACATCAAAGGTGTCTTCAAGTTCTTCCGGGGATAAATCGGTCGGCACTTCCTCTTGCAGATCAATCGTTCGGCTGATCGCTTCTGCACCCGAGGACGAGAACGCAGTGAGTTCCGCCATGAACTTGTAGTTTGGCAAGTTCTTTGAAGGCCTATACTCAGCCTCTGAAATTGATGAATAAGTACGGTTGTGACTTCGATGGCTGTTTCTCCGAACTCACTGGTACTTAGCAAGAAATTGAAGAAGGAAAGGTTCAGAGCAGCACGGGTTAGGGTTATACCACATGTGCCCCTAGCCTAGGGCTTACCGTACTCGATCCAAAATTCGCGTGCCGTGAGCGCGCCGACTTCGTCCACCACCACCACCACCATGTCGTCTTCCACGTCGTCGCAGGGCGTCGTCGACCGCGTCCAGAACTTCGTCTCCGAGCACAAGCATGCCGTGCTGATTGGCACCGCGGCCGCGCTTGTTGCTATCGGCGGTGTTGCGTACTACGCTTCGTCCTCAAGCAGTGGTCCTCGCGGTGACGTAGAGAAGGGCGAGGGGAAGAAGGACAAGAAGAAGAGCAAGAAGAGGAAGACGGTCAAGGACGAAGACGGTCCTATCCTTGAGGAGCGCAAGCCGAAGGCTTCAGCTGTTGAGGAAGGTGAGTAACGCGTGTCGGATATCGTCCGGCTATTGCAGCAGGCACGGGCTGATAGCTTTCTCAGAGGAGCCAGTCTACACTCCTGAAGAGATTGCACGGTTGTCTGAGGAGGTGAGTGATCCTTTAGGCTGCTCGGCCAGTACCAAGACCAGGACCGTGGCCAGGACCAGTTAGCGATGGGCGGGTTATATCCTGACTCTCCAAGCTGGTCCGGGTTTATTGGGGTCTGAACCACGGTCAGTCCTTGCACCAGAGAGATGTCACGGTGTCATTTGTACGGCCGCCCGGACTGTTGACTGCCACACGAACATCCATTTTGTGGTGGCCTACGCGACCTTGCGAGAGGTCACCTACCAGCTGTTCTAGTTCGTCCGCAGGGCTATGTCCTGGAGTCACAACTCCAGCGATCTGAGTCCCGCTAGGGCTCACTCGTAGCGGTGTAACTGCATGTGCAGTCAATACTGGGTGGTGTGAAGAATGCTTTCAACATATGTCACTCTATTCTACCCAGTAATTCTGCCGTGACAAATGAGCTCTACAATCTGACCGGGGTCTGGCTTGCGGCCGCAAAGCATCGCTACGCGTTCACCTACTCACTGTCCTCCAGGAGCGCACGAAGGCTGCCGCATCTCTGAAGGCCAAGGGTAATGCCGCCTATCAACAGCGCAAGTTTGCAGCCGCAATTGAGTACTATACCCGTGCCATTGCTGTTACCCCCAAACCCGAACCCGTCTTCTTCAGCAACCGTGCCGCATGTAAGTCTGCATTGGCACGTATGCTGGCAAAGATGCTGAACGGAATGGATAGGTTACGTCAACCTGAACCCCCCGCAACATGAGAAGGTTGTCGAGGATTGCGATCAGGCTCTTGCTCTTGACAAAAACTACCTCAAAGCGTTGAACCGTCGCGCAACGGCTCTGGAAGCCCTCGACAGGCTGGAGGAGGCTCTGCGAGGTTAGTGCTGACGTCGGATCATGGTGTGCAGTTGGTTGTAACGTTCGCAAATAGACTTCACAGCTGCCGCCATTCTTGACAAGTTCCAGAATATGGCCGCGGCAGAATCTGTGGAGCGCGTGCTCAAAAAATTGGCCACCAAGAAAGCGCAGGAGATCTTTGCCGTAAGCTATCCATGTTTGCGCACCTGTCTAGAGCGGGAATACTGACATGTTATGTCATCAGTCGCGCGAGAAGCGTTTGCCCTCACATATGTTCACGTCCGCATACTTTGGTGCATTCCGGCCAAGTGAGTTATCCGACGTTAGTAGCCGAGTCTTCCCTGTTGACGCAATGCATAGGGCCACTGCCTGAGCTTCCCGAAAATGCTTCACAGGGAGACCAGACGCTCCGCATGGCATTGGAAGCGCTTTCAGCCTCCGACTACGCGCATGCATTCACCCTTGTGAACGAGGCGCTTGAGCAGGGCATCACTTGGGACGCTGGCAAGGCAGAGGCTCTGAACCTCCGCGGCACGTTCAAGTTCCTCATGACGGACATCGACGGTGCCAAGGAGGACTTCCTGAAGTCTCTTGAGCTTGATCCGTCCCTCACGCAAACGTGGGTGAAGATTGCGAGCGTGTGGATGGAGCAGGGCGACCCGAAGAAGGCGTTCGAGTGCTTTGAGGAGGCGATCAAGCACAACCCGAACGACCCTGACATCTACTACCACCGTGGACAAGGTGCGCTGCATTATCGTAGGTGCAGAGACATTTCGCTTACGATATGATAGTCTTGTTCATCATGAACGAGTTCACCGATGCTGCGGAGAACTACACCAAGTCCACCGAGCTCGACGACAAGTTTGTCTTCAGCCACATTCAGCTGGCGGTCGCCCAGTACAAGTCTGGCAACCTCGCCAACAGCATGGCCACCTTCCGGCGGACGCTCAAGGCGTTCCCTGACCGTAGCGAGCCTCAAAACTACTAGTACGTTTGCCCCGTTGTTCTCTAGAAAGAGCCCTTAAGCTGACCAACTGTCGCAGCGGCGAGCTCCTGCTTGATCAACAACGCTACCCCGACGCGGTCGAGAAGTTCGATCGCGCTATTGAGATCGAGCGCGCGAAGTACGTCCGCTGCAACGTTATCAACCCACGTTTTCCCATCTAACATCGCATACATCTACAGGACTACGCCAATGAATGTTCTTCCTTTGGTGAACAAGGGTCTTGCGCTCTTCCAGTGGAAGCAGGACGTCGAGGCCGCTGAGAAATGCTGCCAGGAAGCGCTTGAGATCGACCCTGAGTGTGAGGCGGCGGTCGCTACGCTCGCACAGCTCAGCCTGCAACAAGGCAAGATTGATGTTGCTCTGAAGATGTTCGACCGCCAGTCGCAGCTCGCGCGCAGCGAACCCGAGCTGATCAGTGCATTGACTTACCAATACGTGAGTGCTGTATTGTTGCCACTGTCCCAGCGTGATTCTGACAAATCTACCTTCACCTTTCAGGCCACCGAGGCGCAGGTCAAGTTCATGCAGACCTATCCCGAGATGGCTGCACAGCTGGGGCAGATGGCTAGGATGATGTAAACCATGTCTTGAAGGCCGCTTCATGATGGACTGCCCCGTCGCCCGCACCGCTATATGACTTGCTTATATTCTACTGTAGTCCCGTCGATAAGTTGATCCTCACTCCTTTCCTTTACTGCCTGCTGTGCAGTGAGCAACAAACATTGTTTGATTGTCAGACTCTCAGCGTGTGCTGAGTCCGTGCAAGTGATCAACGTGATACATGCCGCGATTCGACCAAAGTCTCGCGCTTAACGAATCATGATCTTGGGCTGTTTGGCTCCGCACCACGACGACCTCACTCACGCTCACGAAGATTCAAGCTGGTCTAAGATCTCTTTATCATCCGTATTGCTCTGCAGCTATTCTATACTTGTTTTTCTGGCTTCACGTCTCGACGTTCTCGGTGTAAACGACCATGGATGCCGCTCCCGGACCATCTACCTCTCCAGATGCCTCGTCGAAACGACGGCGACAAGTCGCTTTCTATCCTAACATGAACTCGTCTAACAAGCCTCAGAAACCGTTCAGCCGCAGCGCGGCCAAGCGAGAAAGCGTCATGGCATTGGGCAGTATCGAGCATCTGCAGCACTACTTCACGAAGACCGGGATATCAGCGGAGAGCGAGTGCGTACCAGCCATCGTAAGTCGGTGCTCACTGCTGAGCCATGCATGCGCAGTCCGTTGCAGAAGCCGAACAGCGGGCTGAGGCCGGCGATAGGTGGACTCGATACGTTGAAGAACAGGCTCTCTGCCGCACCGGACTTCGTACTTCCACCATCACCTGCGGTACCGCAATCCGTGCAACCCACATTCCCGCCATATGTCAAGACATTCGAGACCGATCCTGAGAACTTGCGGCCAGGCGTCATCGAGGATCTGATCTCGGTCGCGTCGGGATGGAACCTCGATCCTCAGCAGCAGCAGCCCAGTGAGCAAGATCCCAATCTACTCGGAGTGGGGGAGAGGACGAAGGGGAACGTCGACGTCCTCGATCTTCTCAAGACTACTACGCGCGCTGTCCGTTCCGTCCGAAACTACCTTGTATCGCTCCCGGACGACTCTCAGGTGCCACAGACCAAGCCGCAATTCCGCCCGCAAACGCTCTCGAGCTCGCCACTGCCGAAGCGCCAGGTATCCCAGCCTAACGACCCACACAATCCACTGACGCGCATACGCGGGCGCGCCCTCGAGGTGCTCGCTGTGCTGCGAGAGCTGGAGGAGCGTGCGCGACTACCTCTTGACCACGACGCGTACGACGCACAGAGCGACCATGGCTCCTCCAACGACACGAACACCGCCCCTTACTCCCGTGGTACGTCGCCCTCTTCTCAGGTCGAGGACCCGGACTTTGTGGATGCGGACACGTCGGTCTCCATCTCATTCGTCGACGTAGGTGGGCGACAGCGCCCCGTGCCCGTCTGGGAGGACGAGTCCTCCTACGACATGAACAATCTTAGCGAGGAGGAGCGGGAGAAACGGGAGCGCTGGGACGAGAAGCTGGTCCTCGGCGGTGGGTGGCTCTATCGACAAGACTTCCGTATGGAGGACCTGGAGCGGGAGCGAGACGTCGTGCGGCAATATCTCGATGCGGTGGACGAAGTCTTGTTCCGCGGGCCCAAGGAGGGTAAACGAGGATGGGAGCTGGAGAAAGCGAAGAGGGAGAAGGCGGAACGAGAAGCTCGAGCGAAGGGGAGACGAGTCAGCGCAGGCGACGCCTCCAGTAGTTCCAGCGCTTCGTCCGCGCGACAAGGGCGCCGTGTCGTGTCTACTGGGATGCTGGACGCGCTCCGCGGGATGAGCGTGACAGAGGAACCAGAAGAGATGGAGTCAGTACAGGAAGAGGATGCGATCGACGATGACGAGCTGCCACCATGGGCCAAGCGATCGACATTCGTCGGAGATGACTACGGTATGTTTCAGCCTGCACATCCTGCTCTTCTGATGTTGACTTGATTCTATCAGGCAGGTTGCTTGCGCTATTGACTGCGTTGTTGCCTCAGGAGCTCCTGCACTTGTTGCCACCGGATCCGTCCGACCATTCCGGCATCCTGCGTGCTCTTTCATCCGGTCAGATCCTGTGTGTGGCGTACAACACAGGCGTCAGACGATCTCGAAAACCATGGGGTTACGTGAGCAAGGACGCCATTCATGACATCGCCGCGCTCGAGCTCGCCCAATCGAACGAAGGCGGAGGCGAGGCCGGGAAGAGGGGATGGACCTTCCGCCGAACAGACAATCTGCGATTGTGGGCCGCGTGAGTCACTCTCCGCCATCTTATCCTATCGTTTCGCAGCTAAAGCAGATAATCCGACCAGCGCGCTGAAGTTGCGATATCTATTGCCAATAGTGCTCCCAAACAACAAACGTCCCAAGGAGATCGGTACACCTTCTGGCGGCTCTGGAGCGCGGACGCCCGCGGATGGGCACACGCCACTTGCATCCCCCATAGCTTCCGCGGTCAATTTCCCGAGCTCTGTAACCGAGGACACGATTGTTTTTGATGCCCCCCTCGTGGCGCGACTCGAAGTAGGTTGGGAGCAGATGTTAGAGCGGCTGGTCTTCAAGTGGATGGATGTGGTCGTAAGCGAGAAGAGAGGCGAACGATAGCACTGAGCTCTACCATTATGACGCTGGATCCTTCTACCTTCGTCCCCGTGTGCAGGAGTAGCAGTCCGTTGGTCACCTGTAGACCTAACAAGAATGCGTGGAGCAGCAGCAGAAAGCAGCAGAACTCGAAGATGTATGGATAGCAAAACAAGCATGTGGCAAACAGCTATAGGTACATATAACGTCACTTTCATCAATCCGATATGGTGTAACGGCTAACATTACCGCCTTTCACGCGGTAGCTCGGGGTTCGATTCCCCGTATCGGAGCTTCTTTTTGTCTCTTCCTCGACTGACTGGCAGGCACTGCATGAAAGCTAAACGCGATACATATGTTCGGCTAGGGAACCTGTCCGCGCTAACAATCATCATAAGGTACCCTCGTGCACCCTACCGTGTTTCTTAGACGTTAGAAAATGTCTTCTGTGGCCATGATACTCGCTGTGGACCAGAGCATGATCACGCTTCTGGTCGTTCCCCACCAGAGTCAAGTATAGCTCCAAGATTTTGCATATAAGATATGCCCTGAGAGCACGGGCCGCAGGGAATGGGTCGAAGAGGAATCCGTGGAATCTCACGGGATCCTCAAATGAAAGCGGCAAAAGAGCTGCGAGCCTCCGTCGCGCTCGCGACAGCACCTACCATTGTAACGCAGAGCACAAAGGACATCTCGTGCAACGACAACGGAAGGAGATGACCGGAGGGATATAGTAAGTAGTAGTACACAAGCCGTCCAGTCGGGTATGGGCGCACGCTCTACATCTTGAGCTGGAGCGGATCAAGCCACGTCTATCTATACAATACAATCGAATCTGGGAAGCCGATGAGACTGAGTTAACGTCTGTGGGGATGAGGACATACCTAATATACGATGGAAGAGCGCTCTGAGACCGGTGTCATTCAGGTCCTGGTCCCCCGCTTCTTCTTCCGTGGGGGACCGTTTCCTGCGACGCGGTCTTCAGGCTCTTCGGTGCCCTCTTGGCCGTCATCGTTACCTCTCGTGCGCTTGCGAGACCGCGGCTTGGTCTCGCACCGGGCACGCTCTGAAGCAGTGGGGGATGCGTTCAACTCCGACGGGTTATTTGTGGCGTCTGCGGCCTTCTCGCCCGGAGATGGGCACGGCGTTCCACTGGCAGCCTCAACGCGCTCTGCTTCGTCCGTAAACTGCGCGTCGCCGTTCACCGATTTCGAGTCGATGTCAGCGCCGTTGCATCGAACACTTGGGCGGTCCTCCGGCGCGATGTAGGGAACGAAGTGCACGCGGAGCGGGAGCGATTTGAGGATGCTGATGGCCTCCTCCCGGCTCAACTCGTCATACGGCTTGTCGCAAGAGAGGTCCATGGTTATGGCATAGAGATCACCGTCAAGGGGATCTGGGCGCCCAGGATCGCTGCTGGGCGGCATAGCGACTGGGCAGGAAGGAGACGGCTCTCGACTCGTTTCGTCCAGCGTGCGCGTAACGGCGGCGTCGGAGATTTGCCTTGGACCTGAACCGTCTTCATGATCTGCGCAAGGCCGAGATCTGGACTGGTCCGTTTGAGAGGCGGCGGCATGCTCCTCGCACTTCGATGCCCATTTGTCATAGGCAGCTATGCGACCTCTGCGTGGGGAACACGGTCAGCCATCGGTTTGAGTCGTAGAACGGAAGACGTACTCATTCAGCTGAGAAACCTTTCCCGCGGTGAGAGCGGAGCTCTCAGTCTCATCATGCCACTTCCATAGCTCTCTGACGTGCGTCTCTGCCTCGTCCTGCCGATAACGCAAGACAGCGAGGTTGTTAGTCGTCACGAGCTGAGCCGACTGCAGCAACTCGCGAGCCTCCTGAACGTTGTCGACGACTTTGTTGATTTTGACCGTCAGGTCGTGCGTGAGAGGCTGACTCGGACGGGTTTTCTTCACTTGGCTACTCTTGCCAGGTTGGGGGTTAGGTCGCGAAGGCTCCATGACCTCCTTGAGGATCGCAGCATCTTCCAGCTCTCTCCCGACTCCGACGAACGCGTTGATCCCCAAGCGTTCTTGCGTGGTGGAATGCTGGCGAGCGCGCATTGCCTGACTCTCTTCTTGAGTGAGGGGAGGATTGGCGAGCCCTCCGCGGCGACTCTTCTTGAACTTCGGAGGCCTCGGACCACCGCCCACAGGAAGCTGTGCCAGCTTCTTCTCAAGCTCGAGGAACTTTGCTCTACATAGAATATAAGCTGCAGGGTCGGCGATCAAGTGATGTCTACTCACTCGACCGCATATGCGGCATCTTGGGCAGGCGTAATGAGCTTTGCGAGCCCTTGGTAGGATTCGCCAACGCTGTCGATTTCACGTCGGAGCATGGCGTGGGTGTCCTCAAAGCGATCCACGTATCGCTTGAAGTTCACGACGTAGCCGTAGAGGAGAAGGCGGATCGCTTCAATCTCGTCGGCAAGCAGATCTATGGCATCATTCGCACTCTCGCACTCTGCGAGGTTGACTGGAGACCCGCGACGCCCTTCGAAGTAGTGTTGGAGGTGCAGGAACTCGGATGGTTTGGGCGCCGGGCCCGAGAGGATAGAGACGGGGAGGTCGATGATCCTTCCGCTCTCGAGAGTTAGCTGACGGAGTTCCGCAAGGTCTACTACGGTGCTCTTCTCGCCCCTCAGCGGTCTGGTCGAGGCTTGAGGAGCGGGAGAGGAGACGGGCTGGACAGACGACATTGAGTTCACGAAGCGAGTAGACTGCGAGTGTGCGTGTGGGGAGAAGGCGGTTACGGCGTCGCGAGAGGTGATGATAGTAGCGGTGTAAGAAATGTGGGGGGACACGAGTGGCCCGCCGCCGTTATGTGGGAGGTCGTGCAGCACGCTTTGACCGGTGGCGCGTCCACGCGCGGACAATAAGAATTCGGTTGGCTTGTAAGAGCGCCTTGTTCTCGGCCACCTCCGCGCTAACAACGTCGTTACGCTGGTCCCTGCCCCATCATGCTCTTGCCCAAAATCAATGAATGCCGTGTCTCACAACACAAGTCGGCCGGAGTGGTCGATTGCGCCACTGCCAGCGCGACTCGGACATCAGAGGCGTGCAGCGGCATATCTAGACGGCAAGGCCATATTGCGTTAGCACAAGTCCTACTGTTTCGACTGCAAGATATCCTCACCCATGGATTGTTTAACAGAGAATTCTATCGAGACCTCCTCGTTGCAAGACTTGGACCATGGAGGTTTGTGTCACAGCAAGGACGGAATCGAACGCTATCGAGCGCGCGTAGTTAACGCCGTAGTATAAGTAACGGCACTTAAGGTTGATTAGATATGTAGATATGTGCAAGATTTGGTCAACGTATGAGAATAACCATCATGCCAACAATGACTGTGGTGCTTGATCGGCTTGATTTTCTTGACTTCACAACGAAGCGCGGTAACAGCAGAGTTACTAGTCGCTCTAATCAGGCTTGTTTACTGGTCTAACGATGGGCTGATGTCATTTGGGACTTTGCTTATGGCCCTACTTACTTCGCTTACCATCAGTAAGTCCCGAGCGACTTACTGTATCCACTCGCGGCTGCGGTCTTCAAGACTTTGACCAGCCACAGTGCCACCAACCACCACCAGCACCACTACCGCTTCGCGACCTCTGCTGACAACTAGTCATTTCGGCTACGACTCTTGGAACTTGGCTGCGGTGTGCCTTTCTGAGGCCTTTCTACCATGGCTCAAGGCAAACCTGCGCACTACTGGAGGCAGCTTAGGACGGCACTCACCGCTGGCCAATGGGACGCGCCATTTCCAGCCAAAGATGTGCATGGCAGGGGCGTATCGTGGTCAGAGCTACTCCGCAAGTTCAAGAAGCATTGTCCTGGTCATCAAGACGTCGCAGAGCTTGCATCTCAAACGCAAGCTCTATCACTATTGCTCGCTGCGAACTCCGTCAACTTCGATGCATGCGAAGTGAGCTCACAAGGCGTGCTCGTCCTCAATGGTGAATGCAAACTGGCCGAGGAAAGGATAGAGGAGGGGATGGTAGGGTACGATACACTCAAGCGGATGGATGCGACCGCTTCAGATGTACGTGAAGCTGAGTATATCCCAATGCCATATGTTTGACACCACCACCCCAAAGTCGGTCAAGGCTGCGCTCGCATACTACGCATACGCACTTCGTCGGCCGTCTGAGTGTCTGGAGTATCTCTCGCAACTGAAGGACTGGTCCGACTCCCAAGGTCCCGTCTTGCCTTCTGGCACCACAAACTCGGCCCCCGCGACGCTGCGAGTCCCGGGGACCACGTCTAACACCTCTCTTTCTTCGTCTTGGACAGGCAGCTTCGTGTCTGCACAGTCTTCGTCCTCAGTGGCAGACATCAATGAAGGCAGGACGTGGTCAGTTATCGAACAAATTAGAAGCATATGCCTCAAAGGTGGGGTCATGAGCAGGCATGAATACCCTGACAAATGATTGACTCTGGGACTAGGAATGTGCTACGAGGTCATCGACGCCGGTGATATACGAAGGGCATTCACGGCCTATCTGGCCGCCGCTCCGCTCATTGCGAGCGTCGCGTCCGAAATACCCACAACTGTTCCGCCGGCCCTCGGTGGTCCCTTTGCGTCTGTAGACAACAGCTCTTTCGTCCGCTACCGAGAACTATGGAGGTGGGTGGAGCGCGTCCTCCGGCGGGGTATCATCCTTGGAGCCAGACTCTGCGACGTGTCGCGCACGGACGGCGAGAATGGCGCGTTTTGGCAACTCCTGCAGCAATATCACTCGTGCAGCGCGCACTGGCCGCCCTTATTTCGCCCAGAGCAGCGCTCAGTGGTGGCGGTACTGCATCTCCGCGCGCTCATATTCAAGGCTCGCGCAGGAGCTCCACCAAAACCGGGCGCTGATAGGCCACACCGGTGGATCAGTACCGCGAGATCTGTTGTACAGGAATATCGAGCTATTCTGAGCGTGAGCACGTCGTTCCCTCGGGCTGGCGAGCGCAACGTCCAGGTCGAAGATCTTGCTGACCTCGCCGTTGCTGCATGGGAAGCGGACGGGGCTGTTGGCGAGTACGCAGGCTGGGTCATCGACGTCAGTATCCCGTTTGGAATCATCACAATTACGCTGACAATCTCTTCTAGGTACTGTGGTGGGCGACGCGGTTAACGTTCAACTCATTCAAAATCTTCCGCCACATGAGCCGGCTGTTCTACGTCACCGGCGATCCCGAACTCGCGAAGCGCACCCTTCGGCTCTACATTCAGATTGTGGGCAAAGCACGAGAGGCAAATTTGGCGGAAGTGGAGAGCGCAACGGCTGAGGCCTGCAGGCGCGTTTGGTGCGGGGAAGGATATCGACTCCGATCAGCACTGGGTCCAGACGCTGGTGCAGGGTTCGAGGATGCTTTCGCGATTGGCGCTAGCGGAGACGGACATGGGTAAGGCCGTCGATGAAGCGAAGGAAGCCGGAAACGTGCTGGAGAAGGCAAAAACCCGGTTGGACCGGAACGACAAGGTTCTGCTGGCCAGCGTGCAGTTGGCGGAGGCTATATGGAACATCGCTATGGCGTACACAGGTGAGGCTTACCCTTCATGACTATGGCGTCGCCGCTCAGCCCTTCTACTACAGAGCAGGACGTGCTCACCCGAACCACGCGCCTCGAACGGTCTCTCGCGCTCCTCCACGAGTCTTTGGAGAGCCATCCTACTCCCTCTGCGCATCATCATCTTGCGTTAGCATATCTTCGCCCAGGGTCGTCGCAAGATATCCAGAACGCCATCATCCACGCCCGTGCAGCCGTTGAGGGCGACCCGTTGGAAGTGCGCCATTGGCACCTGCTGGCCCTGCTGCTCACCGCCACCGGAGACTGGAGGGCCGCGAAAGGAGTGCTGGAGATTGGCGTAGGTGTCGGCGAGGCGGATCTCGCGAACGGAGAGGAGGAAGAGCAAGCGAACGGCGATGCTTTCGATGGCGTGCAAGTACGTGACTATGCGGCATCGGGTGAACAGCCCGACGACGATACGTCGAGTGGCCTACCTAACTTTATGAACGCTGCGGCAGCAAAGGTGCTAGATCCCGACGCCACGGAGCTCCCTCCGTCGTCATCGCTACTGCAGCCTCTGGGAGACCGACCACCACCCAGCCGACAAGACGCCTTCCAGCACGCGCTCCAGCTGAGGATGACACAGCTGACCTTGACTGAGTTCGTCGAGGGCCCGGAGGGTACCGGCGACAAGTGGGTAGAGGTCTTCCAGTGGTTCTCGGAACGCCGCGATGTAGGCGTGGATGATCGTACGTTCATGATATAACAAGGCGATCTGTCGTCGCGTTCTGACCTTGCTTTCCAGGACGGATGTCTATCGACAGCAGGAGAGCATCACAGGACTTGAGGCCCTGGTTCCGTCCTATCTGCGGAGAAGCGTGCTAGCGTTCCTGGTGCTGGCACACGGACCTCCACCCTCTTCCCGCCCGTGGAGGAGCAGCCCGAACAAGGCTCAAGAGCTTCGCTTGAGCCACCGATCCCTATCACCGTTACGCCAGCCTCGCCTCTCGGGAACAGTCCCGCCTACTCCCAAGACCAGCTCAGCAGAGCGGGGCTCAACGGGAAAGAAGAGGTCAACGGAGAGAAGCGTCTGTCGGTCGAGGATGGTCACGCTAACCGAGGCAAAGGGAAGAAGGTCCGGGAGGTGTTCATCAGCGGCGTACACAAAGGCCGCGCGAGGGTCACCACGATCTCGAAGAAGATCGGGCACAACGTCGGGAGGCACAACGGCATGCATCTCAAGCGATCGAACTCCGCGCCCGGTAGGTCGTGACCCTCTAAACTAGGGCGTCAATTGCTGACGAAGTAGCGGCAGATTTTCGTGCGTTGTTGGGCCAGACACCCTACCAGGCTTCTTCGATCCACCTCCGGCAGCATATGAGCATATACGCGTCGCAGCAGGATTTGTCACTTTTGGAGATACCTCCTCCACCGCCTCCGCCACCTCCTCCTGCGACGACGCCCGCGCTCTCACGGCATAATGTGCGAGTCGCGAAAGACCGCCGCCTGCTCAGTAACCTGTGGCTGATGTCATCAGCTACATTCCGGAGGCTGGGAAAGATCGAGCAGGCGCGTGGCGCCATCCAGGAGGCGGAGGTGCGTGATGAGAGCAACCCGGCGGTATGGGTACAGGTTCGTACCTTTGTCTCCTCGTGTCCGTCCTCGAACTTAGTCATTCGCGGCAGCTTGGCCTCTATTATCTGGCCCTTGATGAGAGTCGCAAGGCGTTGGAGTCGTTCCAGAAAGCGCTCTTCATCGCACCCAACGACGTCTCGGCGACGATTCACCTGTGCCGCGTGTACCTCGCTACCGTGCAAAACCAGGGCAAGTCCAAGGCCGGTTTGGAGCCCTCGGACAGGGACAACGTCGACCTCGCTGTCGGCCTTCTGTCAGGCGCTGACGAAGGGTGCAGGGTGGGATGTGCCGGAGGCGTGGTACTTCCTGGGGAAGATGTACGGGCTGCAGGGGCGACAGGACAGAGAGCGGGAGTGTTTGTGCTATGCGCTTACGTTGTCTGAGAACCGGCCGCTGAGGGATGTGGGGGTTGCGGTGGGGTGGTGCTTGTGAGGGAATGTTGCTTGGTTCTTGGTCTAGTGATACCCGGGGCAGGAGAGTGGATGAGGATATGGTTCGAGGTTACACCACTATCTGTTAATCCCGTATCGCTCTATAAGCTTCGTAATGGACGTGCAATGATCGTCGTCGCGCCTGCTATAGTCTCAAGGGAGGTCTCAGCCCGGCGTAGCGAAGGGATTGTAAGAGAAACTCAGAGGATTGAAGTCGCTCATGCAGCCTGAGATCTCGCGCTCAGCCGGTACCGTTCAGCAGCAGAGAAGTTGTCCATTCTACAAACCGCGCGGTCAACAGGGTATAATACAGAGGGAGAGCCACGGTACTCTAAAAAGCTATATACGCAATAAGTTATACACGGATTGTTTGCTTCCACATTCACTGTCCACAGGCTTCACCGAGCCTCTTCAGTCGACGCGGGCCTTCTTCGCCCTGCGCTCCTCCGCATCTCCCGAAGCCGAGCCGTCGTCCTCCTCGAACTCCTCGCGCGACCGCTTCGGCGAGCCCGCTTCTGAGGGCTCCTCAGGTTCTTCGTCCGCGGGGATCACCAGGAGCTCGCACTCCCGGCCGCGGGTCGGGTCGGGCGCGGGGATGGGGATGATGGACACCTTCGCCCGCAGGAGGGAGCACTGCGTCGTGTACGTCCGCACGCTCACCTCGTGGATCCGGAGGCGCTGGCTCGGGGGCTCGTCCGCTGCCTCGTCCTCCTCCGGCTCCCGAGCGCGCTTCTTGCCCTTCCCAGCGGTCGACGCCGACTCCTCCATGGGCACGGCCTCTGCAGCGGGAGCCGGGACGGGAGCGGGAGTGGGTTGGGGAGCGGGTTCCGGCTCCGACGCCTCCGCAGGCTGCGTCTCGTCCTCGGTTAGGCCTGTTTCGGCGGTACGTTCGAATGCAGCCAGCTGCGACTGGCTGCGGCGGGCGAAGAGGGAGCCAAGGGCGCCGGTGCGAGCCCCAGCCTGAGGGCGCGAAAAGGCCGCGAACTCGCTCCAGCTGCCCTCCACGATCAAGGAGGGGTCTACCACCCCGTCGATGAGCCTCGGCCCCCGCATCTGGGAGCGGTCGAAGAGCGCACGGGGCGTCTTGGGGGACGGGAACTGCGCGGCGGCAGTCGTCGTCACGCCGGGCGGGAGCTCGAAGCCGTCCTTGTCGAAGTAGACGGCGCCCTGGCGCGTCAACGGGATCCGGCGGATGGGGCGGGCGGCCCTTTCGCTGCTGTCCGGCGTGGACGGCAGGGTGGTGGGCGCAGCGGACGGGGCGGACGGAGCGGGGGCGGCAGCAGGGGCGGGGGCGGGGACGGCAGTAGGGGCAGGGGCGGCAGCAGGACTCGGGCTCGGGCTCGAAGAGGGACCCGCGCCAAGTGGAGGGGTATGGGCCGCCGGGGTGCTGTGCCTTGAGGATGTTGGCGACCATCTCGCCAATGGGGTCGAGCTCGCCGCTGCCCTCCCTGCCCGTCGGGAGGGGCTGGCCGTTCTCGTCGAAGAAGGCAGCGTACTGCCTGGTGAGGGGCGTGCCCCGGGTGGGAGCGGGCTCCGGGACAGGCGCGGTCTCCGAGCCCGCTGGGACGGACGGGAAGACGATGGGTGCCGGGTTGCCCGCCGGTTGGGCGGGCGGGGCGTGCATCGCGGAGGCGGATGCGGAGGCAGGGGCGGGGGCGGGATAGTAGAGGCCCGGGATGCGTACCTCGAGGGGTTCGTACACGAATGTGTACTTCGGGTTGTATCCTTGTCCCGGGTAGATGCTCGCACCTGGAACTACCAGGCGCGGCTTAGTGACCTCCTCGAGCGAGACTTCGCGCGCTACCAGCTCGAGCAAGGAAGGTTCTGCGGCGGGAACTTCTTCGAAGTCCCAGGGGTAAGTTCCTTGAGGAAGCGCGCGGCCATTCTTGTCGAAGTAGAATGCGCCTTGGCGCGTGAGACGATGGTTTTCACGCACGACGGGACGACGACGGAGCTCAGGCTCTGGAACAGAGGCAGCGGAGGGAGACGGTGCGAGAAGCAGGAGCAGTTATCGGCTCAGAGGACGGCCCAGCAGCGGGCGCTGCGACTTCGGTCTCTTCCTCAGCAGGCGTAGAGGTTGCAGCGGTCCTTGGGGGTAGACTTCGCCTTGGACGCCTTGCCTTTGCCGGATCGGCCGCGTGCCTTAGTCGCGCGCTTGTTTGCCGGGGCCTTGCGAGCAGCCGGAGCGGGGTCCTCAGGGACTATCGATGGGCTGTTGGCAGGAGAATGAGTGGACATGGGTCTCGTAACTACGTCAGAGTATCCGACGTACGCGGCCGTCGCCTCCGCATCAGCAGACATTTTCGTTGCGGGAGCAGTTTCGGGGGCCTGGGCCGCACGGCGGCCACGGGTGAGTTTGGACTTGACCGTCTTCACGGTGTCGGCGAGAGGAGCGATGAGGAGCTTTCCAGATCGCGTGCGCATCGGCGAGAAGGAGGAGGAAGTGGAGGGTTGGGTTTCTGGGACAGCAGAATCTCTGGCGGCGCTGGAGGAGGCAGCTGGAGGGTTGTGGCAAGGTGTGAGCGTGGCCGTTGCGACTGGTGAGCGGGACGACGAACCTGCGGCGCGGCGAGTAGTCCTCTTGGAACCAAGACGAGAGAGCATCGTTGATATCTGAGAGTGTGTTGGAAGATTGAGTGGCGGGGGGCTAGTAGCACGTCGGTCTCGAGGACGGAGGGATGGGAGATGGTGGAGGTAGAGAAGAGAGAGAGGATGGGCGCGCACGGGTGCCTTATATGGACGCATCGACCGGGCTCGCGGAGTCTGGGATCGCTAAAGCGAGCCCATGCTCAAGTCTCATCCGGGCGCTCTGGTAGGTACCCGCATGATCAGCGCCTATAGGCAGCGGCCACACCCAATTCTAGGGTTGACGATGTGCATTCCTCCCTGCGAGGGCCCTCACTCTTGGACTTGCAACAGGACCTCGCTCTGTGCACTGTCGCATAAACGTTGGCGCTTTGTCGATGCACCAATAAGTGTCTTCCTTCCGCATATAACGAGCGTTTCACACTCAATATGGGCATACCGACCGCCATGCGGACTGGTGGTACCCTGGAAGTCCAAATGCACCATGGACAATGCATAGAGGAATGGGCTGCTAGACCCTTCCGAGGGCTCTTGTTGGGAACAACGCATCATATTCTACCTGTGGCCGAAGTATTTGTATCATAAATGGGAAGAATAAGGGCTCTGAGACTCACGCCATAGAACAAGAACGCGGTAACTATGCCCGGTCCGCAAGCGCCCTAGACAGGTCCAAGCGTTTGCACCGGTCGCGTCCGCGATTTGCACTCCGCCATCACCCAACAGAAGCTCGCATCGTCCTTCAGCGGCACCCAAGGCAAGCATAGAAGCGCATAGCAGAAAACCCAGGCCCAAAGTAGACGATTTCGCCGATTTTGCTGAGGAAAATGGAGGGAAGGAAGTGCCACGAAGCACAAAGTGGCTGTGCTCTCATGATTGGCGCCGGATGGTTGCGATACGGCCTGCGGATTCAAGCTCAGTCGCGTCTATTGTCTTCTCCTACAGGTCGGGACTCGGCAGGAGGACCACTGGTTCCCCGGATCCCTCGCGCTCACGCCTCAGCCGCCGCGCCGACGTCACTATGAGGGAGCGTTAGCTGGATACACGGCAAATAGGACGCATGTGCGCGCGCGCGCGTTCGTGCGGTGAGAAATGGCAGAATACGCGACCTTTTCCACGCTTGGGTGTGCTTGGACGCGCTTTGCGCTACCAGCAAACAGCTGACAGGCTCCGCCTCGTTCCTTCCCCATGCCACTCGGCAACGCGTAGGACGCTTTTGCCTGCAATTGTAGATATAAGCATGTATATGTGGCCCACCCTCTTCGCATCGAGAAAGCTCCTGCCTTTCCACAGCACACCACACACCACCCTCAGACTCTACTGTCTACGAACGCATCCTTCCGCGCAATGCCTCGCCTGTTCAACAACATCGCTCGCAAGGGCTCTCGCTCGCGCTCTCTCGTTGGACGCGCGGCGTCCCTCTTCTTGAATACGCTGCAGAACACTCTGCATGCGCCGGCCACGCAGGTCCCTGCGTCCCAGCCCGGTGGCGCGTCTGGCCTGGCCAGCCTTGAGCAGCCGACGTAAGACCATTTATTGGACTCTGCGCGTGATATCTATCTAACTGGGTGAACTTAGCGATACGGTTGACACTTCGGATGACTCTGCGGACGAAACCACTAGCGAAGACGCCAGCTCCGGCTCGGACGTGTCCGAGCCACACTCTTCAGACAGCGGCATAGAGGATTCCGACTCCTCAGATGAAGATGGTACGATTCTCGTTGGAGCATCAGGATCATCTCTGGTCTCATACGTTACTCCAGAAGCCTACAACGCGTCGTCAGATGACGAGCCAGGAGCCGCTGCTCCTACTTCTGCTCCCGTTGGGACAGTCAATGCCATACCCCCCGTCAGCCTCGATGGCGTTGAGGGGGTGACTCAAGAACTTCCTGGAGGGGAGATGCCTCTGTTCTCTACCTTCGCAGGCGGCGTGCCCTCGGACCAGGCGTCCCCTTTCCCTGAGAACCTCCCATTTGGATACTTTACATGTATGTGGACGAAAGCGCCATATCCGCTGAACCTATCGCTCATGTTGCATCTGTAGTTTCCATCGCTGCTGGGACTACCTCAGACACAGGTTCTGTCGCAGCCACGGCCGTGATCACTGGTGAGTGGCCAAACCACAGTCAGGATTGGACGGATGCTGACTTGGGATACCACAGGTCGCGACGTCATCGAGCTGCAATCTCACCCTTCGCCTACTGAAGGAGCCACCAGCGGAGACCAGCTGGACGAAGCGTTTGTCGAGGATCCCTTCGCTCCGGGCCCTTTGGGAAATCGCGGAACAAAGCGCCCCAGAGAGGCAGAGGAGGACCTCGGCGGAGCTGGGCCCTCAGCGACGTCCGAGGAACTTGAAGAGCGCCCCACCGTGCGCCGCCGATGCTCTGCTTCGCCCCCGCGCTGCACGCGCGAGACGTGTCTCGCGCTGAACCTGCACCTCCTCGATGGGCATGCTGGTCCTTCGCGCTCCGAGTCCGACGACGAAGACGAGTGGAGCAACACTGCGCAGGCCTCTGATACCGAGCCTGAGCATCCCGAGGTCGGCGAGGTGCATTCTGAGGTCGGCGAGGTGCGCCTCTCTGGCTTCGTAAACAAGGTTGCGCGCCCTGGCAAACGGGCTCGCGCAGGCGTCATGAGGATTCCGAGGAGCCTGGCTCTCCCTCGAAGCGGTCTAAGAAGGGGCTGTGATGTTTTCCTGAGGCTCCCGTGTATAGAACTCCTTGGTTTGCTCATGGTCTTACAACAAGTGATGTAACGTGGACTGTGACTCCTGTCGATAGTGCGGTTTGTATATTGTAATAGAGCCAGTGGTTGCTGTCCAATGAATTCGGACTTTGAGCATCGGAAACCACAACACTTGCCGGTTATGGGACGACACGGCTGCGCGGCGTGATCAGAGATCGAGACGGTTCTCTGCTTTGCCTTAGCCTTGCCACACTCGAGAGGTCTGAGAACATTAATCTAATCCCTATCGCGATGACTCCGACGCCGTCGCCTGGACCTGACTCCCATCTGCTCCTATCCGCCTCGCACTTGTGCTGTTCAGGCTAGTCGACTGTCTGCTCGGGATGTCTCTCCTAGTTCTCTCCGCGGCGGACGTCGCCAAAGTCACAGCGACGTTCTCCCCAGACGAACTGGTCTCGCTCATGGCCAACGTCTTCTCCAAGCTCTCCGAAAGGCGTCGAGAGATCATTCAGCCGCATCGGGTGTCTGTCGACATGCAACACCATACGAGCCTGTTCATGCCCTGTCGAATGTGCTCGACAGGCACGACCATGAAGGTCGTGTCCGTGCCGATGTCCGACGCGCCGAAGGAGGTCAAGGAGAAGGGCCTCCCCGCAACCACGATTGTCATGGATGAGCAGTGTGGGAGGGTGAAGGCGGTGGTGAACGCCAGGAGATTGACAGGCTTTGCGAAACGCAGCCGGTAAGTTGACTTTCATACCATTCACTCTGCTCTTCAATCTCGCCCGTCCCTGTTATGATGTCGACTTGTGCCAATCATCTGCCGTAGTGCTCACCATAGTTCCCAAACTCACTAATTCTACTCGTAGGGTCTCTACTATCCGCCCGTGTGATACTTCCAGAGAACGCCGCCCCTCGCCACCTCCTCGCCATCGGCGCGGGCGCGCAGATTCAAGCACATCTCGCGCTCTTCCTCACTGCATACCCCTCCATAGAAACAGTGCACCATCTTCAATCGCTCGCGCAACGCCCGCCTAGAAACCCTGCGCGAGCTGCTCCAGTCGACATTCCCCACCGTCAAGCTGACCACCGGGCTCCTCCCGTGCGCGACGCACTCGAAGGAGACTGAGGCCGAGTTCCACGAAGCCGTGCAGCGCGCGAACATCATCATCACGGCAACGTCGTCCACACGCCCGCTCTTCCCGTCAAAGCTGGTGCAGAGCGGGACGCACTTGTGCCTCATCGGATCGTACAAACCGGAAATGTGCGCGTTCGCTACTGCCTTCCCCCCGATCGTGGATGTGACCAAGCCTAGGCTGACCAGTCGAGCAGGCATGAGATAGATACGGATCTCGTCAAAAGGGCGGGTATCGTCATTGTGGATCAGAAATCTGCGTGCTTGGTATGTGTCCACATCTCATCTGTTAAGCCAGGGTCCTTGTCGCAGACTGTCCATGATTCATCTGGTCGCGTGGTATGACTTTCCTCGATTCAGCGGGCATAGTATGATATAGGCCTTGGGATGCTCTTGCCCTGCAGAGACATGAAGCCATCTATGATGGTCCATCAACAGAGCGACGCCGCGCGTTTCATACTCTCGCTGAACACGCTTGGAACGACAATACCGCGTTGAACACCAATCTAACGCCCCTCTTTCTCTTGCAGCAAGAAGCAGGCGAGCTGATCGACGCCGAGATGGCCGAGGGCGACCTCGTCGAGCTCGGCGAGCTCTTCGACTACAATGCGAAGGAGAGGACGTGGCTGCCGCGCGAAGGCCCGATTGAGGACATCCAGACCGCGGGCGACGTGACGATCTTCAAGTCCGTGGGCGTCGGCGTGCAGGATGCCGCGATCGCGTGCGCGGTCGTCGAGCGGGCTGTGAAGGAGAAGATCGGCGTCGTGGTCGAGGACTACGACGAAGACGATTAAGCCCGACGGACGACTGGTGCGTCAGACGGGGAACTGCGATCGGTTCGGAGACTGTTTGGGTGGATGCTGTGTTGCGGGGTGATCAGACTATACCGGACACGGAGTAGGTGCATCGCTCGCGCGGGATGTTGTAATGCTTGTACGTCTCTTTTCATCACGGCGCGCGCTCTTCCTTACTGAGTGTGTTGCCCTCCAGATGCTTGGATAGGAATTGTACGATTGTTATACGTATACAACGTAGAGATTGTGAATCAGTCGCTCGAGACGTTCCTCGAGAGAGCCAGCCCAGCCCTTAGCCAAACGACAGCGCAACGCTCGTATAGTACACCAACGCGAGGTGAGGTCAACAATCCCCGATCGGACGTGCACGCTAGTGCGGTTGTACCATGCTGTACAGGGTACTGTGGCCTTGAAGTCGCGCCCCTATCTCGGCGGCGCGCTTCGTTTCGCCGACAGCCACTCATAGTGCCAGTCCAAGTCGCTACTCAACGGGATTGCGTACATCGTTGCCGACGTTTCATTGATCGCGGGTACCTCAAATGCTTGCGCTGCATGCGCGTTCCTGCGGCTACTAGGCCACGGTAAGCCTCCATTCGGGTTCATATCCTCGCCGATCCTCCTGCACAAATACCCCAATGTTCTCCAACGTGCGACTCTCAGCCTATTCCCCTCCCTATCGACAAACATCCTCCAACCCCTCTATCACGCTATAGCTCAACCATGTCCAGCACATGCACGAACATGTTCCCCCCAAAGCCCACATGGGGTGTCGACCAGATCCCTGACCTTACAGGGAAGGTCATGATTGTCACCGGCGGCAACACCGGTATCGGGAAAGAGACAGTAAAGGTAGGGACTCCCACCTTCCAGAGCGATGATGCGCGGACTGATTGGGTCGAACACAGGCGCTTTTGAACCACAACGCGAAGGTTTACATCGCTGGCCGGAATCCGCAGAGGGTGCAAGATGCGATTGAGGACCTTCAGCGGGAAACAGGCAAAATGGCACTCTTTCTGCAGCTCGACCTTGCCGACCTGCAATCTGTGAAATATGCCGCCTCAGAGTTTCTCAGGTACAGACTGCTCGAGCTTCCACTTACCTGCCTTCTGCTGATAGCCTTGTAGTAAGGAGAACAGACTGGACGTCCTCTTCAACAGCGGCGGGCTTATGTACCCGCCCGTCGAGCAGACCACGAAGGACGGGTACGATCTGCAGTTCGGCACCAACGTGCTCGGTGCGTGGCTCCTGCGCAATCGCCGGATCTTGCCTCCCTAAACCAGCATGCACAGGCCATTTCTACCTCACGCAGCTGCTGCTACCCCTCCTGATCGAGTCCGCAAGATCCTCGCCCGATGGGAAGGCGCGCGTGATCAACACCTCGTCCATGGGGCACACCTTCGTGTCTGGCATCGACTTCGACACCCTGCGCGATGGGCCGAAGCGCGTCAAGGCGGGCACGATGAAGCTGTACTCCCAAAGCAAGTTCGTGAGTGTACCGTGGTCGGCTCGGCGCGCATGGCATGCGCGCGGTGGAAATATTTGGATGTGCTGATGGGAGAGCTGTGCCGCAGGCGAATGTCGTGTTCTCCAATGAACTGCACAGGCGATACGCGGATCAGGGCATCGTGTCGGTGTCCTTGCATCCGGGCAATCTGAAGACCGACCTGCAGCGGCACGCTTCCAAGGTGGAGATGATGATTGCGGTACGTCTATCTGCACGGAACCGGTGCAGGCGGTGTGTCTGAGTGCGGCTTCCTCGTGGGACAGAAACATCTGTTGTACCCCGCGCCCATGGGTGCTCTCACACAGCTGTACGCTGGGACAACCCCAGAGGGCGCGCAACTCGGCGGTCAGGTACGTCCGTTCCGTTCTATACTGTAGCACACGCGTGATTCACCCAGCTGGTCTATGCAGTATCTCATTCCGTGGGCAAGAGTTGGCCGTGCGAAAAAGGAGACAGACGATCCCGAGATTGGACGCAAATTATGGGATTGGTTGGAGGCAGCGGTGAAAGACGTGTAATATCGAGTTCATTCCTGTCCTCGATTCCCTCATGTGAACGTCTCTTCTGTGTCTCATGCCACTCTGAACCTTCCTTCAGCTTTGACCCGTCGGGTGTACGTGAAGGCCAGCGAATTGTGTACCACGTCTCTACCAGCCGCGGAATGGGCGCTTATACATGGCGCGGGTGCGGCGCGACCTGCGCATGGTCCTGCCCCAGTGCAATGCAATGGCCATGGTCAACGCACGCCCAATGCTCTCTGCCAACGCTGGTTGATCAAATTCCGGATTGTCTGGAACCTGCCGCTTCGGTTATTTCATTAAGCACCAGCACTACCCACTTCTTCGGGCGGAAGCATCCAAAAAGCGTTCGGAAGTACCATGCACAGGCCGTCCATGGATAGTCTGGTAGTTCACCAGCGTAGTCGTCGGATTGGACTTCAGCCGTATTCCACGCAGTACGCAGTCCTGTACGATGTCCATGTGATTTTCCTCGATGAAGGTGCGTCTGAACATGCAGATTGAGCAACGAATCAGAGGTGACCAAGGACGCAGCCGTCGCAATATCACAGCCGGAGATACAAAGCTTCTACACAATGCTCGTTCCAAACGCCGCCCCTCCGAGTGGAGCACGCTTGTTCCTGCGCCTTTACAGCCCTTATCCGGCCAATACCCCATTTTCGATGGCATCAAGGGGCTTTGTGTTGACAGTCGCAGTGACACGAACCAAAGAGTACTGTGTGCTCGCTTTCGCATAGCAAGACGATGGGGCATATATAACATGTACTGGAAGATGGTCCCCTCAACACATCCACAACGTTTCTAGCCTCCTGGACACAGCTCTTGACGAGCGGTTCAGTTCTTGCACGCCACTCCTTCTTTTATCAGAACGTATCTTTCAGCTCCTTTCATTCCCTCTATGTCCAGGATGCATTCTGCTTCTATCCTTCTCATTTCCCTTCTGACCGCATTCCCATATGTGACCGCTCACGGGTACCTGAAGAGCGTCGCGATAGATGGCCAGACCTACGAAGGCAATGTTCCTAACCACGCAACGGGTGAGGTCTGATCTTGGAAACTACTCTGTATTCTGTACTAATTGTTCGGAATGCTTAGGTGACAGCCCCATTCGTTTGATCGACGACATCGACCCTGTCAAAGGGTCGTCCAATACCAACCTGTCCTGCGGACAGAACGCTCAGAAGGCTGCGCTTGTCGTCCCTGCGAACCCGGGCAGCAATGTGACCTTTGCGTGGGCCTCTGGAAACGGCGGCAACGTAAGCGTTGAGATGATGTGCTCATGGAGACACCTTCTGATATAGCTACATACAGTGGCCACACAACACGGGACCTATGTTGACTTACATGGCGTCCTGCGAGGGTACGACCTGTGACCAGTTTGATGCCTCTGGCGCCAAGTGGTTCAAGGTCGACGAGGCCGGGAAGAAGAGCGATGGCTCAACGTGGGTCCAGCAGGACATCAGTAAGTTCACGTTCCATTCAGTGTCGCAACCCTACATGCTCGAATATCTATGTAGTGAACGGCGGAACCTACTCGATGACACTTCCCAACAACATCGCTCCCGGAGACTACCTCATCCGCCATGAGGTACGGGACTCATGTTTATTTCAAGCAACGCGATTAGTACTGACTTCTTGGATAGATCATCGCGCTACAGCTGGCCGTCTCCGTGGGCGGTGCTGAGTTCTACCCGTCTTGCACACAAGTACGCGTCGGTGGCAATGGCAACGGTGTGCCCAACGCCACTGTAAGCTTCCCGGGCGCATACTCTGACAGCGACCCCGGTATCTTCGACCCTAACGTACGTTCCAACGTCCCTTTACTAGGTGTATATCAGAATAGCTCACGATGATTCGGAATAGGTCTACAATCCCGGCTCCAGCTACACCTTCCCTGGCCCTCCTATTGCCTCGTTCGTTACCGGCGGTAACGGCGCTGCGACCAACTCTTCCTCCGGCGCTGCAGCCTCTGTCTCCTCCTCGTCCCAGGCCAGTGCGACGACGGCTGTACCATCCTCCGCTGTCGCGAGCGCAACCTCGGCGTCCCCTTCTTCCACCGGTGGTGCAAGCTCGGGCAGCTGTGCTCAGCGGCGAGACGAGTCCGGGTTCCGTCCACGTCGCTTCAGCCGTGTCATGCGCAAGCTCAAGCAGGATTGAGCTTGCATAGAGAACGTGGCGCTGCAAGCGGCGTCTGCTCTCATGCGAGCTAGCTCGCACATATGGCCGGCGCGTGGGGGTCCGTGTATCCTTATTCATGCACTGTATATAGTTATCAGCCGCTCGTGTATTATCGCTTCCAGCTGTGTTGGATTAGATTATAGAGAAGAAAATCAATTACCCCATGTGCCACCAAACCTACTAGTATCCGTGTCGTTTTGAGGGACCGAGCCAGCTGTATCCCGCAAGATGAATCTACTTGGCCGTGAACCAGTGCGTGGTGCGTCTAGTATACAAATATAACAGTGGTACATCTATGGACTGTAACGTCTACAAGAAACCAATTCCTTTCCACGCAGCGAGCCAGCGCCCGACGCGTTCATGACCAAGCTCCGGCAGATTCGCCAGCGTCTCCGAAGCAGCCGTCGACTTCGTTGTCGAGAGGTAGACACCGACCATGGGCTCTTGGTCACGCGAGGGAGCCATGTGCTTGAAGAACGACAAGAGGCTGAGGGCGGGGTTGCGCTGCAGCAGCTCGACGTCCGCGTTCGAGTCGCCGCCGATGCTCTTTTCGAGCTTTGCAATCCAGTCAGTAAGAGGCACCAGAGGCACCTCGAGCTGCTTAGCGATGGCGGAGACAATGGTGTGCCATGGAACGGGCTTGGGATGCACCAGGTGGAGGATCGGCTGGGTGGAGTATCGCATCTCTGTGTACGCTTTGGCGGCCTCGTAAGCCGGTACCCAAGTGATGTTCTGTAATAGAGCCGGTCAGTACGAGTGCTGACACGTTCAACTCAACAAGACTTACTCCTTCTGCATCAGGCAAGCAGTACTGGAACCTGGCGGTCTTAACCAAAGCAGGGAACCATTCCTTTGGGTTCCAATGCCCGACACGATCTCCACAGACCTGCCCAAGACGAACTGTAACCGTCCGCAGCTGTCTTGCCTCCGTCACGTTCTGCAATACGCGCTCGGAGATCCACTTCGCTTCGGCGTAGCCGCTTCCGAAAGGAGAGGATGGGTCGTCAAGAGGAGTTTCGGGTGCTGGAGAGACGCCCTTGTAGTCTGAGAAGCCGAAGATTCAGTATTAACTACCGGAGTGATTCCAAGATGGACTCACTGGCGAAGAGCCCGACGGAGCTGACGAAGACGACAGGTGGCGAAACCTTGTACGGCGACGTCAAGGCGAGATCGATGAGGTTGCGAGTGCCTTGAATGTCGACCTCGAACGAAGCTAAGGACAGGTTGAAGTTGACCTTCCAAGCTATCGGTGATGTAAATGTCAGCCAACTTCGACGACACAGTGCTTGGATTCAGATAGGTACCATTGTGCAAGATATGGGTAACCGAGCGCTGGATTTCTTCCAACAGCGCAGGTTCGACCCCGAATCCGGGCTCATGCAGGACAGCCTCCACCATCTTGAACTTTGGCGTATCAAGCAACGTCTCGTCGAGGCCACGGGCGCGGAATTGCGCACGCTGCCGCTTCAAGGCATCTGAGCCCTTGCGGTTGAACGCATACACTCGCTTGACCTTCTCATCCCGGAGCAGATGCTCCAGCGCATCGCACCCGAAGCCACCAGTAGTACCAGTGATAAGGACGACGTCCTTGCCGTGAGGGCGATCTACCAAAACAGCAGGACGAGCAGGGAAATTGGCTGAGTACTTCTCGACAAATTTCCAGAGGTCATCTGGAGAACGCGAGTCTGCGCCAGCATTCTTGATGGTACGGATGACAGCATGCGATAGTGCGGCGATAGAGGGAGCATCAAAGACGATGTTGGGTGGTAGCTGCGCCGCCTTGGTTTGTTCGAATTGGCGCAGGGCGCGGTGAATGACATTGCGAATGCGCGTGGCTTGAAGACTAGCCAGTTGTTAGACGTTAGCTCCTTTTACGGCAAGATGTGAAGCTTCGTACCTATCGCCGCCACTGCGGAAGATGTCCGCATTATCTGAGATGGCGTGGCCGAGCGTATCATGCACAACTTTCCTCACGAAGTCGAGGGTGGTCTGCGCGTCCCAAACAGTGGGGGAATCGATGTCGCTGGTTGCACTGTTCTCGACTTCGTTGTACAGCGCGTCGATCTCCTCCTTGTAATCCTCAAGGATGAACTTGCGCCGGAGAAGCCCTTTGACGTTGTAGTGGAAGGGCTTCGCGGGGTCAGCAACCAGGATCATCTGGATTAACAAACTGATCAGAGCGGAATTAAGTACGAGTCCATGGTGACTGACCTCCTTGAAAATCCTGGAGTGCTGCGGCGCGAACTGGTTCGCTCGTTCAAAAGTAGGCCTGAGTCAAGAACCATTCAGCAGTAGTTCGACATGACTGTAGGCTCTTATAACTCACCAAATCATATTCCTGTACTGTTCGAGCTGCTTCGCATCGCCCCTGTCGAAGACAATGGACTCCGCTGGCTGAACGAGTACCCCATTCTGGAATCTGCCTTGACCGAATATCATCGAGGCCTTGATATGGGGATCCGCGTTGATAATGATCTCTGCGGACACGAGTCAGTCTCCGTTTCTCATCTGCTGAACCTATCAGGTCTGACCTAGAGGCACAGGGTTCGTCTGCAAATCTGTCAGAATGGCCCCTCAACAGCTTCATATAGCCAAGGAACTGACCTTCTCGCCATTGGACAGGATGATCTGCTCGTCAGCGCGACCATATATCCTCCACAGCGTCTTGTCCGTGGGATGCCTGATGACCAGATCGTTCGTCGCATACGCATCTATGCCATTGTGCTTGGTGTTGGGCGCAGGAAGAGGATTATCGGCTCTTGTCTAGAGGTTGAGGTTGTTCAATATTACCATAGGTTGCCGTCCAATGACGTAAGCTGCTCACAGGGACAATGATTTCGTACTTGTCGTCCTCTTGGGGAACGAAGATGCACTTATGCGCTGGAGAAAGTCGGAAGTATTGCCAGTCCATACCAGGGTGCTCTGGGATGGATTAGCACGTCAGTTCTCACATCCATGCGAAACATAGAGGGAGCAACCAACCGCGAGCAAACAACGACATCATGCCAACTTCAGTACTGAAAAACATGATTAGGATACACCGTACTCAAGATGGGCAAATCTCATGCTCACCAGCCGTAGAGATTATAGAGAGCCACACCCTGGGATGCCAAGGTATCGCCGATCTCCTTCTTGAGCGGTGCTCCACCGAACATCTACGCCAATCGCAAAGGTCAGGAATCGTTCCTCCAACTTAGCACTGTGCATACCAATCCACGCATGTTCCTCATCACCTCCACCTTTGCGGGATCATGGGACCATTGCTAAGGGCAAAGCAATCAGGATGTAATCCATGGCATACACCCTGATAACTCACATCTAAGAAGGACGGCACCCCGAACGTGTAGTCGGCCTTCGTTGCGACGATGCCGTTCCATACGACATCGGGAGATGGAATAGTCGGTGGCGATGCCGGCTTGAACACCGCGAGTACCAGGCCACAGACAGGCTACCAGGTCAAGGTTAACATGAGGAGGGCAATGAGATGTATGAACGGTATACTTACTGCAGCCGAGAAGATATCGGAACCCAAGCCGTGGTACATAGGCGTACCATGACAGCCGATGATGGATCCAGTCATGTCCGCGTGAGTTTCGCATTGCACTATAATCTTTGAGTCTCTGCAATTGAGGTGAAAGAATGAGTGTCGGACGTACATGGCTCGAAGGAGCGGTGGAACAACCGCCGGTGCGTCCAAAGGATGGGCTTTGGATGACCAGTAGAACCT
Organism: Trametes sanguinea; assembly: GCA_008973685.1. Classification (NCBI taxonomy): domain Eukaryota; kingdom Fungi; phylum Basidiomycota; class Agaricomycetes; order Polyporales; family Polyporaceae; genus Trametes; species Trametes sanguinea. The sequence goes on from WAHA01000018.1 coordinate 844,038, forward strand.
AAGGGCCATGCGTTAGAGAGCTGTATGGTCAGCTTTCGTCTAGGTAAGGCATACCTGAAGAATGCTGGATCATAGCCAGCGAATTCATGTCAAACTCTCGCTGCAGCTCAGACGTCTGATCATCCTCCTCGATCCTTGCGCCGACCAACTCCGGAAATAGACGCTCGAATGTCGGCATCTCAAGAGTCGCGATGTTGCTTTCGGTCAAAGTGTCCATAGCTTTGCGCGCGGTGTCGCGCGTCATGGAGTCAGGAGAGAGGACGACGGCACTTGCGCCTGTGCGTTTGAGTAGATCGGCGACTGCTGCTGAGCCATTGCGCGTCGAGACGAAGAGGGTGACACAGCCGGCCCGCATGATACCCAATGCGGTGCAAATGTACGAGATGGATTCTGTTTACACCGTCAATTTGAGTTGTAGGCCATAGCTCTCATACCGAGGCCATATAATATGGCTCGGGGACTCGGACTCACCGGCATCAGCGAACAAACCGATAACAGGACGAGCATCCTTTTTGCGTGGTGCCAGTTGGGCTTGGACGAACTTCGCCGCGCGGTTGATTGCGCGATCTACAACACTATACGTGATGTACTTCATCTCCTCCCCATCTTGGTACATGAAAAGCGGGTAGTTGGGGTTGTGCTTCGCGGTCCATTCGTATAGTTGCGGCAGAGCGACATCGTCCCTCTTGATGAGTTCTGCAGGGGGATGGTACACCGCCGTCAGGGGTCCAGGCAGCTGTTCCGGTCTGATAGGCATGTTGAAGGGTACTAGAGTTCGAGTGGAGGAATTCAACGCGACCGCCCGCATACCAGCATACATATAGGCCGTCCGCGTTTATGGGCCGGCGCACATCGATTGCGGTACCCCGACTTCCGATCAACCCACCGGGGTCGGACAGCGCCAGTTAAGGGTGCTGCCGTGCCTCATGAGAACGAGAAAGGCTGACACCATGCTCGAACAGGCCGGAAGTCTGTCGACACGCTGCATCTCTGCGGTAACCCAGTGGCTGTTCCGGCTAGAGTGGGGCTGATGACTGTGCATCATGTTCGCTTTGAGCTTCGATACGTACGGAGGGGCATGTATAGGCGAACAAGAGAGCTGGACGGGCGTCGACCTTGCATTCACAATGGTAGTGAGAGGATGCATGCACGCGAAAAGATACGTTAGCACTTACAGCTGCTCATTGCGCAAGTTCTGCCAAGCGCGTGGATTAGCGCGGGAGACCACCCCAGACAGGGTCAGGCCACATGGAAGTTGATTGGACGAGGACCAGTATAGTATGTTAGTTGGCATCCCGCCGGTCTTGGTCGGGAGATAGTACGGGGCTTCGCATAAATCGTTCGATAGACAGACGAGACCTGTAACTGCCACGGCGACGAGGTGGGTTCGCGAGAAGATTGAGTGTCGGTGGAAGCAAAGTGGGTCCTTTTGTTTGATTTCTGCCCATCAAACCATCCAGCACAGCGCCGAATATAGTTTCAAGTCATACCCGAACGCGCCCAACTCACAAATGTGACACAACCGCCCACGCATATGTAACGATGTGAACCTCGTCTTTTGCGAACATAAGGCCCCCCATACTCTGGTATATGCATACACTCACTCAATTATACTTCGTCCGGCATTGCAATGTATGCAGTAGACCTTGATGTTTCCGGAGACCCGGACCTGTAATGCTGCAGTCAGAATTTGTGAGTCTCAACTGCCAGTGAATATCCAAGCAGAAGCATGTCGCGCCTATCAACTTAAAGACAATAGTAATCAGTATCAGAGCGACACACGCATCCACTTACTGAGCTTCAATTCGTGCTTTGACGGTAGGAAGCGGGAGAGTCTGATCAAAAAGTGGGAATGCACTATCGTGGGCGTCTGACTAGATTACGTTATGCAGGTGGCCCCTGGCACTGCAGGTACCAGATGTGTTGGCAACTGCAATGATGACCATCATATACGCGCGGAGCATTGCGTAAGTACTGGCAGATACCCAGAAAATCCTTGGAATCTTGAGAACCAGTAAGTACTCTGAAGTACTGGGGGCCTTGATTTGTGCGCAGTCAAACACGGTCACGTGTTGACTTTGAGATTTTGAACGCGTCGGAACGCGTCACTAAAGTCTCATTCCGAGCTCTCCTCCTCACTGATCGACTTCTCAGTCTATCCCCTACACATAAACATGATGAATGACACAGAACTGTGGGTGTAGAAGAAAGCCTGATGGGAAAACCTATACGACGAACGCCTATGCGACATTCCTCAAAGGAATCCAGACTTCTTCCAAGCCAACACCCACTTCTTTGCACGGTCAGCGTCGAGTTGAGGTAGGTGGGCCAGCGTCCGAGACACCTTCGTCGATTTCTCCGTCGAAAGGTACACCATTCCGAGAGGCTCGCGGTCGGCCGAACCCTCACTTTGCTTCACCGCTTTGAAGAAGTCGAGGAGGCGCAATGCTGGGTTCGCCTTCAACAGCTCAACTTCTGCTTCTTCCCCTCGGCTAACGCTGTTCTGCAGCGCGGAGACCCATTGCTCATACAACACGAGCGAGACGCCCAGCTCCTCCGCGATGGGCGCGATGATGTCGTGCCAAGGCACCGGGCGCGGATGAACAAGGTGCAAGAAGGGCTCGGGAGAGTGGCGCATCTCAGTGAATGCCTTCGCTGCTTCGTACCCCGGAATCCACGTAACATTCTGCGAAGCGACAGCATTGAGTTCCTTTGAACACGCAGCAAGGATCGTCATCGAGTTGACACTTACGCCTTTGATATCGGGCAGGCATCGCTGGAACTGCGCAGACTTGACGAGCGCCGGGAACCATTCCTTTTCGTTCCAGTGACCCACCCTGTCACCGGCGACTTGACCAAGCCGCATCACGACGGTATGTACCCCGGTTTGCTTCGTGACGTTCTCCAAAACGTGCTCGGTGACCCATTTGCTCTCCGAGTAGCCCACTCCGAACGGAGAGGCGGGATCACCGAGGGGCACCTCTGGGACGGGGGCCGCACCCTTGTAGTCTGTCAAGGCACAGGATATGTTAATTTGATGATCAAAGCAATGCACGTTAAAAAGTTACGTACTCATGAAGATGCCGACAGAACTGACAAAGAGGACAGTCGGTGCTTGCTTGAAGGGTGAACCGATAGCCAGCTCGACAATATTCCTCGCACCCTGGAGATCGACCTCGAATGAGGAGAGCGAGAGGTTGAAGTTGACTTGCCATGCTGATAATCACGCCTTCAGCCTTGTCCAACCATACAAGCGTCTGAAATATGGGCACATACCGTTGTGCAAGATGTGCGTCACAGACTCCCGCACTTCGTCCAGCAACTCCGGATCAATCGCAAATCCGCGTTCGTGCAAGACCGCTTCAACCATCTTGAATTTCGGCGAAGTCAAGAGCCCCTCATCGAACCCACGAGCGCGGAATTGCGCACGTTGGCGGTCCAGCGCGTTCGTCCCCTTTCGGTTGAATGCATACACCCTCGCCGCGCTCTCGTCGCGGAGGAGGTGTTCGAGCGCATCGCAGCCAAAGCCGCCCGTGGTGCCGGTGATCAATACCACATCCTTGCCAGAACTCGGGCGCTCTACGAGGTTGTCTGGGCGCGCAGGGAGGTTGGACGAGTACTTCTCTACATACTTCCATAAATCGTCTGGTGTACGAGCCGCGTCATCCGCTGCATCAGCATGATGCAGCGCGTTATACACGATCTCTGCGAGAGCGGAGATGGTTGGAGCCTTGAAGACCAGATTCATAGGCAGACGTGTGGGTGCTTTCGCATCTGTCTCTCGGACGGCTCGCATGATGGTATTGCGGATCCATGTAGCTTGGAGACTACGATTCGATGTGAGTGAGTCTACATGTTCTAGAGTGCACAAGTGAACAATTATACCTGTCACCTCCGTTGCGGAAGATGTCCGCGTCATCCGCGATAGATCGGCGTAGTGTGTGCTCGACGACAGCGCGGACGAACGCGTACGTGCCCTCTTCGCCCCATTCCTCAGGCGGCTTCAGATCGTTTTGGGAGCTATTCTCAACCTCTTGGTATAGGGCCTCGATCTCGTCATGATACTCGTCGAGTATGATCTTCCGGCGAGGGAGGCCCTTCACGTTGTACTGGAAGGGCTTGGCAGGGGAGGCCACCAGGATCATCTGCAAGAACCGACACACAACGTCAGCATTTCAGCGACGTCGATGCCGAGAAAAGCGGACCTCTTTGAAAATGCGTGAGTGGCGCGGTGCGTACTCGTTCGCGCGCTCGACGGTTGGCCTTGAATAATACCAAGTAAAGTTAGTAAACATCTGGTAGCAATCGATAGAGAGCGACTACGTACCAGATCTTGTTTCGGAACTTTTCCACCTGCTTCGAGTCATTCGGGTTGATAGCGAACTCATCGCTCGGTTCAACGAGGACGCCGTTCTGGAATTTGCCACGGCCGAACATGACAGAGCACCTGACGTGGGGATCTTGGTTGATAATCCTCTCGAGTGGCAGCGGATTCGTCTGATTTAATAGCATACGATGGTAAGCTAGGTCAGGACTATCCAGTACAACGAGGGGATGAAGGACACACCTTCTCGCCATTGGAAAGAATGATTTGCTCGTCCGCACGACCGACGATCTTCCACAAGTTTGGCTTGGTAGGATGAGGCTCAGCAAGGTCGCTGGAGGCGTATGCCTCCTCCCCGTCGATTGTGGTGTTGGTGGCAGGAAGGGGAAATTCAGGTGGGGACTGTGGATATGTTATCAGGCCTCAGCGCTGGTGGTTTGAGATGTCTGAATATGCGACGCACCATCACCACGACTTCGTATTGGTTCTGATCACGAGGCAAGAACTTGACCCGAAGTGTGGGGGACGGAGTCCAGTACGCCCAGTCCATTCCGGGATTCGCTGGTGAAGTAAGCCGCAATGAATATGAACTGGCTTGAGGGGGCCCGAAGACGCAGTAGAAACTCACGTCGCACAAACAAATTGACTAAGCCAACCTCGGTCCTGCTCAATTGTTAGCATGCAACTCAGAAACGATCAGCGGATATGATGACATTACTGACATTCCGTAGACGGTGAAGAGGTTCACTCCTTGCGATGCGAGTGCATTACCAACTTCTTCGTTGAGAGGTGCTCCCCCGAACATCTAGCGCACCACGATCCAAGTTGAGATAGGGACTCCCGTTAGCAAACAGAATGTACCCACGACACCACGCATCCGCTTCATATGCGCGATCTTTTCGGGGTCACGAGCCCATTCCTTTCGACGGTTGAGTATCTAGCCACCCTTCAACGGTCAACGGTAATCACGTACCTCGATGAAGGACGGTACAGTCCACGTGAAGTCGGATCCAGTGGCCACGATCCCTTGCCAGACCGCGTCTGGTGTAGGGAATGTCGGCGGGCTAGCTGGCTTGAACGCAGCGATGACATAGCCACAAATTGGCTGAAAAAAAATCTGTTGGTTAACATCCGTCGGATTGAAAGCGGACTGTATGCGACGAACCGATGCTGCAAACATAAACATGCCTAAACCGTGGAACATCGGAGTACCGTGGCATCCCATGATAGACCTTGAGGTGTCCAGTTCGCACAAAACTGGATCAAAGTTGTCGCAATGAGCATGATGCAGAAGCAGAAGATGGACAGAGCTGCATACGAGGTTCACGAGCGAAGTAGGTAAGGCGTTTCTGCCTCCATCTCAGTGGTTTCGGGTGACCAGTAGAACCTGAAAGGAGCGTATTGAGTACCATCTTACCTTCACAGGCACCTGTGACGACGCTCACCGGACGAGTGAATGATAATGCCCAGTGCATCGAGGTCGTACTTCTCCGGCAGCTGCACATCCACATCAAATGCGCTGTTTGCAGACTTCCCGTCCCCCGGGAATAGATCTTCAAAGGTGGGCATATCAATCACAGTCACCTGACCTTGCGAAAGGCCATTCAATGCTTCCTGAGCAACTTCGCGTATGACCTGGTCCTTGGACACTATGATATGTGTTGTGCCGGTCCGCTGCACCATGTCCGCCACTCCTGCAGGGCCATTGCGCGTGGACACAAGGAAGATGGTGCAGCCCGCTCGAAGGATCCCGACTGCCGTGCAAAAGTAGGTGATGGTATCTGTGATGTGCCGAAGGCGGGCGGTCAGCGTGACATGTCAATGTGGCATAAGAACCGTGAATGCAGGTGGAATGCTTGTATGGGGTGGGAAGCAGTTTCTCACCTGCGTTAGCAAAGAGCGCGACCGTGGGGGGAGGCGTCACGGGCTCGGCGGAAGCGCGGTACGGACCCAGTGCGGACACAATATAACGCGCAACACGGTCGATGGCTTTGTCTGCGATAGCATACGTGATAAACTCCCGCTTTACACCGTCGTGGTAGGTGAAGAGGGGATAGTTGGGATTATTCTTGGCGTTCCACCGGTATATGTCGGGGAGGCTGGGGACGTCACCGGCGAGCAGCTCCAGAGGAGGCTTGAATTCACTGGTAATATGGGAGGGGATGTCTGCGGGGCTGAGAGGCATATTGGGTGGTCGATGAGAGAGGTGGAAAGAAATGGACAAGTGAAGTACTGTGCGGGAGGACGTGAGCGTGGGTTTTGTGGGATGCAATCCAGTCGTTCGGGATGCCTTTTGTATGATGCTAGTCTACGTGCTTCCAGGAGTCACATAACACGTTGGACGATCCTGTCGGATCACTCGTATGCGAGAAACTAGGAGACGCTGCTGGAACGCGTTGCCCACACTGTGGAGGGGGGCCTTTAGCAAACGAGCAGAAGTCAGCTGCGCGGTAAACGCGAATGCCAACGAAACATTCATTCCTCACCTCACCAAATCCGCGATACGACGGTTCCTTGGAACCAAATAGACAGGAGTAGAACATGACGCTGGAGATGGGGCATGAATGCTGTCCAAAGATTTCCAAGCTCCAAGCGATCGGCTCCCATACCGGAAACAAGTGGAAAGAGCGGGAGGAACGAATCATCCTAGGAGTCCCAAATGACTGGATCCTGCGAATCCTCGCACCTCAGTCTCACGGACTGGCATATCGCTGGGATCACTCGTCAATACATCTGCCTGCAGGCTGGTGGGGATGAAGGGCACATACTATGAAGAGGGGGAACAACATGTGACGCTCTCGCGCGAGAAGCAGGCGTCGGGCTGACGTTGCTAACTGGTCAATGTTCAAGCCGCAGCGACTGCGAGCGTGCTGGCGACTCGCGAGCAATGCATCCGGCTATCTTGTACTTTGTGCCGGATCGGCATAAGTAGACACGGTGACAAGGACGGGAACGCCGCTGTATTGCAACTGAATCATTGATACCGGTAGTGCGCCGCTTGCCAAAGGCAACGTGATGAGGCCTCCGATGCGTTCGCGCGGTCCGACGAGAATGGACGATGCGTAGTGCTTGCTGCGTAAGTAAGTAGTCTGTTAAGTCGAAGAAGCGGCCGCATGGCGGCCATGGCCTTCGTGGCAGAACGATCTACGGTTCATCGCACTCCGCCGCGATGATGGCATGGGGGTCGGATGCTTTGCGACTGATCTGTGCAAACGCTGTGCTAGAGCGTTGATACACCATACATTCAGTTGACACTCGCCGCAGCCAGCGCAAGGTTTGTGGATCTACCAGAGAACCTGAGTCCTGTCACGGAGAGCTACGCAGACCGGAACTTACCAAAGTCTTCGTAGATCTACAGTACTAGGACAACCTCATGACGTTGATACCTGAAAGACGTGCAGGGCCCAGGCTTACAACAGTTTAGCCTAGTGGCTCCCGGTGGCCGCTGCTAGAGTCCCTAGGCCAGACCGCACTGCAGGTGTATTTGCAATATTGATGATCTGAAGGCTATATGACGTTGATACTATCGTAGGCGGATATTTTGTGCCAAGCTCCAACGTGCACCATGCTGCGTGGTCAGCGGTACAAACATACAACAAATGCTCCGCCCTCCCCAGTGACACCAGCCAGTGGCAGCCCTGTTGAGAGATTGGATGTCGAAGTAGCGCCCAGCGTGAGGATCTTTTGATCCTCTTGCCAAGGCTATCTTTCATGTACGTATGCGCGCCAGGCAGCTAGAGCGCCATAGATGCACACAAACGCCTGGGATGCAGCCAAGATTTGAGGTTGCTGGTCATGGGTTGTCGCACGACTATTGCGCAGCGCGCAATGTGGACGCCAAAGACGCGGAGTGTGGCATCCCATGCTATGTTCGCTTGCGCCGCTGCCGCCGCACGAAGTCATACCAGGCGAACCAAATTCGTCGAGGGTCATGCAGTATCATACAACAACGCGCGCACTGCGTAAAACAACTTCGGTCATAACGCCCATCCTACCGCAAATGCTGTGTAGTCGGCTCAAGACAGTCCCCGCTTTCCGTGGATGGCGGGGCGCTGTTTATGACGCACCGGGAACAACACCTGCGCGTTCTGTCTCCTCCCCGTCATCATCCGCCGACGACACCTCCCCAAGCGGCGGTAAGGGCGTGGAACTGGGCAGCCACTTGGGGGCCTCCAGAGGCTCGTCAAGGGGCACTTCGCAGACTCCGAACTCCATAGACGGCAGCAGCGGAGGCGTCCCGTCTCCGTACTCGCTGGCGCGTTTCGCGGCTATGGAGAGCGCGAACGGCATCGCGATCAGCACCGCGACTCGCACGCGCTCCTCTGGGGGTGCAGGCGTGGGCGCGACCAATGTCGCCGCAGGCGTTGGAGAGCGAGGGTGCTTCTCCGATGGGACGGGGCTGAGCGCGCGCGTCGTCATGGAAGTGGAGGGACGAGGCTCAGCGACAAGCGTGGGTGCCATTGAGACGGGGCGCGACGGCTGCTCGGGAATGGGAGAAGACGGCGGGGGTGGAGGCTCTTCCGGGGGAGATACGTCGTCTACCGTGGTCGGCAGCAGAGGAGACGGTTCGCGGCGCACGATCACGGGCCAGCTCCATCGTACTCTTGAGGAGCGCGGTCTGGCTGGGGGTATCGGGGTCGGAGGAGCGGTCATAGGCGAGGGTGGATGGTCGTCGGACAGCGATTTTGGTAGGTCGACCAGCCTACACGACACGGGCTGCATATTGGTACGACAATCCGCCATTAATACCAGCGCTCAATATGCAATAGGCAGAGTCACGCGAACGCACCATCATCTTGTGCCATTTGACCGCGAGCCCGTCGTACCTGCTCTGTCTCCTCTTCTCCTTCTCAATCGACAAGCGCATGCTCTCTTTCTCCCCCCTCGGCACTACATCGTTTTCCAATTCCTTCGTTAAAGCGACCTGGTACATCACCGGCCTGGGGCCCGTACCGGGCTTTTTGGGCACGACGTAGGTCCCATTACGGATGGCCTCCGCGATGATCGCGCGTTGGCGTTGGCGCAGCACGTACGAGCGCGCGATGATAGAGATGGCGACGAGGAGCAGGAGGACGATGGTCGCTACGATAAGGATGATTTTAGCAATGTTAGATATATCGTTCATAGCGTGAGGCGGCGAGGTCATGGGCGTGGGCGTGATCAGAATCGTGAACGTTCGTGAGCGTCAGCGAGAGCGCAGGAGCGGCGTGAGCAGTCTAGATCTCTATAGTTTTTCAAGGGAGCAGGAGGTGCAGCGAGGACGAAGAGATAGTCGCACCAGAGCTCACGCCCAGTGCATCAGGAAAGAGAAGAAGAGCATTTGTGGCAGCCATCTTGGAGAGGTATGTATATGTCTGAACTCAAGCCGAGGACGTTAGTTACGGCGGCGTCGAGACGCTATAGCCCCAGATGCTCCGCTCGCAGCTCGGACAGACATGGGCGAGCTCTGATGGGCCAGCGCCTGAAGCCTTCCCGGCCACTCCCCGTGCAGAGAATACGGCACATGCCCCATGCGATCCGCCCGGAACGCCCCAGCCCAGCCTGCGCTTATGTACGCCTCGCTCACGAGTCGCGGATTCGACGCACCGACGCGCACGCACCCTACGCCTGCCCACGACGCTGCAATGAAACATGGAAACAGAAGCACGGGTGCTCACCTAGGAATGTATATACTGCGAACAACAGTACGTTGGACGTCCTTGCCACTCAGCAACGGGCATCATACGGGCGCAGACAGCTCGTGCACACTCACGATACAAGCGACGCCGATGACGTCAAGGCTGGGCCCGTGCCAGGCTCGAATTGCTGCCCACCAGTGGACGGGGCTTGCGACGACGCTGGCAGAGGCAGAGTCAGCGTAGACGTTGTCGAGGACATCAAGGGGGAGGGCAAGCGGGAAGCAAGCTGACGGATCGGCCAGAAACAGGCAGAGCTGGGATTAGACAGAAGCACCCGCACGCGCTCGAGAGCTCCGGGCGGCTGTTATGCGAAATACAAGCGAGGCGACTCGCCGGCAGGGAGTGGTAAAAGCCCTGTCTGCTTGAATTGTCGCGCGACGGTGGGTCGGTGGTGCGCAGCCATTTCAGATGTCCGAAGCACCCACCTCGTCGAGACAGAATGATCGTTTCGGCTGCCTGGCTACGCTCGCGTCGCACGATGCCAGCGAAAATAGTGCCGCAGCAGAGGAGCCAGGGAGACGCTGCGAAAGTCCCCAGAGAGTGGGACTGACCCAAGCGCGCAGTGGGAATACCACCGGGGAGGGTGGGAGGTTTTGGCTGAGTAGGGTACGACGGAAAGGACAGATTGCAGAAAGCCACCCTGTATGTCAGAAAGCATACACGCTCGCTGCGCTTGTGGCGGAGACGGGAAAGCACAGATGGCGGCCGCAGAGACGTCGGAGTTATCCTTGCAGTCAGGAGGCCATATATCTTCCAGGCTACATAGTCCGCATTTAATGTGTGTTGGCCGTCCGGTAGCACCAGAGGAAGCTGACAGTCATCCATGGCTCCCACCCGCTGCCTCGTCGACATATCCTCGTCTCGCAGAGTGCGATGCATCTCGCTTCGGCCGGCACCATGAGAAAGACGAAACAGCGGTCACGAGAAGGACGTCCCAGTAAGCGGAGATCAAGAAGCCATCGTCGTCGCACTGTACCCGAGCTAGAGGCGTGTCAGAGCCAGAGTGTACCAGGGTCGGTGAAGCTTCGGGAAACGAGTGACATAATTCGGGCATCCCAGGGCATATGTTGGTATGTAGTTTGAATAGCGAAGCGACTACACTTCTCAACGTTTGGATGGATGAGATCTTCACGAACGAGGAGGAATTCAGGGGTTCCACTGAGGGCGCCGGCTCCTGCGTGCTGGTGACCCGGACCCGTATTGATCAGCCACATACTTACGGCTGGCTCAGAGCTGTCCCAGGTCGGCGAGAGACAGGTCCAGCAGATTGTTGGGAAGGAGATGGTGGATTTGGCGTAAGAGAGCGAAAGCGCCCAAGGAATGACCAGCGCCTAAACCATTGTGGCGTTTGCGCTACAGGCAAACGAAGCTTGACTTCCAAGCATACAATTGTACGAAGTTCGTTCCAGCGTCGGAGACTTGCACCTGCGGAAGGCATGTAATGCTGAGAAATGACTCAGAGTTAAGCAGCACAAACGCCAAGTGAAAGTGAATAACGAGTGCTATTTGATGATACAGGGACACCGTGACAAGACAACGATCTATTGACAACAAGGAGGGCCAGTAGACGAGTGCGAAGAATGCGTGGAAGTCGGGGGATTAGATGCCAGCGGGCTGCGAGCGATAAGTGCAGGCATCGGGTACTTTTGTTCACCTACCGGGGCCTTACTGGTAGATGAAGTTGTACCTGGAGGGGCATGTCAGAGCTGTATGAATCTCAGCTCAGTTAGGTTCGCACTCACCGCGAAAGCAGATGGGGAATTGCAGACAGCTGGGGCCCGTATCTGCACAGAGAGTCAGGGGCAAAAACGGTCTCTGGTGGCGCATATACTCACCTTGCCGCGTTGTCGTACAGTTCGAAGAGAGGGATGGCGAGAAGCTTCATGTTCTTTGGGACAGCGAGCACCTCTGAGAGAAGCGATTCCTTGCTCAGTCATCGTTTGTGCACAAATGATGAAGGTAACCATAACGTACTGCGTTCTGGCATCTGCACCAAGAATAGCTTCTTACACTCCTTCGGCTTCGTGATGTGCGCGGGGATGAACGGGTACTGTACAGTTGCACGCAATTGCACGGGTCGGTTAGTTGACATCCCATGACTTTGACATGCGAGCCTCAAGGATACACACCATGAACGTCTCGAAGTTGGGTCGCCACCACTGCGCGAGACAGTCTCCGATCTCCCACTCGTTATCCACACCATGCGACGCGTTGAACTGCTTTGAATCCGTTGGTGGCGCGAGACGGTCGTCCAGTCGCTTCTTCAGACCCTCAATCTCGTCCTCCCCCGGCTTGAGGTAATCTCCCGGCCTGCAACGTTCAAACAGACATTCGACGACGCTTCAGGGAAGTTATAGTGCGCAAACAGATAGCAATCAGGACGCACAGTTTGAAGAACGCGTTTCGCGATTTGGAGCATGAGAATGTGTGGGTGTCCGTGATCGTGCACGACCAGAATGCCTTCCACCGTCCGACGCATTCCAAAGTCCTCGTAGTTGTTCTGCAGCCGCTGCAGCCGTGCTGCAACAGAAGGATCTTCCTCAGGCTGCGCCTCCTTCGTGCTAGTGGCGTCAAGCGTGTTAATGAACCATCTAGTTGCCGCCATGATTGCACACACCTGAATGTGAAGTTCGAAAGCGGGTACCTGCAAGCCAGATTTAAGCAATATTGCGAGGAGATATATTCGCAGCTAGTGCTTACAAGGCTATGGTGTTGGACATGGACGTGCTACGATGGGGGAAGAGAAGAAGGTGTGTGGTCGTCGCGGTCGCGGTTCCAGTCGCGCTCGCCTCCGAGAGCGTCGGGCTCTCGCTTTCGAGCAGCTTCGCGCGCGTGACATTGGGGTGATAAAGAGTCACGCAAGGAGTCGTCACGCGTCGGGCCTGGTGAACGCGCCTTCAAGCGCGTTCGAGTTGTTGCTCGACGTCGTCTACGGCGAGCTTGCATGGGATGTCGTCGGATCGCTGCTCATTCTTTGCGTAGCTCTCCGGTCCTGGTAATGGCTGTGCTACTCCTTATATTTGACCGGTTCTCATGTAGGTTTGCGGTGGGAAGAAGCCGTCTCATGACCCATTATCCAGACGAATCAGCATCCCTTGGCCTCGCGGAGTCCCGGCGCCGTCTGCTGTTAGCTTCGTTTCTGCTGTGCTAAGTTGCCCGTCGTGTGAGTCTTGTTACAAAACAGAGCACTGAACGTAAAACATCTACCCTCGGTCCGGGACGAGACATGGCGATATAACGTTCGCTCTTCTCTGACGTTGCTCGAACCCGTACCACCTCTTCGCCAGTCGATATCTAACGCAAGTGAACAGAAGCAGGTTGACCAAACACCATGGACGCTGTTGCCTCTCTCAATGCTACAGCGATTCCGATCGTACTTCAGCCAAGTGAGTACGCGAGTAATATTAATCGCTCCTGATCCCGCTTTGTATCTGATCCCCACATTAACACACTCGCACCTCAGCGATGAATGCATTTGTGAAGCTGCTTGAGAAGAAGCGTGCTGATATTGAAAGTATCACTAGTAAGACATTCCGTTACGGTGACACCGAGAGACACAATGTAGGCATTCCACTCCGCGCTCAGATGTTTAATCTTACAATCTCTCATTATAGCTCGATGTGTACTATCCTCCCCCTGAGGCCACGTCTGGCGGTCCTACGCCGGTTTTGTTTTTCGTATACGGAGGCGGCTTTACCTCCGGCACCCGCAGGTTCGATCCTCCCTTCGATCTTGTGTACACGAACCTCGGCGCGTTCTTCGCCAAACGAGGGTGAGCCGTCCTCGCAAACCTACCGCAGAGACACCGGACTGACACGGGCCCGCGCAGCATCCTGACCGTGATCCTGGACTACCGTCTGGTCCCAGAAGCCAAGTTCCCCGATCCCCTCGAGGACGTGCGCGACGCGCTCGCCTGGTTCCTCGCCAACACCGGCCCCGTCTCCGCCTCCTCCCCGCCCGACCTCTCGCTCTCCCTCGAGAACCCCGCCATGTTCGTCATGGGCCACTCCGCGGGCGCGACGATCGTGTCCTCGCTCTACCTCCTCCCCACCGTCCTCCCGCTCGACTCGCCCGTGCGCGCCGCGACGCGCGGCCTCGTGCCCCAGGGCGGCGCGTACAAATTCGACTTTGCGCGGCCGACGCTGGCCCCGGGCGTCCTTGAGCAGCTGTACGGCTCCCAGGAGAGCACGCTGGAGTTGATGCCCGTGTCGCTGGTGGCGAGGGCAAAGGAAGAGGTTGTGCGCAGCCTGCCGGAGGTGTTTGCGTTGGTCAGCGAGCTTGATCCGGAGCAGATCAAGGAGGGCGGGGACGAGTTTATGAAGGCGTTGGAAGGGAGAGTGGGCAAGGCCGTGCGATATGAGGTTATGAAGGGGCATAACCATATCAGCCCACATTGGGCGCTTCTGAGCGGCGAAGGGGAGGAATGGGGCGTGCAGGTCGCAGATTGGATCAAGTCCAAGGTCTGAGGGTCATACACGGCGCAAGGGTCGCGTCAGGCGGTACAAAGTCGTGATCGAATGTCGGAATAAGCTGCTGCTGTAAGACTGCATGAACTGCAGGTGAATACTGTACTTAAGTAAGGAAGCGCTACACAGATATCTACGACAACAAAGCGCATATAGCTGAGAAGGGAAGGTATCGCTAACATGTAGGTCACAGAGCGGCACTTCGCTGCGCCCACTCCCCAGCCAGAGCCACGGGCACATCCTCCCTCTGCATCTCCCGCAGCACCTGCTGGAACCTCAGCGTCCACCACCCACGCTCCTCTCTCTCCCCCCTGGTAGCCGCATCCTCACCGCCCGCCGAGTCCTGACCCCCACCGTCCTGAGCGGCGTCCCCGAACTGCATGGACGGGCTCTTCGGAAGGGGCAGGCCAGAGGACAGGATACCCACGAGCGACTGGCGCGTGTCGAGCTCGAGGTCGTCCGTGATTACCGCGGGCAACGAGGGGTACGACAGACCGCGCACGGTGTGGTGGTGACACTTGCGCAGAGCTTTAAGGAGCTCGGTCGGGCTGGAGGCGGGGCTCTCGGAGGCGGGATGGGTGAGGGTGATAGAGGTGGGAGAGGTGTTCTCTACGGTGATGCCTGTATCGAGCTGCCCCGGCGGAATGGGGACGAGGCTCAGATTGACGCAGCGCTCTGGACAAATTGGAAGTTAGTGATGTAGGGCTATGGGCGTGGGCACGTCTCACCTCCCGCTTCCGTTATGTCTAGAATTCGCGACAAGCCAATGTTGTCGAGCAGGCGAGATCTCTGTTCCTGCTCCTCCTCTCGCTGGCTCTTGCCGTTCTTCTGCGGAATAGGTGCGGCCAAGACAACCAGGTCTGAGAATACCATCACGTTCAACAGCAGTCTCCCGAGGTGGTGTAGGGACTTGAGGCCTGATCTGGGGCACCTGGGGTGATTGGAGATGGCCCTTGGCACCAGCGCGCGCCGAGACTTGGATACCAGGGAATTGGTCTGACCGGGGCGTGATGAGGATGGATGCGCTCGAGGCAGACGAGGCAGTGTCGTACGTCTGCATCGAGCGCATTGAAGATGCCGACGAGCTCAGGGAGCCTGCGCGAGAGCGGCGCGTGGTCCAGTCTCGGATGGCTGTGGCCAGTTTGGAGCGGTCGTGGGCTTTCTGGGGCGGACGGCCATTTGTTCGAGGAGAAAGGCTCCCGTTGGGTAGTGTTGGTGTTGCATTGGGAGTTATGGCGGGAGCAGAGACCTGGAGGTGATTGTCTAGAGACGGGAATGTGAGCACGAGTGTCCCGTACCAGAGCAGGCGTCGCGCTCGTCGTGCAAGCGGTGGCGCATTGGATAATCCGTCTATTCGCGCAGAGAGCTCCTTCACGAAATCATACTCTTCTTCCCGAGTTTTCACCTCTTCCAATCACTCGCACGGCAGTTCTTGTGGAGTATAGCAGGGATAGCGTGACCAAATGGTCTGGATGCTCGCGTGGCGTGAGTTCACCAAGCCTCTACGATATGCCAGTTGAATTCAGCAACACGGGTGGAACCGGGTACTACTCACCTGGAAGCTGTCGAGATAGCTTCGCAGACGCAGGGCGGGCTCCTCGAACAACTTGTCCAGGGACCAGGTGCCCTCCTGTCTATCCCGTTCTTGGAGCCTCAGATATTCGCCAAACTCTCCATCGTCCTGCTCAGAGTACCACTTCAGAGCCTCCCGCATGCTCTCGTACTTTACGAGGTAAGGCATGTAGACCTCGAATCGAGGCACAAAACCCTTCAGCGTCGCTGCGAGGCGCTGCACGATCGACCCTGTCTGCCAGATGGCAGTGACAGACGACAGCGCATGAACGATGGAGGAATGCAGATTAACGACGTCCTCGAGCCAGTCGAAGAACCTCGTGATATCTGGAGGGAGACCCGGAAGCCAATGCGCGAGAGTCACGAGCACGAAGCGGGAGTAAGACATTGCGAACGACGCAGCGAGCAGATTTCGCGAAGGACTGTTCCGAGGCGTACAGGCTGAAGATCAGTTCTTGGCGTTCCATCTCAACAGGTCCATAGTGTCGACTGAGTGAAAGGTAGACGTCGTCTGATAGAGTAGACCTCCAGGAGCTAGAAGCCTCATGAACCACGACCTGAGGTGGGGAGACTGGGGCATCTTCGTACTCATGTTCCGAGACAGGGTAAGGTCGAGTCTTCGTACTCGGACTGAGGACTTGACCGAGAATACAGAGATGCAGAATCCACAGAGTAGCGCCGAGCCTCTTCAATGTCAGCAGAGTCCTGTTCAGGGGAGTGCATGTTCCCATTGCGAGATGTCCATGAGCCGCGTTCGTCCGCAGTTCTTGATTGCCAAGCATGGTCCTCAGCAGAAGGAGACCTCGATTGAGACGCCCTAGAACTAGCACTCCTTGACTGTGCACTCTTAGACCCAGCAGCCCTCGAAGCCAAAGAGTCAAGCAGAGCAGCCGCACCTCGACTGAGTTCTTTGCTAATCCGCGGATGTTCGGGCCAGCCAGCATCAGACACAGAGAACTCGCTATCAGCCCGAGAGATCCGAGGCACGGTAGAGGAAGTAGGTGCTGCCCAGACGAGATAGCGGCGGCCGTCCTGTCTCTTCTGCATCAGGGGTGATATTACCCCCGTATGAGAGAGACTCGGGTATCCCAAAAGCGACACGTTCCCGAAAGCTAGTGTCATCACGCTCACGAACAGGAGGTGAACCAGGGTTCTGCACAGAAGAGAGATGGCGAGAATGTCCGAGATGTGTTTTCCGTAGATTGCCTATGAGCGATTCCAGTGTGCGTTGAGGAGTCCCTGCGAGCAGTCCGAGAAGGAGCCCCAGACTTCGAGCGCCGGTGTTCGGTTGCCAAGCCAGCTTGAGCACGTTCACCAGACCTAGACGGAGCCCTACCAGAGAGAGGGGAAGCAGGATGCCTGCGATCCACAGGGTCACGAGAGGGAGAACGTCGGCCGGCATGCGATTCATCCCGAACGCTCAACGAGCTCGAGGGCCGTCTCCAAGAGTTGTGATTCTGTCGGAGCGAGAGAGGAGAACGATTCAAAGCTGGTGAGTGATGATCCTCCTGAGGAGAGTGTGGATGCGATGTGTCCTTGTAATATCCTGTCAGTCCCTGACGTTGTCCCGGCTAGGCACCCGGCGCGCGCGAGGCCGCTCAGCGTCCGGAAACTTTGAATCTTCGTCGCTGCAACTATCCTCGTAGGCGTAACTCGATCGATGTGACCGCGGCTGCCCAACATAGCTTGAGGAGGAGCTTCGCAGATCGGTAGAACCGCCGATGGCAAGACCCTGTATGTTCTCACCTCCATCACTCTCGCTTTGCGAGGCATGAGCAGCATCATAACCCTCAGATGCGTGCTGATAGTCGCTGTGCAGTCCATCCACAATGCCGAGTAGCCTGTCCTGTCCGTTGCCGGTCAAACGAGCCTCTGCGAGATCCACTGTGAGGCGAACGCCTCCCATACGTGTCTTCCCGTGCCGCCGGTTCGGCCTCGTATATACTCTCGTCATCAATGTCAGAGGGTGGAATTAGCACCGGTTCGTCCAATAGGAGGGACTGTGCGTCGCTGTCGTGCTCGTACACGCTCTCCTCGTCGATTGCGAAGCGGCTCTGGGCACCTGCGAATCCTGCATCGACGTGGAGGCCAAGGCCCACTGCTGCGGGTTTTCGAGAGGTGGATGACGGCACAAAGGTGCTTCGGCGAGCCCACGCTTGAGACTTTACTTCAGAGACAGGGCCTGGATTGTCAGGTGTGAACCATGAAGGCGCATCTCGCTTCGGTGTCTCGGCGGTTCGGCTGTTTTTCTTTGCTCCTCGATCGCTTTCAGACGAGCTAGGGACAATTGTCGCATTTGTGACGACTAGTCGACCAGGTGAATGCTTCCTGCCGACCTGCCGTTCGAGCTCTAACCCGCTCTCAGTGGGGATCAGATAGTCTTTCCGGGTCACGCGAGGTCTAGGGAGTGAGCTTGACGCCGTTGCGGGTGTTCTAGATCGCTCAGGCTGCGGCTGTCCGTATACAGAAAACCGGCGAGTATCTTGCGGAGTATTTGGGTTGGATCTCGACCTCGAATACGTTCTAGGTTGCGGCAGAGATGAAGGGACATCTCCATAACCCCTTGGGATAGAGGACACACCAGGACCACGGGCTCGATGGCCTCCGCTCCTGGCATCGTGCTGCTATGCATGTCAATCTCAGCATGAACAAGAGCCGGCAAGATCTGGCCTTACCCCGGTATCTGACTCCGACTGACTACCCTCGGGTTGAGTCGGAGGCAGTTGAGGCGTACGCATCGATCGAGAGTAAGTCTGAGGTGCAGAAGAAGGTACAGCGGGGGCAGGAGGGCGTCGTGCAGGGGATTTAAGCACGGACTTGGGTGCAGGAGATGGCTTCGAACGTAAGCGAGGTATGTTAGTAGAAGCGGGTGAATCAGCTGAAGCGTTGAATGTACGCGAAGAACTGATAGTAGACGGCGGTCGAGAGTGGGAGGAACCAGCAGCAGGAGGTTCGTCCGAGGGTCTAGGTAGTTGAGTCATTCTGTCCACAGTATCGCGGAGCGACGGAAGGAGATGAGTCTCAAGAAGGGGTATGTCGGCTAGGCGACTCTTGCGCTTGTCTCCAGCCTCTGCGTCTTTCTCGCCCTTCGAACCGGACCTTGAGAGCGAGGTAGTGGAGCGCTTACTGGATGATCTGCCGATGAGCCGTCCAACAGCGCCGAAATGCGAGGATGCTTCGGCGGAATCCACAGCAGGCTCCTCCAGAGCAGGGTAGGACAGAGACGACATGGAAGGGCAATGTTCGAAGGACGCATTGTTCTCGCGCGGCGTCTGCTGTATATCCCCAGGGTAAGGTATGCCAGCGGCCGCAGCATAATGAGATGGAGGATAGAAAGTTGGCGGCCGAGAGGTTTGCGGTGTCGCAGGTGTAGTCGGCGTACGTGGTGCAGGTGAGCGTGATTTACTTCTCGCATGTGAGCGAACAAAATTCATCGCAGAGCAGAAAGGACCTGAGAAGGCGTAAATCGCAGAGCAGGTCCGAATCGGAATCAAGCAAGCTGTACGGCAGCAAGAGCGAGGACAGAGCCGCGGTTTCCAACCTGCTGAACATTCGTGACGGCGTTAATGTCCAAATCAGGCAATGTCACGCTTTGTCCCTGAGTGGAAAATCAAAAGGCCAATCACGGCACTTGCCGGCATGCCTCTGGGGGTTGAGATCTGAGATCTAAGCAGTGTCCGCCGTGTCTCTAGGCTTTGCTTCCTCCACATCCTCTGGGGCATCATTGCGTTGCACTGCTGCACTGAAAGATTGCAAGAGTAAAGTTGCTCTTGGTACTCCGCTTACTTTGGAACTACTGCGACACCTGCAAGGTTTTGCGTTGTCTGCAATATTGATCCTGTCAATTACCCCACGGCGTCAAACCCTTATCTACGCGGACTAACTTCTCGCCCAGGCCGTGTACCTCACTCGGTGATATCGTCATTCATTTGGCGGTCTCAAGGTTGAAATACTCGGCCTCCCTCTTGTCCTGATCCTCCGTCGTCGTGAGGCTCGATGGTTTGCGTCCTGCCCCGCTAATGTCGTCGAACTCACCGCACGGCCTCCCCGAGGCTGCCACGGTGCAATCTGTGGCGGCTCCAAGTGCACACGACAACGCCTCGCCTGCTGAACGCGACATAGATGCGTTGTTACGCATGCAAAGTGGTTCGCCGATCACCCGTGCAGGGTACGTCCTAGTTGCATCTCATGAAGCGCAGTGTTGTTCATGACACGTCGCAGACTACTCCAACCGAGGAGCTATGTTTCCTCCAGCTCGAAGTCTTCGAGACCACGGCATGTTCCGCCCGCGGCACACTCGCAAGACACTATTCGTGATAGCACGATGGAGATATCGAGCATACCGCTCAACACACCTTCTCATCTATCCGTGCGATCCTCGGATGCATTCATCTTCCCTGATGTGGGCGCGACACCAAATGAAGACGACGAAAGCGGGATGATATCTGCTTCACTCACTTCCGAGCTTTCATTCAAGCCTCCGGAAGACGTCACCGACCTCGAGGCCTCCACTTCCACGCTTTCGACACAGCCTGCGTCCGGGTCGATGACGCCAAAAGCTCCTAGCGCTTCTTCGCAGCCGTCTGGGTTGTCTTTACTCCTCGCTCGCCATGAGCTCTCCCGTTCCGAGGCCACATCTCCAATCCTTGATTCGGGCACGCCGACGCCCACGGTGGAAAGACCAAATCTGATGGGCGCGCCCATGCCAATCATTCCCGAAAGCGAGAGTAGGTCCTTGTCGAACGATGGGTCTGCCGGTTCACGCGAGCGGGGAACGGGCTCGTCGAACGAGTCTATTCCGCTACTATCTGACTTGGAAGCCAATACACCTTCGTACCACACGAACGGAAATTCTCGACCACAAGCCGTTGGCAAACGAAGCGCGAAGGGCGTCGTAAAAGGCGTGGTGCTTCGAATATCAACAGGGTCGGGTCCTCTGGTGAAGGATGCTCTCAGGTCAATACCTGCCGTCATTCTTGGCACGCTTTTAAACATCCTCGACGGCATATCTTGTTAGTCAATACTCTTGAATAGGTTTGTGGAGATATGACTGACATAGAAGTTCAGATGGGATGATCATTTTTCCTGCGGCTGGGGTATTCACAGGCCTCGGAGGCGTCGGGGTTTCTATGTTCTTCGTCTCGTAAGTGCTGCTGTCTGTTCCATGGCTAGCACCGACTGAGATGCCGTGGTTTAGTGCGATCATCACTCAATTGATATACTCGGCGGGCGCGAGCGGCTTCGCTGGTGCAAACGGCAGTATGATGATAGAAGTCGTCGTACGTAAACCTGCGGACGATCACACCACACAATCTTGACGGATTTGTAGCCTTTCTTTCATCTGATTGCGAACCAAATCGCGGATACCGTTGGTGAGGAGAACCCGCATGCCGTGATTGCGACTACCATGGTTGCATTTGCTTTCTCCTCTATTCTCACTGGTACGTTTGAAGTTTGCAGTATCCTAGATTCTGGCTAATGTACGCAGGATTTACCCTTCTTTCTACTTGGGGCGCTGAGGCTGGGGTCCTTGATTGGATTCTTTCCTCGACATATCCTTGTGGGGTATGTCTCACCCTTGAACATGTCGCACTCCCTTCTCATCCTCGTCTATCAACAGCTGCATAGGAGGCGTTGGCGTCTTCCTTGTCATAACTGGGTATATAGTCTCTTAACTCTGGTACACACGGTACAGTCCTGACAAGCTCAATATAGGCTAACCGTCAGCACACGAATATCGGATGACGACTTTTCGCTATCCTTGGAGACATTCAAATTTTTCGTCCTCAACATGCACAACCTTGTCATGTGGCTTCCCGCCTTCTTGCTCGCGGTTCTACTGCGCATCATTACGCATAAGTGGGAGCACCAGTTGATCTTCCCCATCTGTGAGTTGTCCATGCAGGTCCCCTCGTACTGGCAAGATGCTTATATAGTTCAGACTTTTGCATCATACCGGCTATCTTCTATATAGTGGTTGCTGCTGCACGTATCGACCTTGGCGGCCTGCGAGATGCTGGCTGGCTGTTCGACATGAGCTCCTCGAACGAGCCATGGTATTACTTCTACAGCTTGTTCGGTGAGTATTCGTGTTACGTCATCAGGGAGGCTCCGTTTACTTCAATGGCCTTATGTTTGTCAGACTTCCGAGCAACAGATTGGGGTGCGTTCTGGGCGACCATGCCTACGCAGTTCGCATTGTGAGTGGCTCGGTCTCGCGCCTCGGGCATTTGTTAACACAGAGCCGCCAGGTTATTCTTCAATATCCTACATCCACCTCTGAACGTCCCTGCTCTGGGTGAGTTCACACTTTGCATGATTTGTACTACGGCAGAGAGCTGATCAACCTCAGCTGTGTCACTGAATCATGATGTTGACACGGACAAGGAACTCGTAGCCCACGGATACTCCAACTTGCTGGCTGGGCTCATTGGTACTGTGTATGTGCCTTGCCCCAAGCGTTGCCGTTAACAGTACCTGTACTGATCAAAGTCACTTGCAGGCCGAATTACCTGGTATATGTGAACACATTGCTGTACGTATATCTTGATTCCTCTCCACTGCCCTCCCATAAACGACGTGAATGTGTAGGTTCTATCGCGTTGGAGGGGATACTCGTATCGCTGGCTTCATGCTTGCAGGAGCTACAACCATCCTGCTCTTGGTTGGCACTGGTCCTATCGCTTACATTCGTGAAGTCCCTCAACTTCTCTCGGCGGTGTGATGATTCTCACTGGAAGCCTGTATAGCTGTCATGGTAGGTCGGTGCGCTCATATTCGTACTCGGCATTGACCTCGTCAAAGAGGCTCTGTGGGACACTCGGCATCGTGTCAGTAACTCGGAGTATATCACCATCGCCAGTATCATGATTTGTATGACTGTATGGGACTTCGTCACCGGTGTACTCTTCGGCATCGTCGTCAGCTGTACGTTCCTTACCCAGCTATCGCTTCCCAGGGTTGGCTGACGAGAACTAAACCTCTCAGGCATATTCTTCGTTGTCCAGAGCTCGCAACGGCGGAGCATACGTGCCCTCCACACAGGGGGACAGCGTGATGTCAACGGTGCGGAGACCCGGCGCTCATCGCGCGTATCTGCGCGACGTCTCGAAGCAGACGACGATCGTCCGTCTGCAGGGCTTCATGTTCTTCGGCACGATCACGCACGTCGAGGAAGCCCTACGGGCTCTGCTCGAAGACCACGCATGGCGTCGGAATCCGATCCGCTTCCTTGTGCTTGACCTCGCGCTCGTCGCGGGCGTAGACATGAGTGCGGCGGAGGCGTTCGTGCGCGTGCAGCGGTTGCTGGCGGGCAAGAAGGTTGTGCTCGTACTTTGTGGTTTTACTGTCGATAGCTCTGTCGGGCGTGCCCTGAACAATGTGGGCCTGTTGGAGATGGATGGCGTGGAGCTGTTTGAAACCTTCAGCGACGCTGTTGAATGTGAGTGTTGATCTTCGCATGTTTGAATTTCGCGCCGAGACTGACGTGGAAATCCAGGGACCGAGAATACATACCTACGTGCATGGTTCAGAGCTCAGAAAGCGGAAACGCTACCAGTTGGTATGTATCGTGCACTGGTTCTCTCCACATGGAAATTTCATAGGTTTCGCAGCTCTACCAGGACGACAGGACGACGTCATACCATTCCCAGGATCGGTAGTCGACAGCCCGCGGAGGGCAGCACTCCTCGACGCCGGCTGGCGCACTATTGCTCGAGGTTCGGTTTCGCGTGACGTACTGCCATGCCTGTGCTGATTGACTCTCCTCAAGATCACAGTCCTCCGGGATCCCACGACGCGCCCGAACCATTCAACACGCTCGTTCGCGCGTTTTCGTCCTACGAGTCCATCGACCGTGACACGTACGCGCCTCTCATCCCGTACCTCAAGCGCATGCCAGTCCCGGCCGGCACCGTGCTGTGGCGTCAGGGCGACGCCCCCGACGGGCTCTACATCGTCGAGTCCGGCATCCTGCGTGCGACGTACCGCTTCGCAGACCCTACGCCGCCGATGGTGGAGTCCTATGGTGCCCGGGACCGATTGCGGGAGAGCTGTCGGCGTTGTCGGGTCTGGAGAGGAACGCGACGTGCGTCGTGGAGAGGGCGGCGGTGGTGTGGAAGCTGAGTCCTGGAGGACTTGGCGAAACTCGAGGAAGACCACCCCGAACTTGCGCGGGCCTTCACGCGGTTGGTTCTGAAAGGTGCGTTCGCGGTAGCGTTGCGTGCTGGATTCGGAGATTGATGATGTTCGTCGCAGTCGCGAAGCTGGATTACGACATACTCATCACTGCACTTGCGACAAGACAATAGACCCTGTTCACGACAGCGTACGGTGGCCTCCGCCTTCGACCTGTAGCATTAGACATAGACCCGTTCACGATACCCAACGCTGCACATCAGTATACGCGCTCCACACCCGAAGCATTGAGTTTACGGCGACCCTCACGATCGCCAATGTACCTAACAGTTATTCCATGCGGACATATGATTCGATACTCGTGCGAATACCACAATCCATGAGCTACGACTATTAGTACATCCTCAGCTGAACCCATGACAGGGGAATATCACTGCAGGCAGGCACGTAGGATGTGCGCCGGCAGCGAGTTTGCAGGGGGAGTGCAAGATCTAGACCGCGTCGTTTTCGACGAGCTTTCCGCAAACTGATATACTTGCTGGAGAAGTGCTCCATCCAACCTGTAGTACAGCAAGTTAGTGCGCACTCGGCCACGTTCGACACGCGTAACTCACCCTTCATGTTCTCTCTGTCGGTAGGGGTCAGTGTCAGTATGTGACACTCAGGACGATCTGAGACGTACATTTCCTCCGGAGTGAGGTCATCAAGCTTATCCAGGGGTTGGTCAATGGGGGTGAGCATTGCTGGTGGTCGCTCTCAGCAGCAGCTTCAGCGTACTGAAGTAATGAACGTACACTCGTCGAAAGACTGCTTGGCCATGCCTCGGGAAGCATCACGCCCGGCAAAGTTGGCATACATCCCGTCTTCAACGATGTGAGATTCGCTCTCAAGACTGGCTTCGGCGAGCGGCGCGCGCACTCACTGGGTCCGTAGAAGTTTCTCCCCGCCGTCACGTCATACACTACACCACGTATTGCGAGCAAGATGCGCTTGCCATCCTCGCCATTGAACGGTGCAAGGGTCTTTGGGGTGTATGTCTGGAACAGCAGAGTCGGCGGGTGGGTCTTCGGCATCCATGTGTACCCGTGCTTGAACTCGTTCGGGACTGTCTTTGGTATCGAGCTGGAGGGAAATATGATGCGCTGAATAGAGTACAGGATGTAAATGAGCAGCGCAGTGTTCACGGGGGTACCGAGGTCAAACGCCATGGCGGTCACTGTCGATGAGAGCGGAGTCGGAGACGCCGAACGACACTTGCTTCTTACCACGATGGCGCCCAGCAGCGGGCCGCCTCCGTCAATCGCACCTCACTCGTTGATCACGATGTCGACTGTGAACTTGTGAATGACCAGGTCATGCATAGAAGTCTGTTCGGTGGTAGTACTGGTATGGTATAAAGAGAGGGCCAGGCAACGCTTGAAGTGCAGCGTTGGTGCACAGCGTCGTAACTACGGATGATGTTCGGCAAGTTCCTCTTGGTGTTGGCCTGCATCGTCTCTCCATGGGTGTATGCCGCGACGGTGCGCGTCGTGGAGACCACGACACTGGGACAGGACCCACAAACAGTCAACAGGTTGAACGGGGAGTCCTTCCAGCAAGATGCATTGGCTACGTTCAATGGTAAGTTCCAGCCAGTTTCATCCTTGATCCGTGATCACCTCTAAACAATGGGCCAGGCTATCAGTACGCAGCCTTCTACGTGGTCGACGCGTCCAACGCGTCTGTGAGGCATCCTTCGCTTGCTCGGAGACCCCTCAAGGGCCCCAAGACTGCTTGGGAGTCTTTTTCCTTCACGGATTACAATCAAACCGACGACGACGGACATGACATGTACGTCTCTCTTTTGAACGACTAGTACTGCAATAATCTAAGGTGTAACTCCAGAATCTCTCTCGGTATTTCTCATGGCGATGGAACGGTGCATATTGGTTTTGATCAGCACGATAACAACCTGAACTATCGCGTCTCAAGAGCCGGGGTAGCCACGAACCCGAAGGAGAGCGAGTGGTCTTCGGCCCTCTTCAGCCCAGTTTTGGTCCGTGCGCATAGCTTTCTGTGCACTCGCAGGCAGACCTGACTGGCCGCTTAGGACTATCTTCCAGGGCTTGCGTCTCTCGACAGATCGGTGTACTTCATTAACATCACCTACCCCCGGTTCCTTGCTATTCCAGCTGCAGCGCGCAGCGAAGCGGCAGGGGCAGACCTGCTTCTTGAGCTGAGAGTGGGCCGTTCGGGTCTCGGAGATGACTGGTTATACAGGTATACTCCAAACAAGGGGTGGTCGCAGATCGGCAAGTATCTCGAGGTCAGTGATTCTGCTGTTTGCCCAGCGTCACCGAACAGCACGATTGATATTGCCTTTCATCAGGGAGTCAACAGTCAGTTTTAAACTACCAGAATATGACCAATCTAAACTTACCTCACTGAACCGCATTCAGACAACGCGTATATCAACGGGATCGATTTCGATTTGCGAGGGAATCTCCATGTGACATGGTCAAACCCGCCTCTCTTCAAACCTATAATAAAATGTACTCATCTGTCTTCCAGGACGTACCGAGACTATGTCAACGACACTGGTCAAGACGTTGCAGTAGAGGCGGGTCCGAATGGCCCAGAAAATGTACATATAATCCTCAGGGTGGTCGTGTTTGCATCTGATGCTGTTGCAATCATAGAATCACGATATGGACTTCGCATACAGCAAGGACGTTGGAGCGACGTGGTTGAACAACTGGAACCAAACGATCGCCGACATGTCCTCTCAGGAGCCTATCGTGCCGGCCTCTGCGGGAATTACGATCTTCAGTATTCCGAAGTATGGGTGAGTTCCATCTCCCTACCTTCCCTTGTCTGAATAAATGCAGAAGTGGCTCGCAGTGGCATCCTGAACCAGGAGGCCCAAACTGTTGACAGCGAGGGGCGCGTCCATGTACTGAACAGGGAGAATACGACCGGGACAGAACGATGGTATGCAACTTCTCGCTTTGAATGGACACCAATCTGAGTATTCAGCCAATTGCCCAGGTACCACTATTGGCGCAGTACCATTGGACACTGGACACGCACGCCCCTCCCTCTCGCTCCAGCTCTGGCCAGCGAGAACAACGTTACTGGCACGCCCACGGTGATCGGCAAGCGCGGCAAGCTGGTCGCACCTCCCGACTCCCCGCATCATTCTCTCCTGGCTATCTTGCCTTCGAACGCCCCGAATTCTTCCGCGCTTAGCATCCTACGCAGCACCGCCGCTGGACATTTTCGTGACTGGGAAGCTGTATGGGAGGTCCCGAGTGGGTGCGGCTGGGAGCCTCTCTTTGACCGCTACCGACTGGACACCAATACTGGTGGGGATGGGATTTTGAGCTTGTTTCTGGTGAACGGGACGGCGATAAAAGTCGTCGATCTGGATGTCACTGGCGTGTGAATGGGTCCGACGGCATCGCTCTTGAGCGAAGCACAAGGACCTGGCAAGTTCGGCGAATGTTCTGACCGTCTCTGCAGTACTTATTATTCTTGTTCCGTCTGTAACGAAGCCGTGGTGTACAGCCATCTAAGCACACTCAATTCTTTTAATTTATTTCCTCACTTTATTTCCCACGCTTCGGCAGCGGAGTCGCTGTGACCACGGCAGCGTTCCTCCCACCACAAATCGAAATATGGCTGCCCACAAAGCAAGCGGAGCGAAAGCCGTGGTGTACAGCCATCTGACTAGTACTTGCATCCATGCCAATTCCGTTCTTCTAGGATCAACAGTAAGGCGCCGATGTGCATCGCATGCGCTACTACTGTATTCTGAACCTCCTCTCCGATAGCTTCGCCGTCCTTGTTCCCCCGGCCAAACTCTACAACTACACTTTGACCGGCCCGGCATTCACAGTTGCCGGCGAAGGGCCAGCCTGCTAAACCCTGCCTATGCGCCGCACCGTCGGGATCCTTGCGCACGACGTCGTCAACCTACAGCGCGGCACTGATGGCAGTCATATCCACATCTCAGTGCAGCATTCTGCGCAGCCGCTAGTCTCCATTCGAAAGGTAACTCTGACATGGAGCCGCACTCGCAATTGAAAGCGTGTTTGTTCACAACATCGCCTCCGTTGTTAACTGTAACCGCTGGTGACATAGGTATGTTCGCGGCGATCGACCTCGAGTTCGATGATGTCGGACTCGGAGACGGGATGTGCTTCTGATGGCGAACATTGCAATGGCCGATTCACGCTGGATTGTCATCCGTTCACGGTAAGCTACTCTTCGCCCTCACCCTCCGATACAGTATGCCAAAACTCACATCCACGATTTCATTCGGACCGAGAAAACATCATCCTACTATGGCCATTATTGTTTAAATTTGCTGGTCTACCGTTTTAGAAATGACGCACCTAACATCGTCACCGCAACGCAAGGTTCTATTGACGTCTTCGGTAGATGATGTCTTGAGGCTTCGCGCGCGCGAAGCCGGCAGCGCGGGAACATATCTCATGGGAGCTCTTGCGGTCAGTGCTGCTCGCTATCGTTTTCAATTCGATGCGGCAATTACTCCAGGGAGGATCAGAGATGTCTATCGACTGGTGCAAGGGCAAGTAGCAGGCATCAAACTTGAAGAGCGCAGTAGTGATGCTGCCGTGTGGAGCGCAAGAATCCGTAAGATTGGTAATTAGATTCAAAACCCCGGCTCTCGAACGCATCGGTATCGATGCAAGAAAATCCCTGATCAGTGCTGCCGTGCTCTGCATTAGCGTCAAAGGGTTTTGACCGGGTACGCCTGACACTGGACGCCTGATTTGCTATCTGCAATTCGTACCAGGTATTACACTCAATTTCACTACGACGTCCTCCGACTGACACTTCTTTGATGGTCAACGTGATCACTTGGTTCCATCGACACAAGCGAGGATCCCTAGGAAAGTGCGCGAATCAGTTGGCGCAGCATCGGGTCGAACACTGGGTAATACCCATGTCGTGATCAGAGCGATCCAAGCAGACTTCAGCTTCCATGCGCGCCTTGCCCGCTGGTCGGGCAAACTTCTCTGCGGCCGAGCATTTCTGACCAATTCTTGACGCGCTCCACTTGTCCATTCTTCTCAGAATTACCGCTGCGCTTATGAACGACGTCGTAGAGGACCCTCTATATAAAGAGGCCACAAGTCCCCAGACCATCTCCATCAATACCTGCTGCTGCATAGTGATACTCTCAGCATATCTCCAGCCCTCAGACAACCGAGATGCCTCTCAACATTGAAGATGTTCCCCCTCATGTCACGACGGATTTCCGTCCACTCGTCACATCTGCGAAGGATCCGCTCACGAGTGTGCCGGTACTCTACGAGTGGCATGCGAAGAACAACCCGAACTATCCACTGTTCACCTACCACGACGGGAAGCAGCGCGAGTACATCACCTATTCCGCCGCAAATGCGGCGATCGACCGTGCTGCGCGGTACGTTGCTTCAGGACCTGGACAAGCCTGCTCTGTCGGTTCAAACCGGTGTGGATCGGCCTATAGTCGGAATATTCGCCAATGCCGGTAAGTAGCTCTGCCATCGGTCTACTCGCACTTGCTAAGGCTGAATACTTCGTAGACTCTATCACGTACCTCTGCACTGCTGTCGGCGTTCTTAAGTCGGGCTGTATCCTCTTCCTGATTTCTAACCGCAATGGCGCCGCCGGCATTGCGGACATGTTGCAGCGCACAGGCACTACGCAGATCATTGTCTCTGGCGACAGCATCATGCGCGAAACGGCGGAGGACGCTTTGAGCCGCCTTCCTGCCGGTCAGGTCACGATGCGCGACATGCCGACGTTTGAGGATCTGTTCTCCACGAACGTGAAGCCTTCTAGGGACGCCTTCGAAGCGAATGTAGAATTGCCGAAGACATATGACATCGACGCGTGTGCGATTATCCTGCACTCCTCCGGTACGCTGTTCTCCATAAATCTAGATGATCCTCGCTGAGGATGACTCGGACTGCAGGGTCGACAGGGCACCCCAAGCCGATCAGGTGGAAACACAGACACTTGGCCATGTTCGCCCGTGGACCTCGTGAGCGCACCTCCTAGCCTTTCAGGGAACCTTCCCTGATCACCAGTAGTGCACACGGATGTAGATATATCGCGACATGTTTTGGGAGCCCATGGCACACCGATGTACCATGGGCTTGGCGCGTTCCTTTTCGGAGCTGCCGTATGTCGCATCCTTGCCATTCATTCTGTCCGCTGATTTTCTGCGCTTTGTTAGCCCACCTGCGGATGTGTGATTGGGACGTTCAAGCCGGCAGTCCCTCCAATTTTTCCAACGCCAGACACCGTATGGGCAGGCATTGTAGAGACCAAGTCCGACTTCACTTGGTCCGTGCCATCCTTCATCGAGGTATTTTCGCCATCTCGCTTCCGAGCTGTATAAGAGTCACGCTCACGAGTACCCCATAGGAATGGGCGCGCGATCCCGAAAAAGTGGCCAGGATGAAGCGGATGAGCGGTTTAGTACGTTGTACGATCTGCTACTGCTGAACATGCCTGAGCTCATTATGTGGTTGCCAAAGCTGTTCGGCGGTGCCCCGCTCAGCAAGGAGGCAGGCGACTTACTTGCATCCCGAGGAGTGAATTTGTTCAGCGTATACGGAATGTAAGTCATACATGCCACCTGCTTCGACCACAGTGAACAGTCCACTCATGCAGCTTGCAGGACTGAGGCCGGTGGGGTAACTCAAATGATGCGGCGTAGGTCACGATTGAGTTGTTGAATCAAAGATGCAGTGCCTGAGCTCAAGGGATTCCAGCTAACCCGGGGATGGACTGGGAATATCTTTGCCCTCTCCCTTACGTTGAACTGAAGTACATTCCCGCTGGCGACAACCTCTATGAATTGGTCGTTCTGGTGAGACTATTCGAAACATCTTCCCTGGAATTCAACTCCCGTTCTGACTCGCCTTACCAGTCATCCGCCGAGAATCCGCTACCTGTGGTGAACACTACGGTGGACGGACGCGAGGGTTATGCCACAAAAGATCTGATTGAGCCCCATCCCTCGAACCCTAAGCTGTGGAGAATATACGGTCGTGCTGACGAGCAGATCATGCTCTCGAACGGGGAGAAGGTCAGTTATTCACCTGTTGATTGGATATGCACTCACTGACGTCCTTGCTGCCTAGACAAACCCGCTCCCCCTCGAGAAGATCATTAACGAGGACCCCCATGTCAACATCTCCGTCATGTTTGGAAGAGGCAAGTTCCAGAACGGCGTACTCATCGAACCGACGGAAGAGTTCAAGATCGACCCGCATGACCCGAAGCAGGTTGAGACGTTTAGGAACTTGGTTTGGTTCGTGTTCTACATCTCGACGATTCTCCTGCCCGACGCTGACGATGAGCAGGCCCAGCGTAGAGCGCGCTAATCAAGATGCCCCGCAACATTCCAGGATTTTCAAGGAGGTCAGAATCCCTCTTCACTGAGCGGAGATTCATTGCGCTGACCGCTGCCTCGCAGATGATTCTTGTCGCCTCTCCGTCGAAACCTCTCCAACTCAATATGAAGCGCCTCCCTCGCCGCCCGTTGATCCTGAAAGACTACCACGACGAGATCGAGGCGCTCTATCAGGAGGTTGAGAACAGCTCGCAGGGTGACCTGCAGCCTCCCGCTGCCTGGGACAAGGAGAACACCCATGCATTCATCCGGGCTGTAGTCGAGCGCACCCTACGCCGCTCGATCGCGGACGACGCCGACATTTTCCGAAATGGAGGCGACAGGTGCGTGTTCGAAGTCCTGCCCATGCCGCATCAGTATACTGACCGAGAACGACCAGTCTTCAAGCTACTTGGATTCGGAACACGGTCATGCGCGCCATCCGCCAGACAGACGTCGCAGCCGCAAGACGGATTCCCACCACTCTTGTATTCAAGGCCCCGACTATCTCCGGACTCACCGACATCGTGTACAATGCTATCCACAACAGCAACGCCGCAGACAACGGCACCTTCGCGCTCGCCGGAGGAACTGTGGAAGTACGTCGCGAAGTACTCCGCCTGGCCTCCCGTCCCCGCCCTGCGAACTTGATCGACCGCCCGAGTGGCGGGAAGGACGTCGTGCTGATCACGGGGACCACTGGCGGATTTGGCTGTGACGCCCTCGAGCATCTGCTCCGTGACGACAACGTCGAGCGGGTGTATGCCTTCAACCGCAAGGGCACGAACGCGCTCGAGCGCCAGCATGCTCAGTTCCGCGCACGGGGCCTTGACGAGACGCTCCTCGATACCTCAAAGTTCAGGATGGTCGAGGCGGTCTTGCACGAGCCTGGGTTCGGAATCGATGCAGATCTGCTGGATGAGGTGCGCCGGTCAGTTACGCATATCCTCCACAACGGTGCGCGGCACATTCCGTTTTGTTACGTGGAAGTACCTCGACCTGATATTGTCATCCACAGCGTGGAAGGTGGACTTCAATATCTCCCTGTCTTCATTCGAAGTCGACCTTCAAGGAGCTCGAAACATTGTCGACCTGGCCATTGGCTCCCCCTACAAGGTCGCCCCAACCGTCTTGTTCGTCAGCTCCGTTGGGATCTTCATGAGTATGCTCCCTCCGTCCACTGCATAGCATTCGAGAAGTAACGCCAGAATTTCAGGCTACAAGGGCCCAGCCCCTGCTCCCGAAGCTGTTGTGGACGATCCGAGCTCGGCCTTCGGTGTGGGGTACCAAGAGAGCAAATGGATCACTGAACATGTCCTGGAGAACGTCGCGAGGCAGACTGGAGTGCACACCATCTCGATGCGGCTCGGACAGGTCACCGGGAACAAGGTTGGATATTGGAACGAGAAGGAGTGGTTCCCCGCACTCGTCAAGACCGCCTGTTTCCAACGCTGCTTGCCTGACATTGACGGCGTACGTTGTGTCTCTTCACATTAGGAGGATCATGCTGACATCATCTCTGTTCTATAGATGGTCAGCTGGATTCCGGGATACGAGTCCGCGAAGGCGTTCGTCGAGATGCGCTCGTCGTCCGAGCCCTTCCTCCACCTGGTCCATCCTCGTCAAGTGCCCTGGCACAACCTCATTGCGCCCATCGCCGAGGAACTCGGAGTTCCACTCGTCCCGTACCCAGAGTGGCTGTCCGCGCTGGAGAACAGCGTTAGCGGCAAAGACGGGATGGCCGACGTGGAGCTCATGAAGGCGAACCCTGCCTTGCGTCTCCTCAACTTCTTCAAGGGGCTGAAGATGGGAGAGGAGGACCGTGAACCGCTGGGCATTGTGTATTTGTCGACCGAAAAGGCGACAAAGGCTTCCGAGACGCTAGCCAACCTGCCGCTGTTGAACGCGGAGAGTGCGAAGGCGTGGTTGGCGGCTTGGAAGAAGTCAGGCTTCATCGAAGTGGAGTGAAGGATGCTCTGCCGCAATCGACTTCAAGTGGTCGGTGATCGATACAAATGTCGTACAGTATACGATTGACAGTACCTAGCAGTCGATGTGATTTCAGTTTATGATTTG
This sequence comes from Trametes sanguinea, assembly GCA_008973685.1. Lineage (NCBI taxonomy): Eukaryota > Fungi > Basidiomycota > Agaricomycetes > Polyporales > Polyporaceae > Trametes > Trametes sanguinea. The sequence goes on from WAHA01000018.1 coordinate 877,686, forward strand.
AGATCACGAAGCGGTTAACGCATGAGAGCTCGAGGACAAGCTAAGCTCTGAGAGTTACTGCAGAGTACATTATGTACATTGGAACTGCTGTAGTTCCAGAGACAAGCCTGCAGCCTGTGTAGTCTGCTTTCTATTACCGACAATTTTGTATTTCGGTGCACAGCACGCGATGTGAACAGATGTATGGAAGGAAGATCATTGGCTGTAATGTACAGTATACATAATGTGCCACAGCGACAGCTGTCCTGACTATAAAATCCAATGCGGCCGAGGTATGTAATTGTTGCTCAGGCGCTGTCCGAAGAGAACTGCACACCCTGAGCAAGAGGTGCGGCGTCCGAGAACATATGTGTCGCGCGCGGCGCCTGTCCAATGATTTCAAAAAGAGCTGTATATCAGCGCGGTTGTCAATATGCGACGAACACCATATTAGTGCACGTACGGAATGTGCGCAAGCCTGTACTGTATACGAAGTTGAGAGAACCGTCACTGCAGCGAACTTCGACGGTGCAAGTACTACGCAAAGTGCGCTGTCCGAGGTCTTACTTACTGCTTCAGCAGATGCGGCGTTCGTGAATATTGGGTGCACTGCTACAGTCATAAGTACAGTACTAAGGACCCTGTGCACCGCTTGGTGACCGGTGCGGTCCTCCTGGGGTCGGATGACGTAAGAGTCCATCGGAATCTGAGGTTGTACAGTACGACGAGCTCCGGTCCTTCTGCAATCTGCACCTCCTGCATATACCCCGCTATATCCACACTGTTGACGACGACAGCGACGACGACGACCGACTCAAGGAGACGACCTCCAGGATTTTGGTTTTGGTACTCACGTACTAGTAGACTGGGAGAACAATAGCTACAACGAACCACGCCGCCAACAGGACGGGGAAAGACGACAACGACGCGGACTCGGATACGACCTCGGACACTAGACCCTGTTCTTCTTACCCTCTTGAAACGCTCTTTTACGACCATCTAAGGATACTGCGATGAGTTTGCACGTGCAAGGGGACTCCAGGGTGTTGGGAAAACTACCTGGAACCGAAGTCGAAGATGCGGATGTAGTCACGCGTCTTCTGACCATGGTAGTGATCTTCGCCGTTTCTCTTGCCGGTGTGTATACTGGTAGTTCTAGACGCGTTCATGAAGAGACTTACAATGAACTTTGTGACCCTAGCCGTATCGTTCCCCACAATCACAGAAACATATCGCTCCATACGGGTGCCGAGCATCTGCTTCTTCGTCGGGAAACACTTCGGCACGGGTGTCATCCTATCCACAGCTTTCGTACACCTGCTGCAAGACGCCTTCAAAGCCCTTCAAAACCCGGACGTGAACAGGAGATGGAAAATTGAGAACTGGGCAGGCATGATTGTGTACGTTCCCGACTGAACTCGCGCAATCCGATTCAATAACTGACTGATTCGTCCAGCCTTGGTTCTCTGCTGATCATCTTTATGGTAGAATGTGAGTAGATTTGTAATGTCTAGCTCGAAGTATCTTCCCTGCCCAGAATTCAGAGCGAACTTTGCCCCCTCGTGTTGCACTCCCGTCCCACGAGTTCCTCACGAGGAGGTGGTCTCCCGAGCAGGCAATAGACGTGCCCCTTGCAGGGATTTGGCTCCTCCGACCATTCTGGGCGTATCTCCCGAAGTGTTGTATCTGACTCAGTTTGTATTGCAGATACCTCGACAGCGTTCGTCGATCGTTTGCACTCCTACTCCTCTGCCCCTTCCAGTCCGACGGTATCCCCAGCCTCATCCTCTGCGTCTTCTATACGAACGGAGTTCGATGGTGCCACCGACCCTCTACCAGAAGCTCGACCATCTATCGTTGTTCAGAGTCCACAGGGGACGAAGTCACGGGTTGCTGGAGACTCGTACGCACGCCGACAAAAGCGCGGGTCAAGCGATTCCATGCATGAAGTTGGCTCGTCCACCGAAACGGGCCACCCATTTGGCGCCCCTCTCCCTCTTGCACCGCCCGAGCTTGCGGACGAAGCCCAAAATGGTCGCGTTCCTTCTAGTGGCGACGAAACCACACCGCTCAATCCAGCCCCTCTTCCATCACCAATCGCTGGCGGATCATATGGCACTGTGTCTACCACGCGATCGGATCCCCGATTGGCTAGAGCGAGTTCCAGTAGATGTGGACCTGCAGGAGATATGTTTTTTTCTGGAGGCCATCACCGTCATGAACCACGGCACTCGCACGCTAGCCATCACGGGCGTGCTTCGCGATGGTCGTGGTTCCCATTCACTTGGATCAACGGGGAGACGGAGTCCCCTCTGCTAGAGCCTTCTGCTCCCGCACGACCATCTTCTACCCGCGGCCACTCGAAGCGCCGGCCGCAAAGTGACGGGAGAAAGAGGAGTACTGCAATTCGTGAGACGGAACGCAGCGCGGTGGACGGTGATACCATGGACCATGATGTACCGGAGGCTGAGCGCGAGCGAGGTGGGAGGCGGCATGGACATTCCCATCTGGACATGGAGCGGTGGATGGACCACATGGAGGAGAGGACGAATGGTGCTGCCCACTGTGACTCCAGTAGTGATGAGGAGTGTGGGAGCGATGCAGGTGATGAACAGGTGAAAGTCGGGCGGCGGAGACAGGTTATCGGCATCCTGGTGAGTCTCATCAAGCGAGTTCGGTGTAGCTCAGTAACCTCATGGTGGTGGTAGGTGCTACAACTAGGCATCATGATTCACTCGCTTGTCATTGGCCTAACGCTGTCAATAACGAGCGGGTCTGAGTTCAGTGAGTGTTGCACCCAGCTATGATACCACGTACACCCTGCTGACTGGAGACGCAGCCTCTCTGGTCGTAGCCATAGTCTTTCACCAGCTGTTCGAAGGGCTGTCACTCGGGATTCGCATAGCGGGCCTACCTTCCAAACGCTCGGAAGGTACATTCTCCTTTTGTCGTCCCCTGCACTCTAAATGACGTTTTTGCATCACCTCTCTCAGGAGGCTTCCAAAGTTTACCTGGGCATACTCTCAAGCCCCTACTAGCCATCACGTTCGCCACCACCACCCCGCTCGGCATTGGAATTGGCATTGCTGCACTAGGCGGCGCGAAGTCAAACGGACGTACGTTCCACGCGCTGCTTTCGTATATACCCGTGCTCTCTGACTGATTGCAACTTACCATATAGCTCGTCTGATGCTCGTGCAAGGCGTGATGTCCGCGATCTCTGCGGGGATGCTCATATACGCGGCTTGCGTGGAGATGCTCGCGGGCGACTTCGTGATGGATGCGCACTTGTGGCGGAGCAGTGTGCGTAGGCAGGTGCTTGCGCTCGTGAGCCTGTTTGCGGGCGTGTTTGCGATGGCGGCGATTGGTTTGTAAGTCCTCTCTGTGTGTTCCGGCGGTGGACATAGTGGGGCTGATGGTATCGCCCATAGCTTGGATTGATTCGGTAGAGATTGCGCGTCGTTCGTGGACCGTGGTTCACCATCTTGGAACACCAGAGGCTCTTGACCTCTTTTCTTGGAAGTGCATCGAGACTGGTGGTTTGTGGATATGCATGGGGTAATGTACAGGAACGTGTAATATACTAGACTGGTCGATTGCTCTGGCATTGATTACTCCGTGGTCTGTGATTTCTCCGCATGCTGCGCAGGATACCATTCCAACGCTGCAGTCTCTTCCTTAGATATTTCAAGGTGAGTGGCAATCTTTTCAAGGCCGTGAACATTTGCTGATGCGTCTTGTGTTCCAAGTTCCAGGCGAGCCATACACGTGCATACGTGTACACGTTCGCTCAGTGTAGTATGCGCGGGTCTTCGTACCTGCCCAGCCACTTCAGGTCTACCGCTAGTCTAGAGACTAAGATACCCGCCGGCTTCAACTTGAAAGCCAGCCTAGGCCGTGCCTGCGGGCCCTCCCGCGCGCTACCAAACAACTGGCGGCTTGCAAGAGCGGATGCGGGAAGCTCAGCCACCTCCGAACACCACACAATCCTAATGCGGTGCTTCCGCGCCCCATGCGGTCGCGCTTTCGCTCGGCCAATGGTGGAGGTGCCTTGTGCCTTCACGACGAGGAGGCTCGAGCGGTCGCGGGCGGGGCAACGAAGAGGCTTTGGGCGACTGGATTCGCGCAACTCGAAGACGTCTCGGACGTTATTTCCGGTCAAGTTCCCGAGGCGCAGAGCATCGCGCAAGCCACATGGCGCGAACGGCATCGATGGCTTGTCGATAGGTGCTCGTATCACACTCGACAAAACTTCACGGCGGTGCGTGGTTGAATGTTTTGAGTTGTGAGCGCATGAGCGATGACTTAAAGGGGACCCGGTGTGCTCGTTCACCCTGGTGGCGCACTCCACCGCATCGTTCGGCGGTGCGCGCTTTCTCAAGTTTTTGCGCCAAGCTGTCCAAATTTGTCGGAAAACGAAGTGCAAGCGCCCGTCGGCCTGGGCGGCAAATGTGCTTTCGCCGCCGTATTGCCGTATATGGAGCGTCGGCCCGCCGTTCATTTTGTGGTGGCACTGGTGCTCTCTCTCGGGATGCGGCTGAGAGTTGAGCCATGCTTTGCCCCGCACTTCTGGCAGTGGGGACGTTCCGTTCGGCGGCAGGCACGTAGCGGGCGGGGTCCAAACGGCGCCGCTCGTTTGCGCGATATCCCTCCGTTCGCGTGCGGGCTTGCAGCACTCTGGGCACCCTCGAAAATGGTGGACGGCCGCAAAGCTTCGCGATTGGATTGGTCTGGCGAGGGTGCGCCACCCGCGCTGTTCAGGGCGAGAGCTGGACGTCGAGTGAGGTATATAAGATGAGGGCGACGATGGGGAGCGTTCCCTCAGCGGTTGCTTGTCGACGCTTCATTCCACTCTCCCTCCCCTCCGACCCTCCTCTACCCTCCCTTACCCGGCCCTTCCGTTGACCGCGCCGTTGCTGCTCTCAAGTAGAGTCTCGCCGCCCACTCTCGTTCCTCTGCTGGCACAGTGCACCCGTCAAGCTTCGACTCCTTCTGCCCTCGTCGCTACTTGTATATTGTTACCATGAAGGCCGCCGTCGCCGCCGCACTTTCTCTCCTAGCTGCCGTGCCGCTCGTCTCGGCGCACGGTTACGTTGCGAACGTCACGATTGACGGAAAGGCCTACAAGGGCAACACCCCGAACAGTAACAGCGGTAAGTTTGCCTTCATGCCCTTCATGCCATTCGCATAGTCATTCGGTCGTGTCCACAGTGCAGTCGCCGATCCGCATGATCAACGAATGTCAGCCCAGTCAAGGGCACAGACAACCAGTACCTCTCGTGTGGCCAGAACGCACAGAAGGCCGCACTCGTGGCCGACGCGGCGCCAGGAAGCAAGGTTAGCTTCCAGTGGGTCAGCGGCACCGGTGGCAACGTGAGCATCCCATGCGTTTGAGCCTTTTCGAGTTCGGATGCTGACCCTATCTTGCGCGACTAGTGGCCCCACAACGTTGGTCCTCTGATGACCTACATGGCGTCGTGCGGAAGCACCGGCTGTGCGAGTTTCGACTCTGCGAACGCGAAGTGGTTCAAGATCCAGGAGGACGGCCTGCACTCGGACGGCACGTGGGCGATGAACACGATCTACCAGGGCAAGCCCGCGGAGATCCAGCTGCCGTCGAACATCGCGCCCGGCGAGTACCTCATCCGGCACGAGATCCTCGCGCTGCACACGGCCATGTCCCTCGGCGGCGCGGAGTTCTACCCCTCGTGCACGCAGCTGAAGATCAGCGGGAGCCAGACCGGCAAGCCGAACGAGACCGTGTCCTTCCCGGGCGCGTACAGCGACACCGACCCGGGCATCCTCATCGACGCGTACGACCTCAAGACGGCGTACATCTTCCCCGGTCCGGCCGTCTCGAACCTCGCGGGCAAGACGATCCTTGACGGCGTCGCGGTCGCTGACACGGTGAACTCCACGACTGCGTCTTCGACAAAGGCGTCGACCTCTACCGCTCAGTCGACTTCCTCCACGAAGAAGGCGTCGACATTCTTCCGCCCACTCGTCCTCGTCCACCAAGAAGGCTTCGACTTCGACTGCACACTCATCTTCGTCCACCAAGAAGGCGTCGACTTCCACCGCTCACTCGTCTTCCTCCACCAAGAAGGCCTCATCCACCGCTCACTCGTCTTCGTCAACGAAAAAGGCCTCGACGACTGCCCACTCATCTTCCGCAGCCAAGAAGGTGTCTTCCACCGCACACGTGACATCTTCCGTCAAGGCGACATCTTCCACTGCTCATGTCTCCTCGACGAAGGCTGCTGTCGTTTCCACTCATGCCTCCTCCACGAAGACCTCTTCGACCTGCGCATGCGACCGCGACGGATGCTGGCGACGACGATGACTGCGACTACGAGGAAGAGGAGGAGGTCGTTGTCCAGCCCCGCCGCTACAGCCGCGTCATGGCCGCCATTCTCTAATTGTTCCTCTTGTTCGTTCCCTCCCCCTGCGCACCGTCTTCGCTTCCGGCCAGCCTCTGCACGTCACCATTCCTCCACTCACTCGCACATTATCGGTCCCTTGCATCATCACCTCACGACTCCCTGATATCTCGCACACCTCCTGAGGATGGTGGATCGGCTTCATTCTCGGATTGTATCCCTATCTATTGGCCCGCGCATGCGCTCCCGCGCGGCTCAAACCTCTCTCCGCCGCCTGGCCGCGGCGCGAGAGCCTAGGTCTAGCCACGGTCGGGCACGATGCTTGTGCGTACTCCGTTGCTAGCAATGGTACGCGCTCAATGTAGCATTTAGAATCTATGTAAGAATACATCGCAGACTCGAGGTCACTGTACCAATTCCTAAAACGCGTTCTATGCATCGAGATTAATGTTCTCTTGTGCCTGAAGTGAAGCCCCTCAGGCCCCAGGCCGTGACTCAGGACTGAGGCTGCTCCGAGTCCTCGTTCCAAGCTGAAAGCGGTGCTCCATCAAGTACCGGTCGTGGGAACACGGAGTCTGAATCATTATTCCCTTACTGTAGCCCATGGAGGTTGGATGAGCTTTTCTCGCTCGATATGACTGTGACCGAGGTGCACAGCGATACGACTCAACGAGCCAGACTAGCAGGATGTATCGTGCCACTGTACGAATCATCATGCCGCTTTCGACTTATAGTATTGATCACTGACCTGAAGCACGGAGCAGCGCCGGTTACTCTCCGAAGATACACTACGTTCTACAGCGCTCGTCATCTGACTTCGTAACACTGATCGCAGGTGGCCTCGAGTATGGGGACTAGAAGCTCGAATCCCTCTCCACGCCTTGCCATGCTGTGTTGCACTTGACTACAACGACAGATTCTATATATCCAGTCGCGCGACCCTTCAGTTTAGAGTAAGGGACGAGTCACCTCGGCATAGATCTAGAGGTCCGCGAAATTGGCTGCGCGATGGACAGGAGAGTATATAGGCTCGCCTTCGTCTCAAGGAAGTCTGCAGCGCACCTCGCTTCTTCTACAGTGAACCACACTTTCAAGCTCACCTACTATCGACAAAACTTTGCAACCATGTCGAGCACGCAGACCCAATCGCCCCGCATCGCCATTGTGGGCGGAGGCCTGGCGGGCCTTGTCCTCCTCCTCACGCTCTCCAGGCGCGGTGTCCCTGCAACTCTCTACGAACGCGACGCGGACAGCAACAGCCGCGCACGCCTCGGCGGCATGCTCGACCTCGAATGGGAGAGCGGCCAACGCGCCTTGCGGGAGAACGGCCTCGAAGACGCCTTCAAGAAGAACTCGCGCCGCGAAGCCGAGGAGATGAAGCTATGCGGCAAGGCGGGCGTGCCCCTCATGCATCGAAAGGCAGACGAACTCCCGGCCGGTGACAAGGTGGTCGATTACAAGCAAGAGCGTCCGGAGATCGACCGCCGTGTCCTCCGTCAACTCCTCCTCGACGCTGTCCCTCAGGCCTCTATCATGTGGAACCACGCATTCCTTTCTGCTCGGCCCCTCGGTGGCGGCAAACACGAGCTCACATTTTCCAACGGACTCGTCACTACCGCAGACCTTGTTGTCGGCGCTGACGGTGCCAACTCCCGCGTCCGCCCCCTTGTCTCGCCAGCGACTCCTATCTACCACGGGGTGACTGGAGCAGAGATATCGCTCTCTCCCGACGTAGCTGCGCTCCCGGACAACCGCGACATCAGCGACGCCGTTGGTGAAGGGTCCTGCTACACGGGCGAGGACGAGAAGGTGCTCATGTTCCAGCGGAACGGCGACGGACGCATCCGCGCATACGCCTGGCACCGCAACTCGCTCGACTGGACGCTCCCGCAAGACCCGAAGGAGGCGAAGAAGGTGTTGTTGGACATCTACCACGACTGGGCGCCGTGGATGCGCAAGTTCATCGAGCTGGCGGACGAGGAGGCGATCTACCTCCGTCCGCTGTTTTACCTCCCCGTTGGACACTGCTGGGCGCATCAGCCTGAGGTGACTCTGGTTGGGGACGCAGCGCACCTGATGAGCCCCTTCGCTGGTGCAGGCGCGAATCTGGCGATGCTGGACGCGCTCGAGCTGGGGCTTGTACTGGCGGACGCTATCAGCAAGGGAGTGGGCGAGGAAGAGAAGGAGGCCGCGATCGCGAAATGGGAGGAAGGGAATGTGCACGAGAGCAGAGAAGGTCGCGGCGAGGACGAAGAGGAACCTCGAGTCGTTCATGGATCCTGGAGCGCCGCAGACGATTGTCGACTCGTGGAGGCGAGCGATGGAGCGAGCCGCCGCTGGAGCGCAAGCGTTCAGCGAGTAGGATTTTTCTGGGACATAACTTGCTGTTGTACCACGTATGTATTTGCTGCTTATAGTAGATTGTGATCGATAGGTAAATAGGATGGTTTCACACTGTATATGAATGTGGTACGTGGATAAACAAGTTACTGAACCTCGTCCTCCGATGAAGCACTTCACTGCTACCATGCTCGCGCAGATGAGTAGCGTTCAACGCATGAGTCCTCCATAGGTACAGCATCATTTGCTGTATCTGTGCGAAGACTCAACTCGCCCAGTCCCGTCGTATGCGCCAGGCCTTCACCTCTCCAGCGAACTAAACACATACACCCAGTCAGATTCCAGGGGACGGCGAAGGAGGGTCGAAGTCCGAGTCTCACTTACAAATTGGATAGCCTGGACAAACTCGAGGCGATTGTTGACGAGGAGGCGCAGCATATCCTCCGCAGGCTCACCACGCAGGATCAGCCAGATGATCAGCAGGGACGTACTCCGTCAAGAACAAGTTCACTTCCGGCTCGTAGAAGAAGTACTTCGAGTGGCTCCCATACCATTCCGGAAAGTCTACAATCAAAGGACACGTCGATCAGTGTCAGAGAAGGAGCATGGTTGAAGACATCCCGACGCTTACCCAGTGTGAAAGTGCGCTAAGACATTGTAGGGGTACCATTTGCAAAACAAAGGGTGCTCGAGGAAGCCGTGTAGCTGAAGCACATGTTTGAAGCGGTTCTCGACCTCTTCTAACGATAATACACTGTACGCAAGGCGATTAGTAAAGTTGGAACACCCTATAAATATCTTCAGAAGCTAACGCACTTCAGCGACGTGCAGCGTGGACAGAGTTGCCATCCCAGAGCAAGACTCGGGTATCCCAGAGCAATGCTCGGATGGACCGAATCTGGCGCGCCACATCCCTGTCATGAAGAGTCAGTCTCATACGCGTTGAAGTGGTGGACGGAGGGTCTTACCATGCAATCCGTCGGGGCGAACAAGAGAGCGACGTAGTGCGGCTCGCTCATGAACGGAGGGCACGGAGGCACATCGTGTGGCGCATTCTGCAGGGAGGACGTCCAGATTGGCTGGCTTTTCCTCGACATCAGTTTCCGCCGCAAGCGCTTACTGAGCCTCGACATCTTGAGCAGATCTTGTGGTTCGAGCAGAGCCAAAATCTGTTATCAGTGAGCGATTTGCCATCCTAGACAGCCAAGGGTATCGGACGGACCTTAGATAGAACCTCTTCAGGTAGAGCAGATAAACGAGAGAGTCCTGTACTTTGCTGCGTCTCGTTGAGCTGAATGTTTTGGAAGCTGGCACAAAGTGGTTGCCCTGCAATGGTATCATAGTAAGCCACGTGAGGTGGGTGCGGTTTGCTCCCAAAGGCTTGCGCATTCCATCTGGCGAGGGTAACTGAGCAACGGTTGGTGTCAGCGCCAGCGATTTCGTGTGGCGTCTGTTCGGGGAGTTCGAACACGGAACACCTACCTCTCATATTCTCTACCTCTCTGGCATGGTCATACGCAGGAATGAAGATGGTGCTGTAGAAAGCAGACATATTGGTGTCTCTAGTCGCTGTGAGAAAGGTGAATGGTTGCAAAGGGTGAAGCCGTGTTATTGGGCATCTGTTCCTCGCGCTCCATATTCTTAAAGACGCCTGACACAACAAGGGCACAGGCGTGTCCCGCACTGAATCTGGAGCGACTGAGGTGTACAATTACGGCGCATCGGCGTCAAGCGATATAATGCGGCTGAGGGAATGCACTGGCAGGTATTCTCGCTGTCAACGATATTATCCGGGTCCGGGCGTGTTGTCAAGAATACATAAGACAACGGCCCCTGCGTAAACACATCAGTGTCGCGACAATAAGACTTCCCACTCAATGGGCGCTGTGTTATATGAAATACTCACATATTGAGCTGCCCACCCTTGATCTCTCTCAATAAACTTGCAGGTCCGAATGTGGCGAGTTGGCCCATGCAAATGGTGTCGAACAACGCGCGCACAGCGGATGCACTGGCCACGACGCGACACAGTCACAGTGATTGACACACTGGCACACCTATAACGTCGGACATGCGCGTGATCAGACTGGCTACAAAGGCGCATCACCGCTGCTGGTGTAGTATGCCTGAGACTCTGAGCAGCAGGGCAGGCTTGAAGGGAAGTCGCATGCGATATACTGCGATTTATGGCAAATGGTGAGCTTGTGCATGACCAGCCTGAGCTACGGCACATTCACAAGCCCGGATGACTTACACACATCCACGTATCTTCATGGCACTCTCGATCTTGGAGCATATCAGAGTGATACGGGCTAGGCTGCAAGCTGGTACGGCGGTCGTCGTCGTCGAAACTGTCGAGTCCGCCGGTCCCTGCGCCACCCCTGGTGCGGGTCACGTGCACGTCGCGACTCGCGTAAATGTGTGGTCAAGACGCGTTTCCCCTAACCACACTCAGGCCCTCCTGTAGTTCTCCTCTTGGCGTTCATCACTTCGCATTCGCGGCAAGTAGTTGATAAGCGATTTTTATGGCGATTGAAGACACTTCAATGGACGGCGAACGCATGGCGTACGATCCAGACCAGGACCCGGAGGAGACGCGCAACATCAGGAGACAATATCGGCATCTGGAGCAGGAGCTCACAGGCGCGTCCATCTTCTCAGTGGACAACCAACGTAGCGATCTAATGCTCTAAAGCAGAGAACCAAGACTTGACCACAGAGCAGGTCACAGAGAAACTGCGCAGTGCCAACCACCTCTTCGAGCAAGGTACCTCACGCCACCTCTCGCCCTCGTCCAAACGCGTGCTCACATCCGCCTAGTCCACGGTATCAGCGAAGCGACCAATGACTCAGGCATCCTCGTTCTGTTCTCGCAGATCAGCGCGGCCAAGGCGCGCGCGATGAAGTCAGGCTCGGGCGCGTTCGACGTCGACGACTTCGTCGCGCGCCTGATCACGTATATGGGCGGGCGCAAGCCCGTTTCGCCAGCGGATGATGCGGACGACTTCGAGGACGCGAGCGAGTACGACGAGGGCGCGCCGTTGGACTGGGAGAGGATCGGGAGGCGGGCACTGGCGAAGAGTCGGAGGGTGCCTGCGATGGACTTTATGTGAGTGGCTGCTAGCTGAGGTTGCTCGTCGGACGCAAGTCGGGCTGAATGTGTGAGCAGGTTGGGTCCGCTGTCTATTGAACCGAAGAAGCGGGCGGCGGCTAAGAGGGCGAAGCTCGAGAAGAATAAGGAGGACATGAAGAAGCCGCAGGAGATCAGGGAAGAGGATATCACGCGGTCAGAGAACGAGACGACAAAGAACGTCGCCACTGTGCGTTCGCTGTGCTCTCCTCCCGTTTACTGCGGTTCACGAATAATGTGGACCTTTAGCTCGAACGACTATTAGAGAAGACGGGCTCCGTCAACCTCTTCAAGTTCATAATCAACCCCAATGACTTCGGACAATCTGTCGAGAACATGTTTTACCTCTCCTTCCTCATCCGTGACGGTAAATGCGCCCTCGAGATCGAGGAAGAGACGGAGGAACCGATGATCAGTACGTTGACTGTACCGTACTACGCCATTGTGATATTCTGCAGACTAACGAGACGACTTCAGTGCTGTGCGAACAGCCAACACAGGAGGACTACGACGATGGTCTTGTAAAGCACCAGATCGTCATGGAATTTGACATGAATACATGGCGGGTTCGTATATGTTCTTCCAGGGTTCACCTGTACCTTTTCGCTTACGGACATCGATGCAGCGCGCCATCGAGGTCTTTAACATCACGGAACCCATGATCCCCTCACGACCAAAGTCAGAGATGCGCATCGGGCAAAAGTGGTACGGTTGAGGGCTACCAGCGGGTGTTTTCGTTTGACCTTTCTTCGTCTCGGTCGTTGTGCACTATGCCTCCGCTCCCGTAGGGTTAGCTCGCCCTGCAGGGAGCAGTTTAGGAGCCAAGCCTACGTTTGTGTGTCTACATTATTGTACATTATGCTATTTTGATGATCAAGCTGTTTGGTGGGTACGAGGACAACCGTGAAGCCGCTTTGCACACAGGATGCGGGCTCCGGGCTCCATTGACATTTTACAAGGTAACTTCTACTATACGGACGAAAGCCAACAGACAGACAGCGTTGTGAAGGACAAAAATAACAAGTAATGTGCAATACTAATACGCCGAACGGGAATCGAACCCGTGCCGCTTGCTAACACCAGAAGTGGAAGGCAAGCATGATAACCACTTCACCATCGGCGTGTTGAAAGTGGCCTACGGTATATTGTCTATGTACGTTTTTTGTAGCTTGAACCACCTTCCCTGGATCCCCCTACATATTGGTATCACCGCTAGGCGTACCACCTTCTGCTCCCTCGTTCTCTCTGTACCACCACCACACCCTCCTCCTGTTCATCCCACAACTGCCTCTGACATAACGTTAGAGGCTACTAGTACTACACATCATGAAGAACAAGAACAAGGCCACCAAGTTCCCCGTTGTACGCCCTCCCGCATCCTCGCCTTGACCCTCCCTCTGAGAACAGCCCGCATTCTCATCTATCTATGCTCGATCTTCGCCCTGGACACCTCCATAAAGGCGCGCATCAAGCGCATCATGCAGAAGGACGAGGAGGTTGGCAAAGTCGCACAGGCGACTCCGGTTGTTATCTGTGCGTCTCAACATCACCCGCATTGCAATGTGATGTTCTGACTGCATATGCACGACGCGTATAGCGAAAGCCTTGGAGCTCTTCCTCGCGATGATTGTCAAGGAGGCTAGCAACGTTACCGTGGAGCGCGGGTCCAAGAGGGTGGAAGCCTACCACTTGTGGGTGTCCCGAGTGCTGAGATCCTCGACATGCATGTCTCACCGTGCATCTTCCCTGGGCCTTCCTCACGCGTGCAGGAAACACGCTATAGAGACCGTCGACATGCTCGACTTCCTGAAGGAGATTGTAGAGGCCGTGCCCGACCCCTCCGCAGGTGGCACGATCGACATCGAAGCGGAGGCGGCGGAGCGGAAGAAGCGCGGCAAGGGTAAGGACAAGAAGGGTTCCAGCGACGCGAACGGCGGCGAGAAGCCCGCCCCGAAGCGGAGGCGAAGGAAGGCGGCCGACAAGGAGAAGGAGGAGGACGAGAAGGAGGAGGAGCAAGAGATGGAGGTGGAAGAGGGCCGGGAAGAGGAGGAGGACGAGGCGGAGAATGGGGGTCGGTCCCGGCCAGACGATGATGACGATGACTGGGAGGGCTGAGCCCTGGTAAGAAGTAGCTCCACGAGCTGGCGATGTACGATGTACGAATATTGTTGCTGCTACCCGTTCTGTTTCGTTATTCCAGTTGTACAACAGAGTTAGCAGCTGAGGCCCGAGTATGGTGTCGAGCCCCCAGTCTGGTGGTGAGCCACTTGATGCTGTGTTCCGCTGCACATTACTTGCGACATTGCCCCCCATTTATCTCGCTCAATTACACACAGAGGTCGTTGTTGCCCCAGACGTCGTAACCTCGAGCTCGTGGGGTGGGGCGATAGTAAGAGGCAGCCTAAGGCCTTCGGCGCAACCGTCGAGCGCTCTTCAAGGGCGCTAACACCAAGCGCCCGAAGTTAACGCGTCCGAGACGCGACGCGACGCGACTTTGCTCCCGCCAACACTCACCCTGAGCTTCTGCACCACTTATACTCATAACATACATGGCTACCGGATGGGACGACGACTTTGATGCGCCCATGGCAGGCCCATCTTTTATTGACCGTGCGCGGAGCGCAGCAGACGACGACGACGACTTCCCCATCGGAGACTTCCCTGGTGGCGGCCGCCAGGCGATCATACCGCAGGATCTCGCGGAGGAGACCCCCTTCCAGCAGCTGATACGACACTGGATGAACGAGCGGCACGCACCGGATATCCTGCCTGGACAGGAGATGCTCCTTGGCCGGCTCCTCGACCACATACGGAAACAGGTGAGAGGCCCGGATTTCGTTCGGATTGGCTGTGTGTGGCTAGGCGAAACGCTACATGCACGCCTCCGACACGCTGGAGGAATCCGATTGACGACGTTCAGCTCTAGTCCAGCGATGTGGAGCTCCTCCGTGCGGACCCCGACTCATCAGAGGAAGAGCACTTTCGTATCATGCTCGTCCAGACTGAGGTTGAGCGCGTCAAGTTCGTCATTCGGTCATATATTCGAACGCGATTGCACAAGGTAAGTGGTGCCCAGCTACGCCTGGCTGTAAGAGCTGATAGGTGATCGCGGACAGATTGAAAAGTACGCAAAGTACATCAGCGCGAACCCAGAGATCCACGAGAAACTCTCGAAAGCCGAGCTCGACCATGCGCGCAGGTCACTCCAGCAACTCTCCATTTCAGCATGAATCGTGTCTCACCCGACGTCCATTCACAGATACGCGCGGCTAGTGGACTATCACTTCAACCAGTCCGTTCTGCAAAGCCTGCCGGAACAACAACGGTCATCAGAAGAGAACGTACCATTCATGCCCCCGATGAGTGAGTCCACCGTCGTCAACCCTTATTGTCCATCAATATCCACGCATTGCTACCCAGCGGCCCAACCTGACAAGTTGCGCCCCGTATTTGCGCACGCGCTGCAAGACTGTCCACCTATGCGATTGCCAGAGTGCGTTGCCACATTCCGGTCATTGATCCTCAGTCTGACACGTGCTATGCAGTGGGACGATGTCCGAGATGCAGAAGGGGCAGATCGTCCTGGTGCCTTTTTATGTGGTCGAGCAACTATTATTGCGAGGAGAAGTAGAGCTTGTATAGGATCATTATACTCACCCGTTTTCGGCACTTGCGGCGCCTCCGAGGGAACCCCAAGGTCAACAAGGTGCGTCCAAATATACCGCGCATGTATACATGAAACGGAGAGGCCGTACTCGGGTAAGAAGACCATTCATGGCCCTTGGAGCTTACAATCGGTCTTGCCGGCGATACCATTGTTCTTGCCCTTTCATCTGCATTTCTTCCTAGCATGCCTTTCATTCAGCCCTCAATCGACTGGGTGGATATCGCGATTCCGAGCCAGCCCACGATGGATATCGTCGCGACATGTCAGCCGCTCGAGGAACTCGAAGCCACCATATAAACCTCGCGGGTAGGTCGGACGGGATTCCAACTTTTTCCTCCACGAGCAGGCTCGTTCTACTTACCGTATCGCTGCCTCTCTCTCTACTGTGTATCCGACCTGCTAGCCAAGTCTCCTTGCACCATGTTTCCCACCTCGTCGCTCCTTTTAACCAGCCTTCTTGCCCTGGTTCCGTACGTATCTGCCCATGGCTTCGTCGCAGACGTCGCCATTGACGGCAAGTCATACGATGGCAACGCAGTTGGCCGTAAGCTCGTATTCGGCCTTCCATGCGTGTTGTATGCGCTGACTATGGGCACGATAGCCTCCCCCTTCAATCGACAGCCCGATCCGCTCCATCAACAACAATGGCCCTGTGAAGTCTGTCACTGATCCTAACCTTGCATGCGGGTTAGGTTCTACACCTGGTGCGGTGGTCGCCCCGGCAAACCCTGGCAGTACCATCTCTTTTCACTGGCTCTCCGGCAATGCACTTCCCGGTCAGAATGTACGTAGCTCCGAGCGCGGGAAGTGATGTTGGTTATGATCGCTCATGAGTCGTTACCTCATCTGCAGTGGATCCATGAAGTAGGACCGGTCCTCACGTACATGGCCAAGTGCGAGGGCACGACCTGTGACAAGTTCGACGCGACGAACGCGCAGTGGTTCAAGATCGCTGAAGATGGGAAGGTCAACAGCACCACGTGGGTACAGAAAGACATCATCGGTATGTCGACTCGTCTTCTGCTTTGGGTCAACAACTGACTTGCGTGCAGCTGCCGGAAAGCCGTACACGACAAAGATTCCAGAGAACCTCGAGCCCGGCCAGTATCTCATCCGGAATGAGGTATGCACTCGACCCTTTCGACACCGTCGTGACTGCGTAGCGCTGACTGTCACTGGTGCAGATTATATCTCTGCAGGGCGCACAAAATCCTGGCGGCGCCGAGTTCTATCCCTCTTGCACCCAACTTAACATCGGTGGCGACGGCAAGTTGGTCCCCAATGCCACTACCAAGACGGCCGATCTTTACCGCGCTGACGACAGCGGTATTCGCGTGGACGTGAGTGACCTCGTTCGCATGGCGAGGACATCATAGTAACTCTACTGCGCAGGTGTACACGCCCGGACCTCCCTACGTCATGCCCGGCCCACCCATCGCCGCTCTGGTCCCCGACAACGGGCAGAACAGCGACAGCGGCGACAACACATCTCCTTCCGCATCCTCGCAAGCCTTAAGCTCGGCTACTCCTACCACTTTTGCTCCGTCCTCAAGCTCCGCGTCCGTCGCAGACAATGCGACGAACCAGTGTACCTGCGGCAACTCGCAGCCCGCCGGTTCGTCGTCCGGAACAGACGCTACCGCCCAATCTTCTCCTGCCGCGTCCTCGCCATCGCCATCTGAAACCTCTGACGGTGGGGCGGGCTCGGACGACTCTGCGAACGTGGTTGGGGTTGCAGCGACTACTTTGAGCGGGGACGCGTCGACGTCTTCATCTGCCAGCGGGGTGAACGGTTGTGGTCAGTCTCCTGCATCTCGGCGTCGACGCTTTGTGAGGCGCTCCGCTTCCTCTGGACATGCTTGATGCATAAAGCTGTAGGTCTCCTATGTTGTATATCGCTCTGATGATCGTGTACTTGCTGTACGTCTGTATCTCTAGCTATCGAGCTTTGGGTTGCATCATTGGCGAGGGATTGGACATCAGCCGACTCTGCATACTCTGTTTGGGTAGCGGGGCACCTTGGTGTATTGCATATTGCCACACTTTCTGTGTTTCGAAATGTTTCTGAAAGCAACATTGTGTACACTGACTGCTCTTTCGAATTCGTGCATCGTGCCAACTTACAAGTTGCAAGCGCGCGTGATGCCAAAGAAATGTCTCCGCGATCACTTTCTGCCTTGGGCGCCCGCCACATGTGGCCGAACTACCGACCACCCCGGCTCTGCAGTCGACGACCACGTTCTCTATCCCCCGATATCCACGCATACCCCTAGCCATCTACTCACCTGCAGAGCTTCGCAAGCATGGGCATCGCTGACCTGTCCGCCGGACGCAAAGTCCACCCACTGAAGAGGAGGAAGCTCGCACCGTCCGTTTCCGCCACAATGCCTGCTCAGCCTGCATCGCTCGTACCTGCGACACCCTGCGATCAGTGGGCACACCCATATGCAATTCTTGTCCATCGTGCGTTTGCTGGGTCGAAGAGAAATCAACTGGTGCAATGTGCTCGGTACGTCCCTCATCTCTCTATTGGCCACCGCCGTGCGGTGCGGGGGAGATTACAGTATTCTGTCCGGTGGCTAAAAGCTCGTTCGTCATTTACTCACTGTTGGCGCAGGTGCCTACGAGCCTACTTGCATGATCTGCTCGCGAACATGCAACGGCTGCCCACCTTCAGAACCTCCCACCCCCGCGCTGACAACCTCGCCGTCGAGCGTTCCCGATACGCCACTCATGTCCCCGAGACGGTCCTCGGTCGCTCTCGGCCTGGATCTTCGGAATTTGCAAGACCATGCGCCGGTACAGACGCTGGCAGGCCGCAGGCGGAAGGTGCGTGAGCTCGATCAGGACGAAGATCGTACGGAAGGGAGGAGGAGGGGGCGGAGCGATGAAGAGGCCGAGAAGGATGGGGCAGGAGGAGGTGTTGCCTGGGTGCGGGCGAACGGTTTGCCAGAAATGCTGCTTTGAGACGCCAGCGAGGTGCGCGATTGTTTTCGTGGCTTAGTGTGTGGTGGACGTGGTCAATAACTGATCAATATGGGGTGTGGCCGACAGTGATCTCACGACGTGCTACGACTGCGCTGCTCGCTATCGAGACTCTCAATGAAGCGTCTACACAAGTCCACAACTTTCCAAGTGATACGCGACTCGGTTTAAGACCAGCCTCCAGATCGACATTCATCATCGCTAACAACTCCCGACATCTCCGCTTGGACTGCATCGTCACTCAAGGTCGCTTCAGTTACTCCTCCGTCCACCATTCTTACCATTACCATGTTGCATTGCTATCCCTCACAGATTTTCCTGCTCCCTTCATTATTGTCCTAGTATTCATTGCCGCACGTGTACATTTACATCTCCGCAGACATATTAATGCCACTCACTATGTCCATCACACAACTGCAGCTGTGCCACCCCCACCAGCCCACTTTATGCAACACCATCGTTCGAGGCAGGCAAGAGAGGATTCCACGACGTCAATGTCTCTATTGCAGCATATTGCCGCCGACACCGCATCAGTCAGTATGTGCCTACTTGCTGAACGATCTCTGTTTCACCCAATTGACCGTTTCACTCAATATGTTCGAGTTCCTTCAGGTCGATCGGTCATCCGTCACCGCCCCCACACCCGCACACTCGATAATGAACCAACAGATCACTCCGAAGTCTTGAAGCTTCTGACCAGCGTGTAGCAGCGAACATCTTGATCCGAGTCTATGTCTCTGGCGACTATTCTTGTTCACTCTCATCTATGCCATCCGCCCTAAGACGGATGCCCTGCCCGAGCACCAGCCGACGAGGACACAATGTGTCAGCTCGAAGTCAAATCGAGCTCACAACCAGTTCGTGGCGATCAGGACGCCGGCTACGCAGTACCTTTGTGTGCGCTGCCTCCTGATAGTCCGGTACGGAGCGTTGTGGTTGCTGTCTGTCGGGAAAAGTGGGTACATTCCACCAGGGCCTGACGTGCCGTTGCTACCCTTTGCTAGACGGCTTACAGTAGCGACTCCTGGCCTTTTCCTAGGATCTAAAAACCTCTTCTCGGCTGTGCAGGGATGCTGGTGTAGGATGGCAACGAGACGGATGTATAGCCTGTCTTCCAGACTTTAATCTGCACATTACTCACACGTCAGCCTCTCTGCAACTGCGTTCGCGCTCAGTGCTCTACCACCAGAACGAAGTACGTACGCTGCGCTACCTCGATACGATTCGACGGTGGTCCTGAGCGTGTCGCGGATATGAATCCCGTGTCGTCACGATCACGTGCTATGTGACATACGCGTGATCGCGTTCGCACACGTCTGTGGCGCTAACTGGGCCGCCGGGGCTTCGTCTTGGACTACCACCATCGAGACCCGAGACCAACGTGCAGTAAGTGTATGCATATTAGAAACAGCATTACGCACGTAAACATATTGATACACATTTAGATCCGCTCACCTTGCTGACACTCGGGCTACTTTGTACTGTTAGTAGAGCTTATCTCAGGCTGATGGACGAGCCCTCTCGTGACCTTATAGGCGAGCCTTTTGCCGTTGTCGAGTCGGACCCTGGTATGTTATCCTGATATGAAGGTATACTGTAATGCACTGTAACTGAAGGAACTGATAGGCGTATTCACCACCCTCATTCGCAGGCTTGGCGTTCGAGGGCTTGAGGTGATTGAGCTTTACAGCGTCGAGCCCTACGAAACGGACCACCTCAACCCATACGGGTTGATATTCTGCTATCTTTGTGATAGCGGCGAAGACACCACGAACGAGTTTGATGCGGATGAGGAACTTGATGACCCGGACGCACGGCCCGTCTGGTTCGCTAACCAACTCAGCGACGATGCGTGCGCGTCCCAGGCCATTCTGAACGTGCTGTTGAATTGCAAGGGCGTTGACGTTGGACCGGTCCTTCGTGAATTTGCGGCCGACACTGCCGATATGTCACCTGTTGTAGGCGATGTTTGCTGCGCTCTTTCAATCGCGACGGAAGCTCAATGCGCAATCATGTCCGCAGATGAGAGGCCTCGCCATTTCAAACCTGCCTCTCATACGCCAAGCACAAAATTCTCTCGCTAGGTAAAACATTGAGATCCTATTAGGTTTACACGTTGTTGATCTTAGCACTTCTCCAGACCCGCAGACG
Source organism: Trametes sanguinea (assembly GCA_008973685.1). Taxonomy (NCBI): domain Eukaryota; kingdom Fungi; phylum Basidiomycota; class Agaricomycetes; order Polyporales; family Polyporaceae; genus Trametes; species Trametes sanguinea. The sequence continues at coordinate 898,318 of WAHA01000018.1, forward strand.
TTCGTGGGGCCTGGCACTCGCTGGCCTCATCCACTCTAGAATTCCGCCAAGAGCAAGGCAAAGGCGACGGCATCACCGCCATCAAAGAAGCGGAAGACGGCCAGCTCGTCTTCTCGCTCACGGCGGAAATCGAGCTCGGCCCGCGCTGAAGAGAAACTCGACGCGTACCACTACATCGGCTACGTCCCAGCGCACGGGCGTGTCTGGGAGCTGAACGGACTGCGCACGGCTGGCCCACTCGACGTCGGTGAGATCGACTCTGACAACCCTGCGTCCCGTGCGGGATGGATGGACATCGTCCGGCCAGTCCTGCAGAGGCGCATGCAGACGGTCCTCCAGAGCGGGGCAGAGCACATACAGTACAACCTGCTGGCGATCGTGGACGACCCGTACTTCAGGCTGAGCGACGAGCTGGAGCTGCTGAAGAGGGAGCGCGCGGCAATAGAGCGCCGGCTGGGCCAGAGCTTCGCAGAAGGCTGGTCAGATAAGGTGCGCGGTTCCCCGCTCGACGTCCCATAGGCGACATTGACGGCGCCTTGTCCCGGCGTTCTGACCATAGGTGGACCCGGCGTTGCTCGCGTCGGCGTCCGAGGCGTTCGCGACGACGCTGCGGCCACGCGCATCCGAGGCAGGGAAGGTGTTCGCGCCTGACTTCGGAGCGCGGAAAATGGAGAAGGAGCTCGCGGTCCTGGACATGCCGGAGCGCAAGCTCGTCCCTGCATGGGAGAACTGCGTAAGAGCGGCGTTGTCTGCGAAGGTTGCGGTCGAGGAGGAAATTGCAAAGTCGCAGAGGGCGCAGGTGCGGAGCTCGCTCTCATTCCTCGTTATGCGTTCGTGTCACCGCGGGATAGCGTACGATTCCTGGCAGGAGAATGCGCGATACAGCGCTGAGTGGGCACGTTTATGCGGGAAAGGCTTCCAACACGACAGACAGGTCGGGACGAGAGGGACCCTCGACCCCCCGAACCTGTCTGTCTATTCCTCTGTTCATGCCATTGGACACGTTGCCCTGCCCTGTCGAGGCACTGATGCGGACCTCGCCCATTCCACTTTCGCGGCCCCTGGCACTGAAGCGAAGAGAGGGAGAACTGATGTGTTCATACAGGCGGACCACGTCAGGCGAACATTCGACTATGAGCCGTTCATACGGGAGTTCATGATGGCCCTCGAGAACGAAGGCGTGCTGGACCAATCCCTCGAGGACAAGCCGGAAGCCCGTGCGGACGCGCAGCCTCGACCCGGCCCGTCTGCAAAGCCCCGTGCGAAGGGTAGGAAGAAGTAGCGTCGGGATGCGCAGTCTTTGCTGACGATGGTGGGTGAGGAGTAATGACATTGGATGATAACATGCATGCTAATGGGCACGGTGTGTGCAGGTTCCGCAGCTCATAGCGGAGAGCGCGACCGACATGCTGGACGGTCGTGGCTTTTATACATGGCAACCCTTACGTTGGCTAGCTCCTGAGGACGGGTGATTTCACGGTCACTGGCAGTTTGGAGAACCTCCAGCGCGCCAATTGCCGACCATCGAAACAAGCATCAGTGGGTATGCAAGAGTCGTTTGTGATCTCACGATCGCTGGCGGGTTTGGGCACCCCGGCGTGCCAGGCCACAGACCGCCAACCAGTGCGCGAGCACTGACGTCTTCTGTGAGAGTTGGATATATCATCATGAACATGGCGGAGAGTGTAAGCGATTCGCTGGACGGCCATAGCCCGTATGAACTCGCGTATGCATAGCAACCCTTACACCGGTCAGCTGCTGTGGGCGTTTGGCCTCACGGTCATTTTGGGATCCCTCCAGGATGCACACCGTCTATCGTCGATGCGAGCTTCGGCTTGCTTTTATGAGAGCAGAATGGATTGGTATAAGCAATCGTTCTCGTACCGCAATTCCGGGACGGTGTGCTAAATACAGCTCGATCATGCACTGTACTCCGGGATTGTGTGTATCAGTGTTAACTGAATAATATATGCTCGACCGATGCGCTAACGACGACGACGATTTCATTCGTTGGAACCCATAGGGAGCCATGGAAGGAGAATTCGAGGGGTCCGAAGGGAAGATGCATCCGTTGGACCTTACCGTGGTGCTGCTACTGTAGCGACGAGCGCCTGGACGTTGTGAACGGGCGAGCCAGGTCTGGGGATCAATTCGACTTGACACTCGCACTCACTTTCGTTTGCCTCGTCCAACCCACGACGGTCTTGACTGCATGGGCACACGCGTAAAAAGGAGACTTTGAGTCCTCGCGAGTCTCTGTTCTCCGTGGAATCAAGCTACTTACGTGACCCGTGTCGTCGCTACGAGACCGTCCTACCCCGCTTCCTTCCATCAGCCACTTTGTTCTCTCAAAGCCTCTTCCTCCACTCGTTTCCTCTACCTGTCGCCTTTGATGAACTCGACATCGCCGGCGAGCCCGCCTTCCTTTGCGCGGCCGCAGCGCGCCGACCCCAACCCGGAAAACCGTACCTCGGGCTTGCGGGCATCCATTTTGGAGAGCGCGCTCGAGCTCGGAATTGCTAGCAACCGTACAGTCGCCAATTGGATGTTCAACTCGGTACCAGAAGTCGATGAAGAGGCTGAAAACGAGGTACGTATGAGTGTTATTGTGAGAGCAATCCAGCTTAAAAGTCGACCATCCGACGCTGCTCTGCTCAGGACACCACTTCACCGAGCCTAACCTATGCCTCGACTGCAACCTCTGAAGAGTCCAACCTTTCCGCTGGTTTGGCACAGCGAGCCCAGCCCGGCGTTGGGATACTTGTCAACGGAAAGGACATATCGCTCAGTCTGGATACCTCCGTGCAGGATTCCCAGCGTACCGGCCACTCTCCGGAGAGAACCACTCCCCCCGATTCGACCCAACGCACGCTGCAGTTTGACCTCCGTGCTACACCTGAACCTCGAATGTACTCGCCCTCTCCATCGCCTGCCACCGCTCCCTCCCCGCAACCGAAGTCAAAGCTCAGCAAGCTCCGACGGAAAAATAAGCCTGATGGTGGCTACGAGAGTGACGGTGGATACATGAGTGATGGTGGAAAGACCAAGGAGAAGGAGAAGAAGAGCAAGGATGTTTGGGAGAAGCAAGAAGAGCGAGACCGATGCTGGTGCCACCGACCACGAGACCGATGGCGGTTACCTCTCGGAGGCGAGCGTGAAGAAGAAGAAAAGCAAGAAGGAGAAGAAGAAGCCCAAGAACACGGACTCGCCGGCTACGGATTATGAGACCGACAAAGGGTATTCGTCCAGCTTCTCCAAGAGCAGGTCGCGCAAGCAATCCGTAACATCACCAGTCAGCGGTGGGGAGGAGTCTGATGGAGGCTACCTCTCGGAGGCGTCCTCGAAGAAGAGACGATTCTTCAGGCTGAACTCGAAGTCTCGCAAGAAACAGGACTCATTCGATTCCGCCGAGCAAGCGCCCCCGGTCCCCTCACTCCCTCCCCTCACTCTGCCCATTGCAGACAAATGGAGTCCGCGCAACTACACCGCAGCCAGCGGACTCGCGGAACGTTACTCCCCTACCCAGCGACACTGTCTAGCGTCGTCCGACCTAGTCAGGATACGTTCATGTCGACGGACACCCTAACGACGACGCCGGACACGTCCACGGTCGAGTCTGATGAGAAGCGTGAGTCTACGCTCTCGAGCGATGATGGGCTCACGAGGGCTTTCATGGATGCCGAGTCTGTTCGTTCACCGAGCATTGATGTCTTGGCAAGCTTTTCGAGCTTCCGCCGAGGGGGTCCATTGTCGCCATCTAAGCTTCCCTTCAGGAACTTTGGTCATGGCTCAGGACAGCCCTGCGTCGCCCAGGTCCCCCCTTGTTCCTTCCCTATCTCCCTCCAAGTCCGTCCGCTCGCGCCCGCAAATCTCGGCTCCGAACACCTCCAATCTCGCCCCGAAGCACGTTCCCGTGCCCCTGACCCTCACACCGCCGACGCCCACCACCTCCTCTCCTCGTTATCCGACGACTCCAGATTCTGACTATGTGCTCATCACACCTTCTGGGACAGCGCCTACGACGCCGCACGCGCTGGAACAGGGTCATAATTCAAACCTGAGCGTTGCCTTCAAGCACAACGTCGAGCTTGAACGGTCCACCCAGTCCAGGCCTGTCACGTCCAAAAGGCCTTGGGCACTACGATTTACCGCCTCCAAGCCCTCCTCCGCGTGGCCCGCTGCCAGATGTCCCGTCAGACATTTCTCGCAGCACGAGTCCATCCTGGAGCATGATGGGCGTCGACCAGTCGACTTCGCGCTTCCCACGTTCGGCGCCTGCGGATGCGGCGGACCCGCGCGGGCTGCAGCAGCAGTACCGCCCATCGCCGCCGCTGTTTGACCGGCCCAACACCGCTGCCCCCCACCCGTTGTCCAGAGAGATCGCAACAGAAGCTGTGCCCAGGATCGCGTCACCCGTACCCCCTGCGCTTCGGGGCAGAGTGTCCCCATTCCCCACTGCGCCCGTCCTTCCGCGGGAACAGACGACCCCTCTGATGCGCCGGACGTCGAAGCTCACGAAGGACGCCGTTGTCCGGGCTACACGGGCGCTGCAGTCGAATCCCCCTGCGTCCGCAAGTGCGTATCCCTCCGGACACAATAAGTGGCCATCGCAGGAGCAGCAACTTGACGCACAGTGGCAGCCGCGCTCCGCGTCCGCTCTCGACACACGTCGGCCCTCCGGTGTCAGTGGCCCGCAAGGCTCAGATGACGAGCAGTCTTTCCTTGCCTACGATGGACGACGACGACCTGAGCGGCAGCTCACCAAATACCAGGCCAGCATCCGCCGAGCCGCCGGAGCCATCCCCGGACGTCAATGCGATCCTTGCAGGATTCCGTGCTGAACGCGACGCCCAACGGAATGGCCTCAAGCCCGACATGATGCGGGAGTCTCACACGCTCTCAGCAATCGTTGCAGGCTACGCAGAGGGCGATCGCGACACGATGTACCTTGACTCTGAGGAAGGTGGCGGTGACCGCTATAGCGTCTGGAGCGACGCAGCCAGTCACCACAGCTTCCTCGACGGCGAACGGAGCGCAGCGATTCGCGCGAAGTTCGTCAAGCGGGTAGAAGCGATGTATGGGAAGGACACCGTCCCGCCCGTGCCGTACTTGGACCCAGGGCTCAAAGGCGGCTCGTCGTGAGCTGTTTGCATCTCTCTCTCTCTCTCTCCCCACCGCTCCTTACTATCTTGTCATTTCTTTATCGAGTTTGTCGGTTATTTATGCGTATGCTTTTCCTCGTTCCATGCTGTATCCACTCGTTTCACTGCTGCTCCCTCTGGTGTATTCCCCTCTTTCTCTGCCCGGTCCGTACGCACGTCTCAACCCTCTTGCGCTATTGTTTCTGGCTGGACTGGCGGGCCCGGCTGGGTCCTCGTCCGACGGTCGGCACCGTCCGCTCTTTTGGTTAGTCGGAGTCAGGGACCGATACATAGAAACACGTTTTGTGAATGCCCGGTCCTCTCTCTGCTTTGCTGTATTTTCGTTACCCACCGTTCGCTATCCATACCCGTCAGATAATATGTGCATCTCACCTTCTGCTGAGCTATATATACCTTTGCAGGCGAGAACTGGCCACGTCCTCGCTGGCCACGTCCTCGCGAGGACACAGGGAACAGTTCAGACAGCTCGTTGTTCTGTACATCTCTGCGGTGGACCGACGTGCAGGTTGACGAAGCCCTGTACCATCTTTCTCAGGTAGACTGTGTTGTGGTGACAACTCGCCTTCAAACCGTAGGCTGATCGGCTATTTCAGGTTTGACAATGGATATGGATAGCCCGGTGTACGGTCGAGCTCGCTGGAACGGAGAAAGGCTCGACGCCGATGACATTCAGTGCCCGCCTCACCCGGTGTGCAAGCTGCAGTCTCACGATCATCGGACCTCCTCGACGATCACTCCCTCGCACCTCGAGTGCGAGTGTGTACGTTCTCGCCAGGATGTGGTACAGAGTCGCTCGGGACCTGTGAGGCTCAATGAAAGCCGCCGAAACTCACCAACTGAATCGTCCGCGCAGCCGCGACTCCCCGCGCCGAACCCGCGAGTGCGCCACACAGCCGAGTTGTGAGAGTCGTGTGTACCGGAAAGTACACTGGAGGTCTATGTACGCCCGGCCGCTGAGCGCTGATCGACGGTTACTATATCGCGCGCGCGGCCTTTTTCATATATACACGCCTCCGCGTTCTGGGAAGCACAGTGCCTAAGGACGGCCAGACCTGGGCTTGTTGACGTCCACAGCGCGGCTTCTCCCCGGAATGAGACCGTTGGGTGTGTACCCACGACATCAGCTGCGCATGGATCGGCCTGTGTTCAAGAGCCCGAGGCCTTGTTTGCGAGAGGCGAGGAGCGTCGGCCTGTGAGAAGGAGTCAAGCTCGATGTAGCCTGACAAAGCGAGGCTCTGTAGCGTTGAGTAGAGAGGGTGGTAGAGCAGGAGCAGCATGACTAATTTGTCGCACACTCTGTAGCCATGACCGTTCGATTGGGCCTTCTGGTGACTGCGCTCCTAGATGGCGACATTGCCTGTGCACAAACGAGACGACCCGTTTAGTCTCGAACTTGTGAGCGTCCGATAGCCTGAGTACAGTAGTGGTACATGCCAGTTGTCATTGCTACACGACAGTCTGCGTTCTTCCCATCCATCGTTTCGAACTCGTGCGTCTGTTTATGCCAGATGCTCATACTCGCTCGTAGACCTAAACTCGGGGGCATGGCGCAACGAATAGTCCGTCTCCTGCTCGATCGTCCGCGTCACGCTCAGGGTGATCGCCCTCGGCGGGTACGCGAGCGGCGGCTTGCGCACGGCCGAGGGTCGCCTGCCCATGAAGCTCAGGCCGACTCCGGCAATCTGGGACCAGTGGAAGCCGAGCCCGACGCGCACGACGATGAGCATGAAGGAGATGCCCGTTGCGGCGGGGATGCAATGGAACGCGAACTGCTCGAGGAGCGAGTTTGCGGCGAAGGCGATGAGGAAGAAGAGCGTCCAGAACCTGGGCGGATGAATGTTTGTCAGTGGGATTGCGGCGTTCTCTTGGGGTTACCGAGGGTAAGAGCTCACGTGTAGAGTGCAGCACTCTCTATGAAGATGACGAGTGCTTCCTGTCAAGAGGATTAGTCCGGGTGGGGGCGAGAAGGTGTCTAGTGACACACCGTCATTGTCAGGCCCACCATGCTAAATGCACGGTCATGCTTCATCGACCTGTTGCTCGCCCATATACGGTATGCGATGATTCCTGAGGAGTATGGTTCAGGGTCAGCATTTAAAGCGCCGGTTCTCTCTGAGAGCGAAGAGGATGGATTCATACCTGTTCCATAGAGGTTCGTGCTGCGCATTACGTGCGTGTGAGTATCTGCATAATCAATTTCGGGTAGTCAAACACGTACGCTAGCGTGAGTCCCGCTGTGGTGACGATGCGCAGCCGCGCGTCGGCCATGAAGATGCTTTCACCTGGAGAATAGGATGCAAAGAGCTGAACTACACTGACTCCCAGGACTAGGTGTTGTGAGTCATCGCGGTAATCTATGACAGATACTTGGCACCTACCGACATATGCCAGGGTACACAGCGCTGGGAAGACAATCAATGTCCATCTGCGGTCCCACACAACCCATATGCGATATGTCTATGCAGTTTGATGGGCATATCTGAGGAACCTCCCCGACATAACTGACGCTATGGAGACTTACTAGGATAATGTCGCCTACTATCACAGACGCGACTACGAATGCGGTTGATACTACCATGGTCGGCGCCTCCACGGTCAGGTAGTATCCCATTGGATCTCGCCCGCCTTCATAGTACAGGAACGCGTCAAAGGTCCTGCGTATGGAGACGAGCCAGTGCTACACCGATCGTGAGCATAGTGATTGAGATCAGTAAGCCCGTGACGTGAGATGCCAGGTATGCTTGAAGACTTACCGACGTCACGGTCATGAACAAAATGATAGTGGCCACGAAGAGCGGCGACATCCATATCCGATCGGACGAACTTGAACACGATCGGCCACTGAGGCTGCTGGAACGGTTGATGTGACGGCCAACTATGACCGCGAGCGAGGTGATGGCGAGCACAAAGAAGATACCGTACAGGGCGCTCTCAACGCACGCCAGCGCGAGGTTGATGCCGACGGCGTTCATTGGCGTGCGCCGCACGAGATGGTTGAGCACACTCGCAATGGGAGACATAGTTGGACCAGAAGTGGACGATTCGATTGCGTGGACGCCGGCGCACCAAGAAACCAGAAGGAGAGAGATCACGCCCGTATTGAATACGAGAGGAGGCCCTCTTATCTCTCTGGCCACTTGAGTGTGCCTCGGTCAGCTCATCTTGGAATAACGAGCTTGAGTTGGACCAAAGCATCGTACTGCAGCTGTTCCACATCGAGTTTGGCACATCTCCCTCTCAGGGTACTCGGTCATTGGATGGACTGCTATCCATCGAGACGTGCCCTATAAGGGTGTGAGAGATGTGTGAATGATCATCTCTATCTCACAAGCAGCGTACTCACAGCTATCAGTCAAGGACTTGCACCGCGCGAGGATCGCAGGAAAGTGGCTCTGCACCACTAATGACCCTAGTAACGGGGCTTGGACGATGCGTGCGATCCTGAGTACAGAAATAGCGCCGCAGCTTTGCAGGAGGTGACTGTACGTTGGGACATTGAAGCACCATGTAGGCCCTTCCCAGGCCGCAAAAGGCCTTGACTAAAATCAATATGACCGAGGACATACCTGTAGCTCGTGGGTACAAGGCAGCTCAAGAAGTGGGAAGCTGAACCGGGAGGTGGTAGCATAGTGCTGTCTATACCTTGAAGGAGGTCCCGGTGCATGCTTGTGGTATTACGTTCTACTAACATGTCGTTTCGGGACAAGAGTGCTGAGAAGCTCCGCGACGTAGCCTTCGGGGACTGGGTTTGAGGTCCGAAAGAAAGCCAATGGTATCCGAAAGGCAGCCATGCTACTCCGAAAGGTCATTGAACCACTCCGAAAGGCTGGATAAATTAAGTCAGTAAGGTGCCTGGTCGAGGCATGATCGAGAAGCCGGGAAATGCCGCTGATAAGCTCGTGCGGGGTAAGGCCTCGAGGAGGACGCACCTCCACCCAACATTCAACCACATCCATCGAATGGTCCCTCCTCTAATACGTGCATCCTCTTCAAGACTGCTTCTGACTCTAGCGTCTGCCGTATCACAACATGTGCCCCTTCGCAGTACTCAGCCTGCCACTCTCGCCCGCAGGGACATCCACGATCCACAGCACCGCGGGGAGTTCATCCTCTTCATCTGCCTCATCCCCATCCTTGTCATCCTGTCGGGTCTGTTTGCCGGTCTGACGCTCGGGTACATGAGTCTGGACGAGACCCAGCTGAATGTGTTGAGCATCAGTGGAACCCCGTAAGTCCGCGTGATGATTCTGCCGTACATGGACAGGTTGTAGAGGCGTGCAGCTAACATGCTTACTTGCCACGCAGCATACAGAAGCTATACGCCAACAAGATCAAGCCTATTCGAAAGAACGGCCACTTGCTGCTTGTCACTTTGCTGTTGGCGAACATGATTGTCAACGAGACGCTGCCCGTTATCGCGGACCCCGTTCTTGGCGGAGGAGTCCAGAGTGTTGTCGTCAGCACTGTCCTCATCGTCATGTACGTCCCTTCTTGCTCACTCTCACACAAATTCGACTGCGCTTCTGCCGGCCGGCGCTGCGCGTATGTATTACGTCCTCGAAACACGTACTGCCTGACGCGTTCCCGTGGGTTGATTCGCCACGCGTATGTGTCACGTGATGGGCTCGGGCCTTGCTCCGGGACTATATGCCAAGGCGAGAAAGCCAAAGTGCTGTTACGTGTTCGGAAGAATGTATCACGACGGGCAGCGTCCGATACCACCTTTCAGAGCAGGTTGGAGATATGGCTCAGAATGGTTTCTGGCTTCCATCCAGAATAGCCTGCACGACGCGCATTGGGGCCTGGTTCGGGTCGGGAACAGGCGCAGAGTATGCTAAGAGCTGGACTCCTGGCACATGTCTGGGTACCAGGCTGGCTCAAGACCGGAAATCCGGGACTTACAAGCTTTGTCACTTGATGAGCCGCCCGCTTGAATTGCCGCGCTGTTCATTCGTGTTGAAGTTCCAAGCTTGTCTGCCAGGCTGGTTCCGCTCCATGGCCAGGAGTCCAATTCAGGCGCCATTTCTAGCCTGTTCCCACCAGAGCCGTGCACCGGTGTGCGTCGTGTTGGCACGTTTGTTACCGGATAGCGAACTCGGTCATGATGTCACTACAAACGGCATTGTCGCAGTTTCTAGACTGTCCCAGGAGTTCAGCTGAGGCGCATTTTCCGCGCCTGTTCCCGACCGGAGCTAAGTGCCAATGCACGTCGTGTGTGCTCCGTGCATTTTCTCAGTACACGAGGGCGACGCTTGATCTCGAGAACGACTGGTATCAAACGTTGTTAGTCAGGCTACAATGACTGTATAGACACGTCTTACTCCCAAGATCCCTTGCCGGATGAACTTCAGCTGACAATAGCACCGCAGTTTTTCAGAGATCATTCCCCAATCTCTTTGCACGCGCTACGGCCTCTATTTTGGCGCCAAGATGGCGGGTGTCGTCCAAGTGCTGATTTGGACTCTAGTGAGTACGCATGGTTTGGGAGGCAAACTGTATGCTGATTCAATGTGTAGGGCACTGTTGCTTGGCCAGTTGCAAAGATCCTAGAGCTGCTGTTAGGTCCTCACCACGGAATCATCTATCGCCGTGCTGAGCTCAAGGAGCTTATTGCAATGCATTCCAATACCGGTCAGCTTGGCGGAGACTTGAAGACCGATACCGTCACCATCATTGGTGGGGCGCTCGACTTGCAAGAAAAGGTAATCATAGCTCTGTTGGTTGGCGTATACGCGATGTTTGACTTTGCTATGTGCAGGTCGTACACCAGGCTATGACCCCGATCAAAGACGTTTTTATGCTGAATATTGATGCCAAACTTGACTATGAGACGCTTCGAAAGATTTGTTTGACCGGCCACTCCCGTATACCTGTATATGAGGAGGTAGAAATCCCTGTTTCGAAGTTCGTAGCACAGGGCCATGATTCCGAGGCGGACCTCGACGCGTCTGCTTCTCGACTCAGTCTCGACGGGCGCCAACAGCTCACCCAGAAGGTGAAGAAGATTGTCGGGATCCTCCTCGTCAAGCAATGCGTCTTGCTCGATCCGAACGGTAGGTTCTTCCACTGATCCCCGGCGCAGCGGACTAAAGAATAGCCTTTGACAGATGCTGTACCTGTGAGGAAGATTCCCCTGAACAAGGTACCGTTCGTGCCGAACAACGAGCCGCTCCTTGGTATCCTCGACAAATTCCAGGAAGGCCGTTCCCACATGGCAATCGTCTCCCGCTTCAGCGTCGAACGCGCGGCCAGTGTCAAGAAGGCCGTGAAGCGCGGACTTACGCAACGGCTATTAGACCGCGTCGGGATGGGCGACAGCGACTCGAGTTCGGAGTCGGAAGACGAGGGGGAGACGAGTAGTCATGGCAAGAAACGGTCGCGGAAGCACAAACGGAGTGGTAGCGACAACGACGAGACTGTCAGGGACGACTGCTCTGCGGACGCGGACGTTGACGACTTTCCGAACTCGCCCGGTGGCAAGCGCGGTCGTCGGCGTAGTAAGCGGAAGACCGAGGTGGACGTTGAGCTGGGCATCGTCGAGGACGAGGAGAACACTGGGAAGAAGCGCGGCCTTGCCCTGCCCAAGGTGGGCGGGTGGGGTCGCTGGGAGCAGAGTATGCCTGCCGATGCGGTCCTGACGAAAGAAGGCGTCGAAGAGGTGAGTTCCGTCCTGTTGACAGTCTCCAGATAGATACTGACAAACGTCCAGTTCCTGCAAAGCTTCGATCCTGCTGTTATGCCTCTGGGAATCATCACCTTGGAGGACGTCTTGGAAGGTGAGTTTTGTCCCGACGCAAGATATCATCGCGCTAATCACGGATCTCCCGCAGAACTCATTGGTGAAGAGATATATGACGAGTTCGACCCTCAGGGCCACCCGGATCTGTCTGCATACGTTTCTGTCGATCTGAAAGGCGCATCGGCAATGAAGCGCACCGGATCTGCCCCTCAGCTTGTTCCTTCGGACACCAGTGACGCTACGGCGGTCTCTCCTCCCGACGCTCCCAGGCCGCCTGCGCCGCCCCCGATTGTTAAGCCCATCGCCCTCCCTGCCTTGCGTGGTCTGAACTTCAAGGGTCTCGGCTTCCAACGGTCGCGTAGTGCACCCCCTACTCGCGATGTTGATCCGTCCGAGAAGGAGAAGGTCGCGCAGGACATCGCTACTCCACCGGTGCCTGAGGGCATTGTCGCGGTATCTCCACCTCCCACGATACTCGAACCGGCCCCTGCTGTCCCTCACGAGAGGCGCCCTCAGGTCGTGATTCCAGACGATCCTGTTGCTCGCAACGTGAAGTCCGTTCCACCGTCTGTCGTCATCCCGCCGGACAGTATACTCGCTACGACGAACATGAATCGCGCACGGTCGATACACAACGCCGTCGGCAACAACCCGGGTATCGCCGTCGTCCCCGTCCCGCCTACGTTCAGCAACCTCGGGTTCGGCCCGCCGTCGCGCAGTGCGTCGCCGGCGCCCTCGCTGGAACAGGCGATCCTCGTCGAGCGGAAACGGCGCGCTGCGTCTGGGTCGGGCAATCAGTCTGCTATCAAGGGTGGGTGGTTCAAGAGCAGTCCGTTGAATAGTGGGGACGGGCGGTCCGGGGTCATCGTGGCTGAACGCGTCAAGCGCGATTTATTGACGGCGGATGTGCCTGAGAGGGACCTTGGTGGGGGCGGGGCGGGTTATGCTGGTGACGTTCGTAAACCTGACGAGAAGGATAAGGAGGGCCCCGACAAGGAGTGAGATGGGTCCTCGGTCTCGTCTGAGTCTCTTGCGCTCGAATATGCTTTCGTTCTTCGCTTCTCTCTTTCTTGCATTTCCTTGGAGGTGGTATGTACGATTTCTCGGAGCGCGTTGTGGATATGAGTCTGGATAATAGCTCTGCATAGGATGGATGGATGGATTGTACTCTCTTTCATAGTCGCGACGGCTGGAACTTCTCTTCTGCACCTGCCGTTCTGTTTGTATCATGACGTTTTTCTCGTTCGTTTTCAGCCTGTGAGGCGTTTGCACACAGGATTGTGTATAGTATGTCGGAATCCCTCTTGCTCCCCTGCATATATGTCCGTTAAGTACAGTGCGACACATCGTTCTGCAGAACCCGTGTATTCATGTACGTAAAGCCTTACCCAGCCTTACATCATTGTCTGATGGCGAGATATTCCGCCAGCGCGGACGGCGATGGCGAACCTACAGACCTGCCTTTTTGAGACCCGCACTGCTGGAAGGCATGGATGGCGGGCGCACTCCGATTCGTTTCGGAACGCCGCTGAGTCGTCCGGAGCTCCGGGCGGTAGGATCGCGCGCCATCGGCAATTGCAGATGAAATACCGGGGACGTAGTCACGGCGATTCACTCCGGAGTCATATAGCGAGGATACTAGTCTGGGACGGCCAGGCTCCCTTCTTACTTCCTACTGCGACCCAAGTGCCGGTCATCTGCCATAGGTTCTCTAGCAAACTTACGGAGACCACTATATCGCCGGTTCAGGGGTAAGCGGGGCCTTCCGACATAGACAAGCGCGTAGATTGCTGACCGAATCGTGCAATTGATGTTTGTACAGTAGGAGTTAAATGTCTGGACTTAGGCTTCCATCGACGGTTTTGGGATTGCTCGAACGTCGCAAAGGACCTCAGGAGTCAGCATCTCCCTCGGCCTCCGCCTCGGTAGTACAACCTCAACATGAGGCGGACGAGAGTGGGCAAGAGCCCGCGGTCAACGATGACCTGAAGTTGCCGAAGATGGGCTCTTTGGCCATTATTATCACGTCGAATGTCATGCTGCAGGTTTGTCCCGGGGTTGCTTGTAACGCACACAAGTTCTAAAGGGAGCTCATAATTAGCTGACGTTTTTCATCATCGTTTCGTCTTCGAACGAGTACGCACAATACCTTGGAGGAACGTCGACGTTCTCAGGTTTGGTCATCGGCATACCCACAGTATTCTCAGGCATTGCTCTGCTCCCGCTAATGCGGCTCGATCAAGGTATGTACGTAGGCTTCAGTTCATACCGCCTCTACTAACATCGTGTGTACAGGTGGCTATAAGCGACCGCTGCACTTCGCCTGCGCGTCTGCCGTCCTAGGCAACGTCCTGTATGGACTGGCGTACCACGCCCATTGGCTATACCTCATCCTTCTAGGGCGCATCGTCACCGGGTTCGCGTTCACGTTCTGGATGTACAACAAGCGCTACTGCTCCGACCCCAGGATCGTCGGTCTTCGCCGCCGGACCACCCTTGCTGGGTGGCTCGTCCTGGGCCAAGGTATTGGTTTCAGTCTTGGACCGTTTGTTGGAGGTCTCCTGTAGGGGTTCCCCACTATTGCAGCGCGACAACGATTGCTCACAGTCGCGGTTGCGGTTCATAGATACAAAGTCGGGTTCAACAACTCAGTCTTCAACGGCTTCACCAGCCCTGCGTGGATCATGGCGGCGCTTTGGGCCGTGTTTTGGGTCGTCGCGGCTTTCGTTTACGAAGACGTTCCAAAGGCGCAGCCCGCGTCGCAATCCATTCCTCTCCAGCCGATCTCTGCTCAAGGCACGATCTCGGCCGAAGAGGACGCCAAGGAGGATGGGTCTTCGGGCGTGACCACCGCTGAAGTCTCCGAAACCGGCGACTCCCAACCTCCTCCTATCTTCCGCATGAACAAGAGGCAGTGGGGAGTGACGGTGACGATGTGCTGGTTCGCGATGACCTGCTTTCACATCCTCGGCGCGTGGGAGGCGAACATACCCGTGTTCACCAGCTCGCACCTCCGCTCAAACCCGTTCCACTTCACGCCGTTCGCCGCGGGGAACATGATCGCGCTCGGGGGCGCGTGCACCATCCCCTTCCTGCTGCTGAACCTGCACTTTGCGCGGCGCGTCCAGGACCGGCACACGCTCGCGATGGGGACGTCCATTGGGCTCACGGGGCTTATCATCGCGCTCGCGATCCTGGGCGAGGAGAAGGTGAATTACGGGAGCCTGTTCATCTGCTGGTTCCTCGTCGCGCTCGGGTTCAACATCGCGAGCACGGTCACGCTCAGCCTGCTGTCGAAGCAGCTGCCTGGAGAGTGGAATGGGCGCGTGAGCCTGGCGATCCAGTACAGCAACTATACCGGGCGGGTGACCGGCGCGGTGTGGGGCGGCGCGGGGGTGAAGGTCGGGATGCTAAGCTATGTGGGGATGCAGGTCGCGTTTGTGGGGATCGGGTACATCATGTTCGTCACGCTGTGGAAGCAGCTGAAGGCGAAGACCGGGTAATTCGGGACCTTCACCCGACACTCGTCATAGACAAGTGCGGACGCATGATGCGATAACATGTCCGACATTGATGCATGGCTAGCAGGATACAACATATAGATGCTACACACTTTGTTTACAGAGTACACGGCCTACACACTTGGTTCTCGCTGTTGGGCTCCTCACGTCGCTCATATCTCCCCGGAGCAAACCTTCTCCACCCACTCGGTGTCGCTCCGGACGGTGGTCAGGTTCTCGAAGCCATCCTTGGTGATCAGCACGACGTCTTCGATGCGCACGCCCCCGACGCTCTCGTAGCGCTTGAGCACCTCCTGGTCGATGTGCTTCGAGTCCCGGACGGGAGCGAGCAAGTGCGGGGAGAAGTAGATGCCCGGCTCGACAGTCTACGGCACTCGATCGTCACCAAGCACTCATCACACACAAGCAGGGCGGGACTTACCACGACCATACCCTCCCCAAGCGGGAGGCGGAGCCTGAGGTACGTGTAGAACGACTCGTGGCCGAGCTCTATACCTTTGATCGTGTCGTTCTTCTCGGGCTTGCTGGCGCTGGGCACGTCGTGCACGTCCATGCCGAGCGAGTGCCCGACACCGTGGGGGAAGAACGCGGCGCTGATTCCGCTGGCGAGGATCGCCTCCTCGGAGTTCCAGGAGCCGGAGTTCGGGGAGTTGGGGGTCTTGAAGATGCCGAGGCGCTGGAAGCCGCGCACGAGCGTGCGGTGGCAGATGAACTGGATAGCGTCCCAGTGCAGACCCGGCTTGAGGGCCTCGAAGGACAGCTAAGAGCGAGTGAGTCTGATGGCCTATTGGGAAAGGAATGTGAGGTCAGAAGCTTACCCTCTGCATCTCCAACACGAGCTCATAGATGGCACGAGCCTCGGCTGTAAACTTACCGCCGTTGCCTACAGGCATGGTACGGGTGACTGGCACAGCCCGTCAGTTCAACCCACGCGCCAATGGTGTACTGTTTTGACTTACTGTCAGCAGCATAACACTTCCATTCGCAGCCGGCATCGATCAACAGAACTTGAGGATCCAGCACGCGCTCGTGGTTGTGGGCAAGGTCGTTGCAGTTTTGGTGGTCGTTGGGGCCAACAGGTCCCCAAGAGAACTCGCGGTCGTTGCAGCAGTAGTGCAGAGTAGAGGCCCGAGTGGAAGCTGCGACAATGGGCAGATACGCTTGGTGCTCGGCACTTCGTGATTTTCATGATTAGCTGGCCATGCATACAAATCCGATTGGAGGAACCTACCCTTCCCGACGGCAGGAGGCGACGAAGAGGGCCTCGGCCTCGGCCTCCTTCTGGATAAGCCATTCACTTGGAAGGAGCGGTCGCTCCGTCCCAGCACCCTTCCCGGACTTAATCAACCCGCGCACACCTTGGCCTAGTACACGCATCACAGTCTCGTGTGCGCGCGAGCTGATTTGGTTAGCACGCCTGATCAACTCGATCTCCTCCGCGTCCTTGGTCAGGCGCGCGCGATGGAGAGCGGTGAGGAGGTAGTCCTCCGTAACGTGAACGTTGCCTGCAAGGAACGGAGCAGGTGTACTGGGAGGGAATGGTAGGGAAGAGGTTGGACGTAGGCAGCGTATGCACGAGTGCGCCCGGGAACGCCTTGACAAGTTCCTGAATGGCGTCCGGCAGGGCTGTCGGGTGGTCGACGCGGGTTACGTCGTGTGTCGCTGCAGCCTCCTCAAGAGAGGGAGGCGGCACGGACCACATGATGTCTGCCAGCTCCGCCTTGGGGATGAAGAGGTGCGAGGAAGGGTTATTCTCCATCGAAGTGCCATTCTGGAACGCCAGGAGGAGGTAAGAGCCCGGAACTCGACATCCCGAGAGATAGAAGAAGTTGGATTCCTGTTAAACATGTCAGCCATTAAACATCAGAGAAAGGCGGAGAGTTGGACTCACCTGCCGGAAAGGCATCTCGCGGTCCGTATCATTGCGGAAAGGCGTGACCTCGCCCGCAAGAAGGATGATTTGGGGCTGCGCAAGAATTATCATTATGTCTAACGCGGTATCAGATTACATCGTACCTTTGTCTGCTCCGTTGTAGGTAGAAGCTCGATGAGCTTGCTGAATGTCTTGACTGCATGCCGCTGGGCTTCACGCACATGTGTCTATGAGCATACTGCAGTCATTGTGGCTCGCCAGGTACATACCGGGGTACGTCTTGTCGGCCATTATGTTCCACCTAGAAGCAGCTCTTCAGTACCATAGAATAGACAGAATGTTTACAACATACGTCGACCTGTGAGGGACTACTGAACGCAGATCGTGATGGCGGCTCAGTAGAAGGAGGTGGTGTATACTTAGGCGCCCAGCGCTGTCTTTCCTTCTGCCACCAAACCAGATCTGCCGTCCTCCATTTGCTCGTCTTGGCCCCACTGCTGAACCTGAACGTTGGCGATGACTTCAACGCTCGTTTCAAAGTCGGAACGCGCATACATTCAGGCTTCTCTGCAGGCAACACCTCCTCTGCGCGGCGATGGACGCGGTTTGCTCGACTTCCGGACTGTCTTGCTTGAGACCGGCGTTGCGCCTTTGGCAAATGGCAGCGCAAAACTGAACATCGGCAAGATGCCTCACGAAGGCGGCGGAGGAACCGAAGTGCTTGCTGCCACTAAACTGGAAGTCGAGGACGTCGAGACGGGCGATGGTGTGGATGGCGGAAGAATTGTCTGCTCTGTTTCGTGGTGCGTACCCGTCCTTGGTAATTTGGCAGGCATATCGTTCAATGGACGAAAGATAGCTCTCCATCTGCATATCCTCATCTATCGTCGAACGCGCTGGATGAGCTTCAGTACGACTTGACAGTCATCCTCCAACAAACTATCGGCCACCCCTCTCTACACCCTCAAAACTTGACAATTATTCCCCGAAGGAAGTCTTGGCTGCTCAACCTGGACGTCGTGGTACTGGCAGACTCTGGGAATGTGGTGGACGCGCTTTTCATGGCTGCACGCGCCGCTCTATGGGACACGAAAGTGCCTCGCACGAGGGCGGTGGAATACCATGCTCCGGAGGAAACGCAGACAACAAGAGACAGCGCCGGTGCCATGGACATAGACCAGAGAGAAGCGATCCCTCAGACAAGTGGCTTTGATACTCGGGAGATGGTCCGGACTGCTGCCGACTTTGAGCTTCCTGATTACTGGGATGAGGGAGAGGTGCTGAACGGCCGCGAACGGTGGCCTGTATGCGTTACTTTAAACCTCGTGAGTACGGGCATTATAGTGTCTTGTTTGCATCTAACGGCCCGTCCCATAGCTACCTCCTACACATTTTCTCGACGCGACTCTGCCGGAGGAAGCGTCAGTACCATTGCGAATGCATCTGACATTCTCCTTTGGCACACCGAATTCTGCAAATTTACAGTCTATGCGATTATCTGGACCAGGGGAACTCGACCTGAACCAGATCAAGGCATACATTGCAGTAAGTCATTGAATGCGCGTGTTTCGAGCACAAAAGGCTGACTTGTCGCAGGATGGCGAGAACTACGCGCGCGAGCTATTTAACGCGCTAGAAACGAAGCTACGCGAAGAAGACATCAGACGCAACGTGAAGGCACGGGACAGATTCGCGCTACGATGACCGTGACTCTCTTTGGGCAACAGTGCTTGAAAAGTAACGAGATCACCGTAATTGTATACTACACTAACTGTCTCCATACTTTGTCTCGCGCGTCGAGTCTACCCCGAGGCTAACACTTGCGCGTGCTCCCTCAGCACCTTGTTTAGCCCCTCTCTCTCGACACAGTTCTCGAATTTGAAGCTTTGCGCAAGGTTATCGAGCTGCTCCTCCGACAGACCCGTGAAGTGCTCCGCCCATTCCTGGACCAGGAACTCGCTCAGCAGCATGCATCTTGCCAATCGCGCCACGCGTCCTTCCACCGTCCATACCGGGTAAGGGTAAAGCTTGCGGTGTTCCTCATCCGGTACGTTGTCCTTGATGAGCTGCACAATTGGCTGGTAGACGTCGCGCACGAACTTGTCGTCTGCTCCCCATGAGTCCGCTGCCAGACGGTACTTCTTCTGCAAGAAGTCACGGAATAGCTGCATGTAGGGCGTGTCGCGAGATACGTGGACCATGCCTTGGAAGCCGATATCTTTGTACAGCCAGATTGACCAGCTCAAATTGTCCTGGGATGCACCGATCTCGTCAAGTAAGTACTTCAGTGTTGGACGTGATACTTGCCTTGGCGTACAACTCGAGCTGATCTTGCAACACGTTATACCGCCGCTCGTTGATTTCGTCCATGGCGTCACCCTCGTATTCCTTTCGCGCATATACCGGCCCCCATTCGCCGTTCCAAACGCAGAGGCCCCGTTCGTCCATCCAAGCGCGTTTCTTCTCATAGCTTCTCTTCATTCGCCTACGCTGCTCGTCCGTTCGGGCGTAAGGTTCCGGCGCGTTCGGGAAGCCATACACGGAATAATCGTGGATCGCGTATGCTGCGTTCGGCCAGCGCGTTCCCGCATCATCTGGGAAGCCAGAGAAGTCTGTCGCGTACGTGTTCCCGTCGAGGAAGAGCATGTGGTTGGGGTCGACGGCGGCTATGGCCGCGTAGACGCGGTCGTAGAAGTTCACGAGTCCAGCGTGCCGCGGGTCGGCTGGCTCGTTCATGGGATTGTAGCCTGCAATCCACTGCGATTTTCATGAACGAATCCGTCAACTGCGTCGGTCGGAATGCGCAGGCCAAGCGGAAGCGAACCTTCTCGTCTTTATAGTGTTTCGCGATCTCCGTCCAGAGCCAGACAAGCCTATCCTGGAAGTCCTTGTGGATCCAGAAGTTGGCGATGTGCGTCCCCGCGTCTGAGTGCCACCCTCCATTTTGCCCTCCCGGCGCAGTGTGCATGTCAATGATAGTGTAAATGCCGTGCTTGGCGCATGCCGCGATGGCGCGGTCGAGGTGCTTGAACCCCTCAGGCTTGAGCACTCGCGGATGCATGTCGTCTTCAAAGTGGCGGTAGCTGACCGCGATGCGGATACAGTTCAGGCCGAGCGATCTGAAGAACGCGGCATCGGGCTCGGCGAAGAAGTACTCCAGAAACTGTGTGTTACGTCGAGGGCATCATATGAGAGGCGGGTTTGGGTCAGAACTCGCTGATGGGCGTTCCGCTGGCGTTCCTATGAGATGTGCGGACCGCTCACTTTGTCGAAGAAGTACGCCGACTTTTGGGGTCCGAGCACTTTGGCTAGGGCGTCGCGTATCTGGAATTCGCAGCCCGGGTACCCTGCACCGTCATATCTCGGTCTTTACGTTCTTCGAAGGTGTACCAAGACCGCTCTACCTGAGATGAAGTTCTCCATCCTATGCCGCCAATTCATAGTACGTGCCCTGAGCAGCCTTGTCTATCGGTGGACCACGCTGTTGAGTACTCACGTCATCCATCCTCCCAATCCAGCGCCGCGCAAGACGACTTGCTTTCCTTCGCCGTCGACTATGCGTGTCTTGTCCACTCGAAGAAAGCCTGACATGGTCGCAGTGCAGTGCAGTGTCAATGCCGCCGATGTGGGACGCCGGTACCCTCACAGTGACCGAAGCAGAACAGATGACAGCCCGTGGTATTCGCCGAAGTCTGCTGCTTTATAGCCCCAACCGCTCCCGTACGCGAGCCCGTATGATCGAGCTGGTCTCGCACGGCTCTCGAATTAGCACCTCCCAAACGGACCGCGCAGTGCCTACCTTCCCGCAGATTTTGAAACAACTGCTAGCTCCTGCTCGAGGTGGCCGCCGCGGAAGCGTACACATGACCCCGATTTGGCGATAGCAGCGCTATATCGGGCAGGTCGTCACAAATCCTCGAGGCTTTTCCGAGCGCACAGCTGCCTCGGCCAGGTTCCTCGCAGGCCTCGGAGTATCCTCGGAGGCTTGATCGTGGTGGCGGCCCGGAAGGAGGTAGATTGTGCGATGGGCACTGAGTGCTGGTATATATACCGGGCGGTGGGAGGGAGCTTGCGGTTGTACGGCCTACTCACGACCGCCCGAACTATCATCATGGCATATTTGAAGGTATCTGGCACGAAGATCGTTGACCAGAATGGCAAGGAGATCATTCTGAGGGGCGCTGGTCTGGGAGGATGGATGAAGTACGTTGGCGCTCTCCAGCTTGCCTTGAATTCCCTTGCTGACCACGTAAATGTAGCATGGAGAATTTCATCAGCGGTGCATACGCCTAGTCACCAAGCGATAGGGGTGTTGGTCTGACAATTGTACAGGATACCCCGGATGCGAGTTCCAGATTCGCTCTGCACTTGCTGATGTCATTGGCAAGGAAAAGTCGGAGCTCTTCTTCGACAAGGTGAGGTGCTCATTCTATGGCGAGGGAAATACGGCTATGCTGACGCGCTTCATCTAGTTCCTGGAGTACTTCTTCACCGAAGACGACGCCAAGTTCTTCAAGAGCCTCGGTCTGAACTGCATCCGTCTTCCATTCAACTACCGTCATTTTGAAGGTGTGTAGCTTTGCGTCAGTCGGTGTACATTGTGATGACATTCTGTCCTAGATGACATGAACCCGCGTGTCCTAAAGAAAGAGGGGTTCAAGCACCTCGATCGGGTGATTGACCTCTGCTCGAAGCACGGCATCTACACCATCCTCGACCTACACACCGCACCAGGTGGCCAAAACACCGACTGGCACGCCGACGCCGGCACCCACATTGCGAAGTTCTGGGAGCACAAAGATTTCCAGGATCGCACGGTGTGGCTCTGGGAAGAGCTCGCAAAACACTACCAGAACAACATCTGGATTGCAGGCTACAACCCGCTCAACGAGCCCACCGACCCGTACCACACGCGCATCGTAGAGGTGTACGACCGGCTGTACGAGGCGATCCGCAAGATCGACCCGCACCATGCCCTCTTCTTCGACGGAAACACATTCGCCTCTGACTTCTCGCACTTTGGGGACGTGCACAAGAAGTGGGACAACGTCGCGTACTCGATTCACGATTACTCGGTCTTCGGATTCCCGGCGGCGCCGGAGCCGTACAAGAGCACGGAGACGCAGCTGCACCGCCTAAGGAGGAGTTACGAAAAGAAACGCCAGTGGATGGACGAGCGTGGGTTGTGCGTGTGGAATGGGGAGTGGGGCCCCGTATACGCGCGCAAAGAGTACGAAGGCGACCGGACGGACGCGATCAATGCGGAACGCTACAGGGTCTTGAAGGATCAGTTGGACATCTACAACAAAGTATGCCAGTGCCCCTCTCTTCAACTTCGCGTAGTGCGGTACTAACATGGAACGCCCACGCAGGATCGTCTGAGCTGGTCGATCTGGCTTTACAAGGATATCGGCTTCCAGGGTATGGTGTACGTTTCGCGCGAGACGCCGTACATGAAGCTGTTCAAGGACTTCCTGGCGAAGAAGCACCGTCTCGCGCTGGACGCATGGGGCGCGGACGACTCGCAGGTTCGGGACGCGTACCAGCCATTGATCGACCTCATCAAGCGGGAGGTGAAGCCCGAGCACCAGAACCTGTACCCGGCGCCAGTATGGAAGCTGTCAGACCGTGTCGGCCGTCTCGCGCGTAACATTCTACTGTCCGAGTTCTTCGTGCGGGAATGGGCGGAGCACTTCCAGGGCAAGAGCGAGCAGGAGATCGACGAGATCGCGCGGAGCTTCCACTTCGACAACTGCCTCCACCGCGATGGCCTGAACAAGATTTTGACGGACAACGCGACGCTCGTAGCGCAGGAGAACTGAGGTGCGGTAGCAGCAAAATATCCACTCACTGTATAATAGCTTCACTCGAGCTTTACCCGTCGACGCATGTGCAGGGTCCTGATTGCCACCGAATGTGATGACCATCTAGTGCTGACTCCGCTCGCGTGATGATGGCCAAGTATCCGACCCATTCGGAGGGCGCGCTCAGCCGGTCGCTGCTTGACTACTTGCAGGACGGCCCTTGCACCTGTATGTAACTTCATGCGGAGCGGCGTTTACTGAAACGCTGCGCGAAGGCGATCGCAGTATCTGAGCGGCCTTGGTACGCCTACTGGGGCTACTGAGACAGTGTGAACGTCCGAACCGTTCAAATGATGGCGGTCGTTGTGCCCTACGGCCCTTTGTGCTTTCGGGCCGCCATCCGTAGGAAAGTGTTGCAGTGCAGCGAGAGCATCGCAAGTAGTTGATGCTGTGCATACTTTGGCCGAGATCGTCCTGTTGTCTCCTGCTGTTACCTTTTGTTAGTCATCAAGAGATTCCTCTCGATGTCTCGGAAAGTGGACTCACCCGACTTCGGAAAGCCTGTCTTTCACACTTGCGCTCTCACGATGGGCAGATCGACACTTACCAGAGCGGCCTCACTTGCCCTTGGGCCCTCATTTCACTGCTTCTTCATGCTTGCCTAGCCTGACGACAGCTGTCTAAGGCCCCACAGACCAGTGATGGAGGCGAGCCTCATGCATGTGATGCATGCATTTCCAAGCATCTTCCTGCGGGGATTGATAGCCGCGCGTGTGTGCGGCTTGCATCGGAACGAGCACAAACTGAAGGGGCAGCTGGTTTGCCATGGTAGCCAACAAACCTGGCAGGTGCTGAGGATGTAGCCTTGAGCCCCAGGCGCCGCGGAGAGGCGGCAAAGATCACCTTGGTGAGACCTTCCAAGGTGAAGACGATCGACGGTGAGTGGAATGCACCGCTTGCGCACCATCTCGCGCCATCACAGCCATCTCATGGTACTTTGTTTGGACAGGTTACATACGCACAATCCCGCCATGCCGCCGTTGCTCCCGGACATCGGGACCGCGGCAGGCTTGACCTAGCCATGCTTTAACGCAGTATATAAGGGCTACTCCAGTCTCAGCATTAGACCATCCCTCCTCACCTTCACCAATTCACCCCGCCACCGTCTTTCCTTCCACCTCTTTTCCGCAATTCACGATGCTCGCACTCAGTGTCCTCGCTGTTGCCCTCACCGCCACGACCTCCACCATGGCGCACCCCATGGCCCGCGCCTCCTCTAACCCGGCGTGCGATGGCCTCGGAACGGGCGCGTTCGACACCGCGTCAAGCTTCACCATCGGCGCGATCAACACCACTCTCCCGAACGCCAACATTACTGGCGCTCCCATTGTGGTCAACAGCGCCGGTGCATTCAGCGACCTCAGCGTCTGGCACCTCGGAGTAGGTTCACGCATTTTTCTGTATGCTCAATTCTGACTTAGGAGGCAACAGACCTGGGCGCAGTACTCTTACCCGCTCGAGTACACGAGCATCGCGCTCGTGAACGGCACTCTCGTCATCACCGGCGACGGTGCTAAGCCCGCCCGGGCTGACACGGTTGACGCAGGCAACTCCTTGGAGTGGGCCTCCCTCAACGACGGAAGTTCCGTTCCCACCGACGGTGCTCAGATCTACTGTGCTGTGGTAAGCATCTCAATCAAAGTTACTACGAAACCTAAGGCCTGACCTCTCCTGCAGTCCCCTCCCGGCAACCAGGGCTCCCCCATCCTCGCAGTTAACGGCGACACCGACTCCTTCTCGCTCTGCCAGACCTCGTTCGAGAACGTCGTCTACTACAAGGCGGCGCCCGACCGTGGCTACGACTTCGACTCTTGCTACCCCGTCAAGCTCCAGCTCAACTTCTTCTGAGCGAGCTTACGACAGTCGGCCATCGTCCGTGTCTTCCTACCCGTACATTGTAGGCGAGCGGTTTGCTTGGGCGTTCTCATGACATCGGACAGGACTTCGCATTCTTACATCTTCACATACCCCGGATCATCGGACTCGAGTTCTCGTTCGTTAATCGTGATTGTTGGACCTGTAGTATCGCAGGCCATTGAATTTGTATGCCGCATGAGGTCGAAGTACGCATGTTGCCGTGACCCGTCGTAATACAGCCGCTGCAGGTACTAGTCGAATACTTCGCGAGCGCTGTAACAGCACCTCGGTACCGTGAACCCGCCGTCGATGGTGCTGAAAAGTCAGTACTCACATCCTATTTTCAATGCGTGTGTAACAAAATAATCGGTGAGGGTCAGCTCAGTATTCCAAAGTTTACTAACTTCGCATTGCCAAGGTCAAATCGTCGATTGACTCGCGGAGGTGACAAATCATCATGGTGTGAGCGCGAGCCCAGTGCCAGTGGCTCATAGGAGAGATTATGTGTTGCAGTAGTAGAGTAAGTATCGAGGAAGCCAGAGCACTTGGAGAACGTAGATAGTTCTCGAGCACGGTACTCCTCCGCCAACTCCCGATGCCAACTCACGCGCTACAATCTCTGAACGAGATGGCGGTAAATGTTGTATAACAGGGAAGTCTCTTAAACGTAGTAAGGTCTGCCTAGGGGAGACAAGGGAAGTCTGGTACACTGAGGGATCCCCTTGTGATTGCACCCATTCTGCCCTGTCCGTCGGGGTGGCTCACGGAAAATGTGTGTCCCGTCTTTCATACATGGCATTCCATTTGAGATCTCACCATTAATAATGATCGTGGCTCTGAAGGATCGTATTATGGACGTACTCGGCGTTTTCTTCGGACCATCCTATCGGAATTGGTGGCTCTCTTTCGCCAGAAATCCCCAGCGCATGCCGCCCTGTCGGAACCATTGGCTGGTCCGACAGTCTGCAGCTCGGGCATACGCACAGGGGCTGGTCAAGTTGGTCAGCCTTCCATGATTGAGGTCAGTGTGACCAGCCACACTGAACTATTATGTACTTGTGCTCCAATTCTTGACCCTGACCCTACTTCAGTACGTGGTCAAGGAAGTCTCTATCGGGTTCCATAATCCTATTGAGGTGGATGGCCTGTATCCGCTGCTGGGTGACCACTCGCGCTCGGGCATCGAAACAGTCGATCCGCGCTTCGTAGGCACGCACGCCCGACTCTGCCGGAGCCTTCAATACACTGAGCTCGCCAAGGAAATCGCGCCAGATATACTGCATAGCACGATGCGAACGGCTGCCATCCACCCAATGCCACCCGGTGCGCCTCCCGCTCGGCGTTGGGAGTGGTTCTCGCTTTGGAATCTCGTCCCCAGTACGCTATTCCGCGCCATCTGGCTCCTGTTCCCGAGCAAAATGCGCATTGCAGCCTACGACATGCTACTGAAGCTCGGCCAGCGGAAGTACAACCCAGGGGGCACAGTGCAACGCGTCCAGAGGGTGCCGTTCGGATTATACATCAGATCTCGAGGAAATCCCGATAGATGCCATAACGAGTTCAATGCCCTGCAGATGGTTCAGAAGTACACCTCCATCCCTGTCCCGAAGCCAGTCGACCTGGTCGTCAAGGAGCCGTCCGGCACTGGTGCAGCCTCTCGTCCTCAGGCGTACCTCGTGATGACTCGTCTGCCAGGCGCACCTATCGCGTTGTGCGAGGACATCCTCTCCGATGATGACTGCCGCCACATCGCCGCGCAGTTGAAGGACTACCTTGCACAGCTGCGAGCCATCCCCAAGAAGGTCAATCCGGACATGGCCATCTGCAACACGCTCGGCGAGGCGTGTAGCGAGCCCCGCATACGCGACTGGCAGTCGATAGGCCCCTTCCGGGACGAGGCCGCATTCAGCGCGATGATGCGCTTCCCGGACGACCCTGCGCGTCGTGGGCACAGAAAAGTGTTCACGCACGCGGACCTGAACGCTCGGAACATCCTCATCGACCGTGCCGTGCACGCGGACGGGAGGCACGGCTGGGGTGTATCCGGGATCGTCGACTGGGAGACCGCGGGGTTCTACCCGGAGTATTGGGACTACACGAAGGCGATGTTTGAGGGATTTAGGTGGACATGGCGGTACGTGAATATGGTACAGGATGTGTTCAGCGCGCTGGGTGACTATTCGCAGGAGCTGAACGTCGAGACGGAGAGCTGGGCGCTAGCCGATGGCATTTAAGCATCTCAGCGTGTTTGTCGACGATATTCTTGTGGCCGAAGTGCTAGATGTCGCAAATTTCGGTCTATAGGTTGAAAGCGCTCATAGGTGGAGAACAGATTAATCGGGACCGACTACGCGCCGCGTGGATCTGTGCAGGGCATCTCGTTCACAATGATCATCGCTCGCATCGGCCTCAGCGGGAGGAGGACGTTGGGCAACAAGGTGGCTGAAGAGAGTTTGGGCGGGACGATCGCAAGTCAGGAGGTGTGCAGTTTGTGAAGCCATGAAACCCACGGGACCTCGGGAAGGCGCTGGGTATAACGATAGGACGGTTGCCAGTTACAGGCTAGCCATGACGAGCAGTCCGTAACCAGTATATCGTGACGGTGCACAGATACCGAAAATGAGCTGCATGCCCGAAGGTCATAACAAAAGATCCATCCAACGTGTCAGCACGAGTACAGCCAATGAAATAATGATATAAAGCCCAAACCAGTCCACTCAACCCATGTTGCACCAAACGTTTCCATACACATCCTGCGCGACGCCCGTCGCGCCGCCGCCCACCACGCCCTCTTCCCCCTTGTCGATATAGCCCACTCCGTAGCTGTCCGCGGCCGTGAACTGCGGCAGCGGGCACTTGAACCCCAGGAAGTTCGGGCACGCCCTGTCCGCCGCGTTGCACGTTTCCAGACACGGCAGCAGCGTCTCGTAATCGGTCGCGAACGGCGGGAGTATAGGGTTGCGCGGAGTCGCGCCCGCCTTCACGAGCTGCAGTGCGGGCTGCAATAGGGCTGCCTGCGCAGTGTCCTGTGAAGCGAGGGACGTGGATGTCGATGTCGACGACATGTTCGATTCGCCGCAACGGGGGAATGAGACGGCGCAGAGCCAGCGGCGGTATGCTTCCTGGCAGTCTGCACAGGTCACTAGCGGACTGTAATAGTCTCGCCCGCACGCTAGTGTTGAGAGCGTTGTCGTGAAGTTCGTGAGCACGGACAGAAGGGTGTCTGTCACGTCACTAGGCAGAGTGGCCGCAGTGTGCACAGCAGCGATGCCGCGGGGAGGGGCGATTGGGACTGCGTACCCGACCGTGGGGCAGAATGGCAGGGAGTGGACTATGGGACAGCTAAATGTTGCTATACAACGACTTAGCACATGCGAAGACTGTGAATGTACATGGCACGTACCTGACTTTGTGAGGAAGTAGGTGGGAGACGAGCTCGCGAGTTCGCCGTCGCGGTAGGTTAAGAGGGTGTAGTTCGTACGTGGATTCAGGCCGTTCACTACCCATTGCCAGCGCCAGCCATCAGAGTCGCGCAGCCATAGACCGTCGCTCGCTGTTGCGCCCAGCAATGTCGCACTCTTGGACGCCACTGCGCTCTTGAGAGCACAGGATGTACGGGGAATTGAGCTGATGCCCGAGGAGGAAGTCGGTGCAAAGACCAAGGTGTAGTTGATGGGAGAGGACGGCGGAGGAGGGAACGTGAGGTTGGCGGGCGGGAGTGTGTAATTGGGGAAGGAAGGTGGTGATGATTGCACAGGATCAAAAGGCGGAGAGAATATGAGAGCTTGGTTCGACGTCGTGTCTCCGAGCAAAGGATAATCGGGTGTGCTCGAATCTAAGTGAGGGTCAGTCCTGACCATGTACGACAAGAACGACCTTGCTACTCACTGCTTGCAGAAACACGCAGTTGGAGTTCCACCGTCGAGCTACCCTTACGCACGGAAAGTATGCCTCCGTTGGTGAACCATTGTGACCATGTTCCCACTCCCGTGTCCGAAGGAGCCAATTCCAGAGTGTTGACAGAGTCAATGTCTGAGGGCCCGGGATTGGAGATGCTCGTGTCGTTGGTGATGAAGAACTGGGTCGAGTTGTCTGAGCTCCCACACAGAGCTATGGTTATGAAGAGAGGATCTGGGCTTGCAGGAATGCGGTATGTTGGAGGGTTGGGCAAGGACGCCGTGGATGCGTCGATTATTTGTTCGAGTATGAGTTGCTGGGATTGTTGGGCGTCCACATGACGAAACAAGCTTTGTATTGCGACGAGCAAAGATATAGACAGCAACATCTAGATTATCTCTTCAGGCAGAATCAGAGAATGATTCAAGCAGTTCTTGAGCCCTGAGCACCGACCGCCGCCACAGAGTGTTATGAATACAGTAGTGGCCAGGTGCGCCACAGTCCCGTCCGCAATCCTTGCTGTCAAGGCCCAGGCAGAGTGCTCAGGAGAGTCCGAGACCAGAGCTCAGAGATCAGTATGAGCAGGACAGAACGAAGCTTTGCGAGGTAAGATGCGCCGATGTACAGCCAACGAAACGCCATTGCCAGGAGGAGCACTGCAGCGGTGCGAAGCCCAATATGGCAGGTATCTGTGACAGTACTAGTAGTACGTAGTACTCCATCATTCGTAACTCTCGCGCTCGTTTAACTACTCCCTTTATTTATTCTGTGTACGTCAACACGTGCCTGCATACTTGAGGCTCCGAGGAAACTATGGAACATATCACAACTCATCCTAAATTGTCTTGGCCTGACTTCATGAAGTAGAGAACTGTCGTGAGAGCCTGGGACCGTAGTAGGTCTCGTCGAATGAAAACCGTAAGATTAGAGATACATCTGATCCACATAGTGAAGAATACTATTCAACGTTAGCTTCACGACGCAGGATAATGTAGAGCTAAAGACGACGAGGACGTCGTTTTTGAAGTGTGCAATGAGAACGCGGTATGTACAGTACTAGGCATGGTGGTGGCGAACCCATGCCTCGAGGCCATGCGACCTTGTGTGCGCCTATTTCGTTCCTGGTCGAAGCGTCCCGATGCGGTCAATGTGTCCCTTGCATCCTAACCACCATGAACCTCCATGGACTTATCATCAGTTGTATCACTTCGGTACGCAATACAATGTCAATCGGACAGACAAGGAGCTTATTGGTTAGCTTGGAAAGACAGAGCGTTTCTTTTTTGCTTACACTCTCACAGAACGGGCAAAAGTGGCCAGAGTCTGAATGGCCTCATGTTCCGAAATTACTCAGTCTTCGCAAGTCTGACGTAGCTGCCCAGGACGACACAAGCTTGCCGAGAGTGAAAGAACCCAGCGGCTGTGCTCGGGGATTGTTTACCATGTGACTTTTGTTACCCAAGGCCGACAACAATGACAGCAACGCACGGCCGCTCCGAGTCCTGCGGAGCACCAATCCTTGAGCATGTGGGTCACGGGGAACCGAAGAGGCAGTAGCGGCTAATAAGGATGCTATGTACTCCGGGCTCTGGGCGCCGCGGAGAGGCGGCAACCTATGCTTTGGTGAGAAGTTGCAGTGCAAGATGATCAACGGTGAATGGAGCGAACTCCTCGCCCAATTCGGCATCACAGCCATCTCATACATGGAGCAGATACTAACGCACATTTTCGTCATGCCGTCGCTACTTGCGGGCTCTGTAGTTACGGCAGCTTTGGCACGGCAGCCTCATCGCGATGGTTTTAAGCAACCTCAGAATGGAGCATTCACCCCACCGCCGTCTCTCCCCAACCTATCCTGCGCAACTCACCATGCTCGTACTCAGTGTCATCGCTGTGGCTCTCATTGCTGCGAGCCTCTACCATAGCGCACCCCATGGCGCGGGCTTCCTCGAACCCGGCATGCGATGGTCTCGGTCCAGGTGCCGTTGACACAACGTCGAGCTTCACCATCGGCGCAATCAACACCACGCTCCCGAACGCCAATACCACGGGCGCCCCCATTGTTGTGGTAATTGCCGGGGCGTACAACGTGATTGATGCCTATCAGCTCGGGGTACGTGCTTTTGCGCAATCTCCACGCAGTGTCCCATTCTAATAGACAGCGACAGACGTGGGCTCAGTACAAGTATCCGCTCATGTACCCGAACATCCAGCTCCTGAACGGCACTGCCATCGTCTCTGGAAACGCCAGCACTGCTAGGCCCTGCACAGGCTGGCAGAGTCTTCGCAGGCAGCCCTCCAGAATGGGCCGTTCGAGTTAACGGAAGCCTTGTTCCCGCTGACGGCGCTCAGATCTACTGCGCTGTGGTAAGCTTCTCTATGCTCTTGACAGACCCATTGAGAATTGTGGCGGCTCACTCCACTAACAGTACCCGCCCGGCAACCAGGGCCCTCCCGTCCTCGCTGTAAATGGCGACTACAGACTCGTTTCTCGCTCTGCCAGTCTGCGTTCTCGGAGAACGTTGTCTACTACAAGGCCGCTCCCAACCATAACTACGACTTTGACTCGTGCTACCCCGTCAAGCTCCAGCTCAACTTCGACTGAGCTGACTGATGGATGGGGCTAGCTTGATCGCGGGCTGATGTCCTTGTAGCAGACTTCACGTTCCCACATATTCCTCTTGTGATTTGTGATTGTGGATCCCCAATGTAGACTGGTCATACGTATTTGTTATAGTGTATCCGCTGGATGCGACGTAGACAACAGTAATGCACTACGTCCTAGCAGCCTGAGGCCCCGAGCATAAACACTGACAATAGGTTGCAGTGATTACATTGGCCATCTCTGACGTCAAATACCTACGAGATGACGAGGTGGATGATGATGGGGTGGCAGGATGGTACACTTCAACCTCTAGCCTGGACTCCACTTACTTGGACCACCATTAAACGAGGCCAGGAACTTGGTTATTCATAAGACGCGCTCTAGTAGTGAAAGGTGCGCCGCTCGATCCATCGGAAGGTCATCATGCATTACGACGGACACAATCGTCCGCCGGGCCTACGAGGGTATACAATAGCACTGGCGGGTACTACGCGTGTAACGAGTGCACGAGTAACCTAATGAGTATAGATATAGTCCAGTCCGATCGTTCAGGGTATGAGAACGCGTAACGAATCACGATAACAAAGAGGCAAAGTCCTGTCCGACGAGAGGCGACGGGAGATCCCGAACTAGACTGAGCTCCGAGTGAGAGTCCCACGCCGAAGGGTGGCCCACGAGTTGACTAGCTCAGTAGATGAGCTGGAGCTTGACGGGGTAGCACGAGTCGTAGTCGTAGCCCCGGTCGGGGGCCGCCTTGTAATAGACGACGTTCTCGAACGTGGTTTGGCAAAGCGAGAAAGAGTCGGTGTCGCCGTTGACCGCGAGGAAGGGGTGGCCAGTTACCGCCACCGTTCGGGTCGGTGTCAGCCTGCCAAAGAAGGGGTACTCGTGAGCAGCCAGGTCCCATTGTTGAGAGCGTCGGAAGGCAGGGTCTGTCGAAACAGGATGCAAAGCGAAACTGTAACTCACCACTGCGCAGTAGATCTGAGCTCCCGCCTTCGGCTCTGCGCTGTTGCGGGCAACCCACTCGAGAGAGTTGCCAGCATCGACTGAGGTTGCTTGCGCGGGAGTGGCACCCTCGCCGTCGATGACGAGCGTGCCGTTGATGAGCGAGATGCTCGGGTACTCGAGGCCGTAGGGGTATTGAGCCCACGTCTACGCCACCGGCAGTTAGGACCAGCCACCACGAACGCTATTAGAGGAGGCTATGCACGTACCCCGAGGTGCCAGAAGGATGCGCCATCGATGGCACCCGCGCTGTTAACTACGATGGGTGCGCCGGTGCTGTTCGTGTTCGTGCCGGTGGCGTTGTACGCGCCGATGGTGAAGTTGAACGCCTCATCGAACGCGCCCGCACCGAGGCCAGTTGCACCACGGGCCAGGAGCCGCTCGGGGAAGCTTGACGGTTGGGTGCGCCATGGTAGAGGTCGCAGCGGTGAGGGCGACGGCAAGAACACTGAACGCGAGCATGATGGATCGTGTGGCGAAAAGGGGAAGGAG
Source organism: Trametes sanguinea (assembly GCA_008973685.1). Classification (NCBI taxonomy): domain Eukaryota; kingdom Fungi; phylum Basidiomycota; class Agaricomycetes; order Polyporales; family Polyporaceae; genus Trametes; species Trametes sanguinea. The sequence continues at coordinate 931,336 of WAHA01000018.1, forward strand.
AGACGAAGGTGGGGAGAGAAGACAACTAAGGGAGGGGATGAATCAACGCTGACGGCTGGACGATCGCTTATATACTGAGCTGAAACGCGGCATAGCTTGGCTGTCGCGACCGAATCCCGTGAGTAACGGCGGCATGGCGGGCTTGTGCATCGCCTGGACGAAGTGTGAGATGAACTTTAGCCGGCAGGTGATGAATGGTTCACGCCTGCTGCCCAATGGGACATGCCGACGGCTGTTCTCTCGTACTTACCGCTGATCGTCTCCTCGCCAAGACCATCGCCATCCTCCCCGCGGCGGTACAATCCTGACACTGCAACCCATGGTTGGCAGTCGCACCTCTGCTTCAGCTCACTGGCCAGACGTTGCTGGTATAAGCAGGCGTTGTCGGTTGAAGGAGCAGAACGATTGCCTCTCGACATCCACTTGGTTCTCACGCTGACGAATTTGCTCTCCGAATGATTTCGGACCGGCGCTGAACTGGTCTGACCAGGAGAATACGGTCATCGATTCCCAAGCGGAGACGGTAGGTCGTCTGAGCCTCAGCCAGCCTTGAATGGAACTAGACAGCTACTGGAGCTTTGAATATAAAAGTCAGGAAGATGAGGCTGCTCTAGCCAGAGCCTGTTGTTCCATGAGAGTGTAAGCGTAATTGACAGGCTTCTTCACTTGTCTGTGGCCGACAGGGCCCTTCTTCATCCGCCTGACTTTGCTATGTTCAGCCAAGTCAAAAGCAATGGTGCAGATGAGATAAGTCAACTGGCTCCTCGAGATGCAAGAGCCTGGGGTGGGCCCGGAGTCTGCAGCGTTAGTACTACTGGCCAGTGTAGTAACGGAAAAGGCCCTCCAATCCTTGTAGACTCTACTACGGACGCTTGTGTCCACCGGACTTGACATATGCACTATACAACAATTCGCCCTCTTTCGACCCATTCTGATTCGTTTCGAGGGCGGCCGAGTGGTCTATCGGATACGAGCATATGCACATGTTAGTAACACATGCATCTACTGCGTGCACTAGTACTAGTGGTGCATTTGTACATCGTGGTACTTTTGAGCGCCTCTCCACTTGACATGAACCACCGCCACCCCCGGACTACAATCGCGTTTTCCTCTCGCTGATGAAACGGTTGAACTAAAGTCGAACCCACATATTCTGCCCTGGTAAGTGCAGACATGTACGCAAGCTCATATCTTGCAGGTGTGGCCCGGATTATACTAAAGCAGTGCCCGCTCGGTCATAGGTAAATTCGAGTACAAAGTGCAAGTACTACTTAGTGATATTGCGTGGAACGCAGCACTAGTGCCACAGTGAGAATAGCGCACCAACTGAGTTACTCTAGAACTAGAGGATACTGCACATACGCCTATGGATGCTGAGGCAGAGGCGACATCGCGTCCGGTGCGGCGTAGTGCGCGTACACCAGCCAAGCCACCCCAGGCTAAGAAAAACACTGGCACAGACAAAACGGCTGTGCCGCCACTGGCAGAATCTCCCGCGGCGGGCAACAAGCGTAAGGCTCGGGAGCCTATAGAGAAGTCCCCGGCCGAAAAGCTCGAATATCTGTTGTCTAACTCGAAGAGCAAGCTTACGAAGGTGGACATCACGGTACGTGCGCTCGAGTGCACTGGGCTGAACGAGAGCTGATTGATGTATTGGATGGCAGGAAGTGATCAACTACGCCAACTTCTTGGAGCTGTCCGACGAAGCTCAGAATCGTCTCAGCCATCTGCTTCCTCCCACAGCATTCTCTACGTACTCGGCGTCTGTGTGCCCCACGCACCCAGATTACCCCGCTAGCAATGGCGATGCGCAAACCTCCGGAGACCAGATGAAGGTTGACGGCGACGATTCGAAGGAGCGCAGCAATCCTACCACTCTTGACCCCACAGTGTTCACATCGCCCTTCTTTCTGTCAGCGGCACACACGTTCCAGGATCATCTGTTTTCCGGATGGCTGAGCAAGAAAGCGGCTGATGATCTCGCGAAGTTCAAAGAGGGCGTGCGGACAGGTCAGATGCATGCAGATTGGAAGGATGAAGCCTGGGAGTTTGAGCGACTACTTCCAAAGCCCAACACTTCTAAAAAGTAAGCCATCAAGAGCCGATGTGTGTGGAACTTCGTTCATGATGCTAGTGGTTTAGGAGAAAGGCCGGACGTGCTGATCTCATCGCTCTCGCCAAGGCAAGGGTTACTACAACAAGGCGATATTCTTGCGTACAAACGTTCTTTTCCCGCGCTCAACGTCACTGTCGAGAAGGACGTGTTGGTGCGCCTCTCGGTCGCTTTTTGCTCAACATGCTCTTACCCGTTCGACTGGAATCCAGGTCGACAGTGTGGATCCTCAAACCCATTCCATAGGCTTTCTCCTCACACCCGGCATCATGAAGTCTATCCCTCCACCCCTCTTAGTGAATGGTTCGCAAGAGTGCGACACAAAGATGCTCTCCATTGAAGATATCGCAGACCCCGTGGCTTTAGAGCGCGGAGTGCTCGACGTGGATGGGCGTGTACGCCCTTCAGACAAGTACGAGCAGGATGTTGCCGCGGTTTCTGGGCCTCCGCGAGGACCCGCGAAGGAGCAGGAGCCGCTGAAGAACGTGATCGCCATGAGGGCGTGGAAGTCGTTCACTGTGTGGCGGTGGCGAGAGGAGATGCGGGGCGAGACAGAGTTGCAGATCGTGCAGGAGAGGGGAGGCAGGGAGAGGGTGGCTACGCTGTTTTACCTGAGAGGCTGCTGTTTGAGCGGTTCTTGAGTTTATCGGCATATGTAGGTTGCTATGTTCAGCTATTTCTCTTCATTGCGAGCTTGAGGCTTCACAATACGTCTCATTCCATGTACCCACGTCCGATGTCGGGAAACCTGGAGGATTCCTCCTCGTCCTTGAATTATGTATCTCAAGATAGACGCCCATCGATCGTGAATTAAAAGGCTTTAGATAAGATAACAACGTTGTTAGATCTTTGTATGTGACTCCCGTGCAACTTTATAGTAATGCTAGATGCACCGACCCGTGCATCGATTAATATCTTCTCTCCGTCTTCCCCATCGTCGCTTTATACATCCTACCATTGCTATCATGTCTGAGCCAAAGGCGGAGGTAGCACCGACCGCCGCGCCCCCCGCTGCCGCCGCTCAAGACGGGACGCCGGCTCCGATCACCAAGAGTGCCGGTACGTCCTCGAGTCGATCAACAGGTCCTCCGTGATCTGAGCGTGTTTGTAGAGAAGAAACTGGCCAAGAAGAAGGAGAACGAGGCAAGGCTTGCGTTGAAGGCCGCGAAGGCCGCAAAAGCAGCAGCGACCGCTCCTGCTGGCGGAGAGAAGAAAGCCAAGAAGGAGAAGGGCAAGGAGGAGGAGGCACCGTTCGTAAACAACACTCCTCCGGGTGAGAAGAAGGGTGAGTATACATACCTTTGACAGTCTCTGTGTGATGTTAAGAGGCCATGCAAGATCTATCGCAGCCCATGGCAAGCGGATACAACCCGATCGCTGTCGAGTCAGCTTGGTACGATTGGTGGGATGCGCAAGGCTTCTTCTCTCCCCAGCTCACAGAGGACGGTCAAATCAAGCCGGAGGGCCTCTTTGTCATCCCATCTCCCCCGCCGAACGTCACCGGCAGCCTGCACATTGGCCACGCCCTCACCGTCGCTATTCAAGATTGTTTGGTAAGATGGAACCGTATGCTGGGCAAGACGACCCTCTTCGTCCCTGGATTCGATCATGCCGGTATCTCGACGCAATCCGTGGTTGAGAAGCGGTTGCTGAAGACGGGTGTGACGCGCCACGATCTTGGCCGCGAGGCGTTCGTGGAGAAGGTCTGGGAGTGGAAGAATGAGTGAGTCACGATGATCTACTAAGTCTCTACGTTTTCTAACGCGTCTGAAACGCGCAGCTACCAGGGTCGTATCACCAACCAATTGCGGAGATTGGGAGGTAGCTACGACTGGAATCGTGTGGCTTTCACTATGGACGAGGTATGTCATTCATATCGTGTCCTGTTGTGTTTCCCAGATACCACGAGAATATTGGACACCGGCTCAAGGAGGATACACGAAAATTGGGTAACCTTTCTGAGTCAGTGGCCATGGATCTTTGCACCAAGTCTCTTCATTCCATGATCAGCTTGGGCAGCAACGAGGACTTCGACGAGGCCCAAGTTCATGACATGCATTTTGGAATTGAAATCGTAGACAAGTCCTTCGGACCAGATATTGACTTTTTACAGCGCCTTTCAAAGGCTGTCATCGAGACCTTCTGTCGTCTGCACGAAGAAGGTATCATATATCGCGCGAACCGGCTCGTGAACTGGTGCGTGAAGCTCAACACCACGCTGTCGAACCTCGAGGTACGTTTTCAGTGAAGTGTACGCTCTCTGCGGTTGATTGACATCTCTCCATCTAGGTCGAGCAAAAACAACTGGAGGGCCGGACACTGTTGAATGTGCCCGGATACGACCCGAAGGAGAAATTCGAGTTCGGTGTGATCACATCGTTCGCATACCCCATTGAGGGCTCAGACGAGAAGATCATCGTTGCAACGACTCGTCCGGAGACTATGCTCGGCGATACCGCTATTGCTGTTCACCCTCAAGACCCACGCTACAAGGTCAGTACACTCGCCTGCATAATGCTGGTCTGCCGCCGGGCGTTGACACTTTCCTTATCAGCACTTGCACGGCAAGTTCGCCAAGCACCCCTTCGTAGACCGCCGCATCCCCATAATCACGGATGACATTGTTGTCGACATGTCGTTCGGAACTGGTGCGGTCAAGATCACGCCCGCGCACGACCCGAACGATTACGAGGTCGGCGTCCGCCACAAGCTCGAATTCATCAACATCCTCAACGACGATGGCACGTTCAATGAGAACGCCGGCGACAAGTTCAAGGTTAGTTCGGAGTTGCGGCACTGTCGCTCTGCGTAGCTGACACCCTGGACAGGGCATGAAACGCTTCCACGCGCGTGTGGCCGTCGTGCAGGCACTCAAGGATCTCGGTCTCTACGTTGAGACCAAGGACAACCCCATGCAAATCCCTATCTGCAGCAAGTCCGGCGACATCATCGAGCCCATCCTGAAGCCTCAGTGGTGGGTCAACTGCAAGCCTTTGGCCGAAGAGGCTCTCAAGGTGAGCGCCCGCGCATCGTACCACATTGTCGAGTGAGATATTGACATGTGCGTAGCGCACACGTGCGGGTGAGCTGTACATTTCGCCGAAGCCGTCTGAGACGGAGTGGTACCGCTGGCTGGAGAACATCCAGGACTGGTGTATTTCTCGTCAGCTCTGGTGGGGCCACAGATGCCCGGCGTACTTTGTCAACATCGAGGGCGTAGACCAAGACGTGAGTCGTCCATGGTATCGGTACTCTTCAGTATGTCTGACAAGTCTCGTAGCGCAACGATGGGAAGCACTGGGTCGTCGGCCGTACCCTTGAGCAGGCGACGGAACGGGCCGAGAAGATTGCGGGCGGCAGGAAGTTCACTCTTGAGCAGGACGAGGACGTCCTCGACACTTGGTTCTCTTCCGGCCTCTGGCCGTGGTCCATCATGGGATGGCCGGAGAACGTGCGTTGTCAATCATGACGGCACTACGAAGCCGATTGCTAACAATTATCACAGACGCCCGACTTCCAGATGTTCTACCCCACGTCGCTCCTCGAGACCGGCTGGGATATCCTCTTCTTCTGGGTAGCGCGTATGGTGCTGCTCGGCGTGAAGCTGACAGACAAGATGCCCTTCTCGGAGGTCCTTTGCCATGCCATGATCCGTGATGCCCACGGCCGCAAGATGAGCAAGTCGCTCGGCAACGTCATCGACCCGATCGACGTTATCCAAGGTCTCGATCTTGAGGCCCTGCACGCGAAGCTGTACGAGGGTAACCTCGACGAGCGCGAGATCCAGAAGGCGAAGGCGGGACAGAAGAAGGACTTCCCGAAGGGTATCCCTCAGTGCGGTACCGACGCGCTCCGCTTCGCCCTTTGCGCGTACTCTGGTGGAGGTTAGTGTGAGATTGATGTTCTGTCGCGCGGCATGCTCATGGTAATGCAGGCCGTGACATCAACTTGGAGATCTTGCGCGTGGAGGGCTACCGCAAGTTCTGCAACAAGATCTTCAACGCGACCAAGTTCGCCTATGCTCAAGCTTGACGAGAAGTTTGTTCCTGAGCCTACCGCCAAGGTCCGTCATCACGCCATATGCCTGTCTGTGGTAGCTAACGTCTATGATAGCCCACCGGCAACGAGAGCCTCGTTGAGAAGTGGATCCTGCACAAGCTCAACCTCGCCGCTGATGAAATCAACAAGCAGCTTGCTGACAGGAATTTCATGAACGCGACGGGCGCCGCATACAACTTCTGGCTCTATGAGCTTTGCGATGTCTACATTGTAAGTCATTTTCACACGTTCCTCCAACTGGGTGGCTCACCAGCGGTATATAGGAGGCGATGAAGCCCATGACGGACGAGTCTGCGTCAGAGACGACGAAGCGTTCGTCGCAGCAGACCCTCTACACAGTGCCTGGACCATGGTCTCCGCCTCCTTCACCCGTTCATGCCCTATGTTACGGAGGAGCTCTGGCAGCGTCTCCCCCGCCGCCCGAACGACCCTACGCCCTCAATTATGGTTGCCAAGTACCCCACCTTCGTACGCTTTGCTTTCTTCTACTAGATGAGTGTAATTGCTTACCAAGGCGCAGGACAAGGCGTTCGAGTTCGCTCAGGCGGAGCACGATTTCGACCTCGTCTTCTCCGCGATCAAGGCGTCGCGCGCGTTGGCTGCTTCGTACAACATCCAGCAGAACCTGCACGGTATGACCAACTATGCTTCCTCACAAGAGCTGCGCTGACCATTATTGACTACTGATAGTGTACATCCGTGCCCAAAACGACGATGAGGCCGAACTCTTCAAGTCGCAGGCACCCACCTTCCTCGCCCTCACTAAGAACTGCAAGTCCGTAGAAGTCGTGCGGGATCTCAGCGGCGTCCCCGCCGGCTGCGGTTCGGAGGTCCTCACGCCTAGTATCTTCGTGCATGTCCTCGTCCGAGTACGTAGTATTGCCATGCCTGTCGACTCAAGGCAAATCACTGAACTCTCACCAGGGCCAGGTTGACCTTGACAGCGAGATAACGAAGTGCGAGAAGAAGCTCGCGCTTGCACAGATGAGCCTGTCGAAGATCGTCAAGACCGAGTCTCAGGAGGACTACGAGTCCACGGTCCCTGCCAACGTCCGGCTTGCGAATGAGGAGAAGGTGAGACTTGACGCTGCAGCCACAACCGTAAGGGACATCTGCTCACCATTCCAACAGCGCAAGACACTCGAGGCTGACATTCAGCTGCTTGAGCACTCGATCGAGATGTTCAAGCAGATGAAGGAGTAGATGATTGATGTGGCATCGTATATCGTGTATAGTATGGCTCCGCTGCAATAGCTAGAGGCGCAGCTCGCCCAGGTTCATTGCGCTGTGACGTCCACTGATTGTCTAATAAACGTAGGGAAATAAGCGGTATGGCGTCTTCTTCGCCCACTCTTCCCACTCCTTCCCGAACTCCTCCTTCAGGATCGCGTCCTCCAACCGAGTCCTTCTCACGGTGAGGGTAAAGGTGAAGAATGAGATGTACCCTATGAGCGTACAGACGAAGGCCTTCCCGAATGGCCTCCCCAGTAACCCTGACTCGGCGGCGTATGAGCCCTTGCTGAGTAGCAGGATGAAGTTGCCCAGCATCATCACTGTCCACGCGGTGTAGCTCGGATGGCGCACGATTGCGTAGGGTCCGCTGGTGCCGAGCTTATGTTTTGGCTGGATGGACGTGCTCCAGGTGAAGTTCTGGCCGAGTGTGCGGTAACACCAGATGCGCATGAGCCCGCCCGTGGATCCCGAGGGCGCAGGCGACCGCAGAGGTAGTAGTGAGTTGGAGGGACGCGCCATTTGGGAGGAGCAAGGAAGTGTACATGGCCAGGTATCTTGGAGGGGAGATACGCTGCCAGAATTGCTGCCGCCTCTGCAAGGGCGAAACCGCAACAGGTCCACTGCAAGTGGAGTGAGCGAGGCGAAGCTTTCAGGACGATGTAACAGGTCCACACACCTTGCCAGCACTGACGAGCACGATCTGCACACGCATCGTCCGGGCCATGAACTCTGATGCGTCATAACGCTTCTGCTCTTCCGGCTTTGGAAGAGGTGTCGAAGGCGTCATCCCATAATAGGTACATACTGAGTGAGCGAGGAGGAGCGGGACTTTCAGTAGAGGCGCGGCAGCAGGGTTCACGGAGGGCATGGCGGTGCCGCGCAGTATGCTGCCAGGGATCGAAGTATCGTCTTTCAAACCCTTTATAAAGCGGAACGCTTGACCATGATCAAGGCTGACAATGGAGCATACAGGACTCAATGCATGAGAGAGAGAACGATAGCCGTTGACGTGCGCATTCTTCATGCGCCATGAGATCCTCGTCCGATGACCCGGTCTGCTGCGTCACGGCGGTCCCAGTGTGATCCCACGGTTTCCAAAGCGCATGGTCTTGCAGGATGGCTGATTGCGATCTGATCAGGTATATACGTCGCTCGAAGCGGACTTTCAGCTGCTCGCCCATTCGGCGGGCCTATTGTACTGAAACTCAAGTACTCGTCTAGGCGACAGCGCACGTTGGTAGTAGTGATCGTCGTAAAATGTTATATTGGGTGTAAGCAAGGCATATGGCTGATGATGGTCGTACAACCAGGTGGAACAGCACTGGTAGGGAGAGCTATGGAGCGAGACACTCACAAGGGATTGTTTAGTAAATGTATGGAATCAAGCGGTATGGCGTCTTCTTCGCCCACTCCTCCCACTCCTGTCCGAACTCCTCCTTCAGTATCCCGTCCTCGAGTCGGGCCCGGTTCACGGTCAAAGTCAGGGTAACGAAGGACATGTACCCAATGACTGCTGTCAGGACCGCCTTTCCGAGGGGCCGCCGGAGCCAACCGGCCTCCACGACATATGAGCCCTTGCTGAGTAGCAGGACGAAGTTTCCCAGCATCATCACTGTCCATGCGGTGTAGCTCGGGTGACGCACAATCGCGTAGGGTCCGCTAGTGCCGAGCTTGTGCTCCGGCTGGATGGACATGGACCAGGTGAAGTTTCGGCCGAGCGTTCGGAAGCACCAAACACGAATGATGCCGCCCGTGATGCCGAGAGCGCAGGCGGCGAGAGATGAAGGAGTGAGTTGGAGAGACACGCCGTTGGAGGGCAAGAGGGCGGAGAGCACTTGCTCAGATATCTTGGAAGGGAAGTATTGGGCAAGGATGACTGCCGCCTCCGCAAGGGCAAGTCCGCAACAAACCCACTACAACGAGGTGAGTGTCCAGCATTGTTCCAGATCTTCCCCAGTTGCTACAGGACTGCTCACCTTGCTAGCGGTGATGAGCGCGACCTGCAAATGCATGGTCCGACCCACGATGTCTGGCTTTTCGTAGCGCTTCTGCTCCTCTGGTTTCGGCATAGGTGTCGAAGGCGTCAGTCCATAGTAGGTACACATTGCGTGAGCAAGGAGTAGAGGAACTTTCGCTAGAGGCGGAGCTAAGCTAGGAGCGAGGCCCACGAAAGACATGGTGTTCCTGTCTGGATGGAGGGCCGCATCCCCTCCGAGTCAGCTCCTTATATCTCGGCAGGCTAGCATCATGGCACGGTATTTGCGTAGGTCAGGCCCCACTGCTTCACGATAATCCACGATGTCAATGCATGGGAACAGAGAGTGTAGTAGTGGGAATCGCACCGCGGCTGCATTCGCATAAGAAGTATTGTCCGCTGACCACCGCCCAGTATGCGGTCATGCGCCTTACGCAACCATGTATGCTGTACGGCTTGCGAACGGTGTCGAAGGGACTACTTGGCGGTAAGCGGCGGAGCATCCACCGGCTACAATGCGGTCACAGTGATCATACTTACTTATCGTGATGATGATGCGGATGCATGTCTGGGCGCTACCAGTGCCAGGGCACATTCCCAATGTCGTGTGGCAGTGCAAATCAGAGACAGGCATGCACAACTTGAAGATGGGAGTCATTGGAACCATACAGTGGTTCACCTCACACTTCCTTTGCAACGATCGGGCGAACTGAATGATTAGAGTCCGACTCCAAGCCAAAGTTGTCCTTCAAGGCAGGGGGAGCTCAGTGACAAACGAGCCGAAGCAAATCGCTGCGACACTTATCCCGGGCCAATGCACGAGAGCAAGCCTGAGGGTCGTGTGAAGTCAGCTGTCAGGAACCTCAGGCTGCTCCGGCGAGTCAGAGTCGTCTTGAAGAGCTCGCGAGACGATACTTTGACCGACCAGTCCACTGGCACTGCGATATGGATCCAGGTTCCTTCGTAAATCTGACATTGACCACCTCTCTGCTCAAAGTACCGCTTCTACTTGCTCACGCTGTTTCTGTTTACTATGCCATGACTCCTCCACGTGCTTTCCCGAAAGCGGAAGAGCAGAAGATTCACGAGACATTCGACTTCGTGGACAGGGCTATTAGGGTGCACGTAGCGTTCGTAACTGTCAGCAAGGTGAGCCTCTCACTCAGGTTATAGTACAAATCATTCAGTGAGTCGCCCAGCTCACATGAGTTTACTAAGTGGATTTTTTGTGGCGTTGACCTCGCCGAAACAGCAGTGACCTTGGCACAGCACTTCCCATCTCCCATCTCCGACGCGGTCCTCATGTTTCTCCTTCCTTCAGCCGGGGCATCTCTCCGACTCACCCTGTTGTCTACCGTTGCATGCTTCCTCGGCTTTGCAGGAGGTGCCATCCGCGTGTGGTGTCATCGCACTCTGGGCCGAAACTTCACTTGGACGCTATCAATCCAGGAGGAACACAAGCTCGTAACCACTGGGCCCTACGCCATCGTGCGCCATCCAAGCTATGCGGCGTGGATGATTATGCTACTGGGCAACTTCGCGTTGCTCCTTAGCGAGGGCTCGTACTTCGTGGAGGCGGGTTGGCTCGAGCGGCCAGTGGGCAAGGTTGTAGCGTCCGTGGTCGTAGGGTATCTGACTTGCGTGACCATGGCGGTCCCGTTGGGAAGGGCGGCGAGGGAAGACGACATCTTGAAGGAGGAGTTTGGCACTGAATGGCTGGAGTGGGCGAAGAGAACACCGTATCGCCTGATCCCCTACGTTTATTGAGAACATATGGAGCTCGCTTTCTTTCACTATCTGCACAATGTCACTGTGCGCCGTCTATAATAGGAAATTTCTCTAAGTTGCGCTTGAAGGAATCCCGTCACGGTGTCCCATGCAATGGTTGGGGGCGCTGGTTGCTTTGATGACATTTCCCTAGACACATCTTCCGTATCTTGCAATACTATAGTGCTGACTCGGAGCACCAAATAAAAGTGGACATGTCCAATGTTGGGCGTGAGCCGCTCGTTCAAGAGCGCCGAGAACGTGCAAATATATTTACGGAACTTCTTCTCGCAGTCAGATGGCCAGCGCACGCTATCGGCTACGTCGCTGTCGATTCTTTCGAAGGAAGCATGCGTCGGACGGATATTCGGTCAAGACGAAACATTCATATACGTACACTTCATTGCACGGATGTGTTAGTGTACAAGACATCATGATCCGATGGTAGAATCTGAGAGAGAAGGACGAGGCGGAGGAAGCCACGAGCGGACCACTGCCTAGTAGATGTAAGGTATCAACCTGTATGGAGTTCTTCTCGACCATTGCTTCCACTCTGCCCCGAACTGCTTCCTCAGCACCTGCGTCTTCCCTGGGAACTCTACTGATCAACTGGACAGGTGACGAACGACAAGTACGACACGATCGCCGAGGCCAGCACCTTCCCGAACGGTCGCCGGAGCCAGCCGGCCTCAACGAAGTACGAGCCCTCGGTGAGCAGCAGGGCAAAGTTGCCTAGAATCATGGCCGTCCACGCGGTGTAGCTCGGGTGGCGCACGATTGCGTAGGGTCCGCTGGTGACGAGCTTGTGTTCTCGTTGGACGGACACGGACCAGGTGAAGTATTGACCAAGCGTGCGGTGGCACCAGACGCGGATGAGACCGCCCGCGATTCCGAGGGCGCAGGCGGCAGTGGACAAAGGAGTGAAGCGAAGAGATGCTCCGGTGGAGGGAAGGAGGAGGGAGAGCACCCAGTCGGAGGTCGTAGAAGGGAAGCGTTGGGCAGTGATCGCTGCCGCTTCTGCAAGGGCGAATCCGCAACAAGCCCACTGCGATGGAACGATTGAGAGGGTACTCAATGTCGAAGGCGATCGGGGCTCTCACCTTGCTGGCAGTAATCAGTATCACTTGCACATTCATGGTGCGACTTGCGAAGTCGGGGTTCTCGAAGCGCTGTTGCTCCTCGGGCGGCGGTAGCGGCCGTGGGGGCGTCATTCCATGGTACGTGCACACTGCGTGAGCGAGTAGCAGAGGCACCTTCAATAGAGGGGTGCTCAAGGTCGGGGATAGGACGAATGACATCTTGGTGCAGCACACAGCGCGCTGGGACCGGCGCCGCTATGTTTTACACACCCTTTATATCGGGCAAGGCCAGACCCTTCGCTTCATGATAGCTGACAAATGATCACTGCGAGCATTTGGCCATGGAAAGTGTGCAGGAGAGGTTCCGCGGCGGCAATTGTGGGTGACCTCAGGGTTCGCATGGGAAGTCTTATGACCATCGGTAAACATATCGCACGGTGATACACCTTCTCTCGGGCTCGCTAAGGCAAGCGTTAACACAAAAACAGCTTCGAAGTGATGCACGAATGGCGGACTGCTCACAGGCTTTCATTCCTCGATGCCACAGGGCAACATGGGTAGTATCCAATCGAACGCACCGTGTAGTAGATACTGTGGAATTTATCTCATGTCGTATGGTAGGTCCGTCCGACTTACTTCCTGGAATCGTCCTTGTGAAGTCCCACAGCAACACGGTGCATGTGGCAAGCTATGTTTTCTAGAGTTTCGACAGTCGGGTCTCGCGCTTGAAAGGAATCATCTAGGAGAAATTCATGATCAGACGCCGTCAGCAAGGTAAACGCGGAATTCCTGGTAAGCTGTGATTCCTGAATGCAATGTCGCCTTACTCGTGTAGCTCATGTGCTGAAACTACTATGCAACTTAAGCATATGCACGCGTTCTCTGAGCAGTAATTCGAGCTACCCAACGGTGGTGGTGGCGAACCAAGAGCAAGCCTGGCGCGATGAGCAGTTCGGGCCAATATCGTCGCGGTCCGTCGGCCCGCACTTCCGACTTCAATACCGGAGTAAGTGGTCCTCGGAAACGCTGCCATCGACTTCCATCGGCCTCCTCGTCCTTCCTCATCGCACGCACACAGACAGATTCACGAATGTCCCAAACAGACCGCGCTCTCAACCCTTCTGGCACTTACATCTCTCCCGACGCAGATCCGTCGTCGCAAACGACGATCATCCCGCACAACCAGCAGCCGCTCGTGATCCGTACATACCCCTCGGAATCCCAGCTTGAGAGGTCCATCCAGTATGCAGCTGTTGCGCAAGAGAAATGGGCCAGGGTCCCGCTCAGCCAACGCATTGCTATTGGACGAAGGTTCATGGTGCGTACTCTGTCCAGCGTGATTGCACGGAGGGCTGCAAGCCGCTTATACACGGAATGCAATCATTGACACATTGAATTGTTCAATTAGGAAGAGTTCAGCAACATGCGCGACGAGATTCCTCTAGAGCTTACCCTCCAAATGGGGCGGTACGTATCTGACTTCGCGATTCATAAGGATGATGCTCATATCCAATACAGCCCTGTATCCCAAGGCGCGGGTGAGATCCGTGGAACACTCGAACGCGCCGAATACATGCTCTCTATCGCGGAGTCTGCGCTCGCGGATGTATCGCTCAAGGACACGGACAAGCCTGGGTTCCGTCGCTTCATCAAGCGTGTACCCCTTGGAGTTGTGTTCGTCATTGCGCCGTGGAAGTGAGTCATCTGTTACCGCACTCTGTTGAATGGCAGCTAAATTACCCCATCTGATAGCTACCCTTACTTGGTCATGGTGAACTCTGTGCTTCCAGCACTCATCGCAGGCAATGCGGTCATCCTGAAGCCGTCGCCGCAAACACCCCTTGCAGCGGAACGCTTCGCGAGCGCGTTCCACAAGGCGGGAGTCCCCAAGGATGCGCTGCAGGTGATACATCTGAGCCCTCAGCTCACAACCACGGCCGTGAAGCACCCCCTTGTCGATTTCGTTGCGTTCACCGGCAGCGTATCCGGTGGACGCGCGGTCGACATCGCTGCAGCTGAGGCACAGGGCTTCAAGGGAGTCGGATTGGAGGTGTGTTCGTTGCAAATCGCACTAGGAGAGAGCACCGTGACTGAACACAAGCAGCTCGGAGGCAAGGACCCGGCATATGTTCGCGCCGATGCAGATCTCGACTATACTGTGGCGGAGCTTGTTGATGGTGCGTACCTGCTTTGTAACATGCGCAGACCGTCTCTTAGAATGAATCAGGTGCCATGTTCAACTCTGGTCAGAGCTGCTGTGCTGTGGAGGTCTGTGCATTGATCACAGCTCATATATCCGTATATCTGTTGACGAATTTCTCTTAGCGAATCTATGTTCACGAATCCATTTACGACGAGTTCGTCTCAAGATATGTTGACCTCGTGAAGGTACTTCATGTTATGAGATTTCACTGATGCACGAAATTCACACCTTTGCTCGTAGAAATACAGGCTCGGTGATCCGACGGAGGCTCGCACGAACCTTGGCCCGGTCGTGAGTGTTGCTAGCGCGGACAGGATACGCAAACAGGTTACCGCCGCTGGTACGTTCTGAATAGCTCTACTACTTGTGAACCAACTTTGATCACAGATTCGGTCATGCAGTCCAGGCGGGCGCCAAGGCATTGATCCCTGAGGAGTTGTTCGCTGAAGCGCAACCGTAAGTCAGGATTCCTTGACGGTATTGCTTGTGATGTGACATGGATATTACTAGGGGTACTGCCTACGTTGCTCCTCAAGTGCTCGTCGACGTCAACCACAGTACGTGAGCCCATACGCACAGAATAGCTCAGATATACTCACCACCACTTCGCGCAGCAATGGATGTCATGATGGTCGGTCACTCTCAATGCCATTCGATCTGCCGCATGTCTAACTGATGTCGTGCGACACAGGAAGAGACCTTCGGCCCAGTTGTCGGCATCCAGAAGGTGGTATCGGACGAGGAGGCGATCGCGCTCATGAACGATTCTCCGTACGGCCTCACCGCCTCCATCTGGACGAACGCGGAGAAGAACCCAGAGTCGCAGGAGGCCTTCCTTCGCTTGGTCGACGAGCTACATACCGGTACCGTCTACCTCAACCGCTGCGACTACCTCGACCCGGCTCTGGCTTGGACTGGTGTCAAGAACAGTGGGCGAGGCATCAGCCTGAGCAAGTTTGGTGAGCGGAAGACAACGCCTGTCTCGTTCATGTAACACTAGCTAATGGACGGGATATTTTTAGGGTACGATCAGCTGACGAGGGCGAAGTCAGTCCATATGAAGATCAAGACGTCTCCGTGAACAACGATTCACTTAGAAGATGTGTAGGTTATGAGATAACGTTTGAGATTAGAAGCGTAGAAATTCACATGTATCGATTGTACGTTCTAACTGCTGCTTTCACATCACCATTCCGTTCAAAGCCATTGCTGGTTGCCCCAATGCGAAAGGAACGCGCCAGTGTCTTTGACCGACGATCGCTCGATGACACCCAGCATGAGTCGGACGGACGTCTCCGGCGTGATGGGCTTTCCATCCCAATGTGGCGCGTACTTCTTGAACTGAGCTACCATCTTGTTGAAACGTTCAAGCTCCTCGGGCGTGGCTATCAGACAACCGCGGCCCAACGTTAGCTCCGTACGCATCAATGGAATGGGCGCAGCCACTCACGTGGCTTCTCGGCCGTGTTGACGAGCCCGGGACTGAGCGCGAGGAAGGTGAAGCCCTCGTCGCGGAGCTCGGCTGCGTACTTCGCCACGGCGGTGTTGAGAGCGGCCTTGGAGATGCAGTAGGGCGCTTGGATCAGGAATCCCGTTTGGAGGAGGAGGTCGTTGTCCGCGACGCCCGTCGAGATCGAGATGACTTTCTTCGCGGAGCCTTTGCGGAGGAGCGGCAGGAATGCGTTGATGGTGTGGACGACGCCGACGACGTTGACGCGGAACTGCGGGATCAAGGCGTGAGCTCGGACGGCCGCGTTGTGCGAGCGCGGAGGGCATACCAAGTCGATGAGGTCTGCCTCCAGGAGCTCCTCGTCTGGACTGTGGAGGCATCGTTGAGCCGCTGAGCCCTCGTTCCATTCTGCCGGCAAACTCACTACGTGGCCAAGGTGAGCCCTGACCGCTCATTGAATGCCTGGGCGGCATTGTTGATGAGGTAGTCGAGCGAGCCGCCGGTCACCTTCTCAACCTCTGCAGCGGCGGCCTATGACAGACGCACGGTCAGTTCGCGTCGCAGGCGAGAGGGAGCATCGGACTGCGGATAGAGACTTGCTTTCAGGGAGGGGAGGTCGACGAGGTCTGCCTTGATGATGTGCAGGTTCGGCCGCGCCTTCTGTAGCTCGAGAAGCTTGGGCGCGTTCTCAGGGTTGCGCGCGAGTCCGAAGACCACATTATTCTGGTCCTGGGTCTATCGAATGAGATGACGGTGAGTTAGTTAGGCCGCGGAAGAAATGAGCGATGAGATGACGCCGGTTGGTGGTCATTGCCAACTCACCAGCTGGTTGACGAATTCGCGCTGTTCAACCAAGCCAGACAAAATCAGTACGGGTATGCCACATAATACGATAGAAAGTAGTACAAACCCCAATACCGCGCGATACTCCGGTCACGACGTAGGAAGGCATTTGCGATCGAGGAAAGCGGCAGATGGATGTCGAGGCTTGTACTATTCGGCGGGTACTTGTCGGGGGTCGTAGCTTGGCCCTGCTGTACGTCTCCCTCCCTCTCTTATACACAATTCTCCTAGCCTACCCCCCACCTATCATTTCAATAACTTGGGGGTGGTCGATGCAGCGCAGTGCGTCGTTGAACGTACTCACCTGCCTGATGCGGTATCTCCGGTGCACGGGTTTTGTAAGCGGTGACAAAGCTGCGCATTAATGTGCGGGATCGGATATCTGCGTGATCAGGTGCACCGTGCCTCGCTCGCGGTGTACCGTGTAGACCACCAGTAGTACGATAACAATTCAGTGCTACTACCGTTGCACCATAAGGTCACTCAAGCGTAGACCACTCGTCGGGGAGTCCGGGCGTATCAGCGCGAGAGCTGAAACAAGCTGTGCCGGCAATGACAGCACTCAGGACTGCGGCCTAGAAGACCCGAAGTCGCGCGTTTAGTTCTAGAGCTAGCACCTCAAGAAGCCATCACAACAACCTGAACCAAATACTACAACATCGCATGAGCAAGCCCGCTGCGGTACTGCTGTCGATACTGGTATTGCCCTGCGGCGCAGTAGTGTGGTACACATGTTGAGGCACCCAGACAACTGCGTATGGAAGAGGCCCGCGCTCGATGTCACATGTACTACCTTAACTTTGATGCATAGTCGGAGGCGAATGAGCAGCAAGGACACAGTGCTGAGAGTTCCAGGTCAGGCAATGGTCAGACTAGCCGGGCGGCTGGTTTCACGGTGACAGATTCGGCCCTTGGAATATCGGAGAGTGGAATACATCGGCACGCGCGCTGGTCATCATCAAATTCGAATCGGTCAGTCCGGGACGAGGGGGTAAGAAAACTTGATCGTCGAAGGTAACAACAAATAGGGAGTGACGGATAGCGGGGAAGGGGAGAGAGAAGATCCACGAGGGTAGAGCATAAGTAGGCATGAAAGTCGTTATTGTTGTTCAGTGGTCGCGTGTCTTGCTAGCACGGAGAAGGATTCAGCTCAGCTCGCTGCTGATAACTATATGGGAGCGGCATACCGGTATTCGCCCTCTGCTGCGACGCTGAGCTCCTCGATCTCGCCCTGGGCACTCGAGAGAGCTTCCGCTGCGGAGGCGTAGAACATGAGCTGTGGGAGTGATTGTGTTATCGCCGAAAAGGGGAATATCAGTGCATAGATGGACATACCTGCGCCTTCGCGAGCTCGTTCAAGTTCTTGAGAGGTTCAGGCTGCATGCGACAAATTAGATCACAGCAAACGACTTCAGGCCGTCAGATCATGCTCACGTTCTCCAGCACGGTCTTCATGAGAGTAATCGCGACCTCGGTCTTCTGCACGAGGTCGTCCTCGGCATTCTCGACCTCAAGGCGCGCCGCCTCCTGCTTCGCTTGGCTTGCGTTCTTCAATCTGCACGCGTGCGCGGTTAGGAAGGCACACGGACCGGCACGCTCGTGGCACACACTCACGTCTGCTTCGCCGCATCAAGCTCGAGGCGGCTGACGCGCACGGCCTGGCGCGCCTTCATGGCGACGTTGATGCTCGTGGAGAGCGTCGTCTGCCAGGGCTGGAGGAAGCGCTCGCGGATGGTCGCGTCCTGCTCGACGCGCGCATCGGCGACCTTCTCCCACGCGCCGGCGTACGTTTGCAGCGCCTTGCCGAGCTTGTCGTCGCCCGTGCCAGAGGAGGTCTGGATGGCGGTCGCGGCGTTCGTCGCGGCGCGGCCGAGCGCGTGCGGGAGGGTCTTGTGCTGTGGGGCGTTGGGCTGCGCGGGCTCGGGCGCGGGGAGGGCGGTGCCTTTGAGGTTGGCGGCGGCGAAGTTGGTGATGCCGTGGCCGATGGTCGTGCCGAGCTCGGTGAGGGACTCTTGGATTTGGTTCGGGTAGTCGTACGTCTCGGACTCGTACACTTTCGTGATCCTGCATTATAGAGGTTTGCCAAAGCGCAGTATGCATGAGACAAAGCTCAGCAGGCCTGATTACATGAACGTACTTGAGCAGAGCGAGGTGAGCGGCACGGAGGGCATCGACGCGAGCCTCGAGGTCCTTGTACTCTGGTGGGCGGTTACAGAAGGCATTAGGCTTGACTTCTCCTGCAACTGAGCAGACAGCACGGACCCTGGGGCAGCTCCGTTATCTCATCTGGCGCAATCTGGCCAAGACGCTCCTTGGTGGCCTGCACGCTGGACTGGAAGCCCTTCGCGAGCTTGTTGGCGGACTGGCCGAGGTTGAGACCTGCGAGGCCTGAAGATATCTTGTTCCAGCCCTCCATAATATCCGTACACTTGAGATAGTAGCAAGAACAAGCTGAGAGGAGAATGCGGTAGGAGGTGGTGGAGGGAGAGAATGAAAGACAGAGAGAGACCGCGAGGCGCGGACGCGGACGCTGTGCAGCTGCGTATCATAATTCAGATAATGGAACGCGCCCAGAGTGCCCGGGGTCTCGGCACGCGTGTAGCACTGACGCGGACTCGCACCGACGCGTAACCTCTCCTCCTCCTCCTCCTCCTCCACTCAATCCTCTCTCTTCCTCGACGATTCGTTATGGCGGCAGCATCTGTATACAAGGGCGCAGGGTTTGACTTCTCCAACGAAGTTCGGTAGGTATTCGAGGACTCGTAACGTTTCGTGCGTACTAATTGTGCGGACTAGGAACAACTTCCTGAGCGAGCGCGGCATCCCGCTCCCCAAAGCCACTAGCACGGGTACAACCATCGTCGGATGTCTCTTCAGGGATGGCATCATCCTTGGTGCTGATACGCGTGCCACCGAGGGTCCCATCGTCGCAGACAAGAACTGCGAGAAGGTATGTCCGTGTCTTGAACTCATGCATATCTCCAGAAATACCCAACGATGTCTTCCAAGATCCACTACATCACAGACAACATTCGGTGCTGTGGTGCGGGTACTGCTGCCGACACCGAGTTTACTACTGCCCTCATCTCATCAAACATGGAGCTGCACGCACTCTCCACCGGCCGCAAGCCGCGGGTTGTAACGGCCATGACCATGCTGAAGCAGATGCTCTTCCGGTCAGTATCCCAAAGCAATACATGCATGTTATATCCTGCTCATTGGATGTGTCCATATCCACAGATACCAAGGTCACATTGGTGCCGCCCTTGTGCTCGGCGGTGTGGACGCGACCGGCCCACAACTCTTCACCATCCATCCCCACGGCTCAACAGACAAATTGCCCTACGTGACCATGGGTTCGGGTAGTCTGGCAGCAATGGCAGTCTTCGAAGCAAAGTGGCGGCCGAACATGGAGGTATGTGCCTCAAGTTGCCTTGCCTGATCGCGCCTCATCTTGATGCCTTCTCAAACCAGCGTGCGGAAGCGCTTGACCTCGTCTGCGCCGCAATCTCTGCGGGTATCTTCAACGATCTGGGCTCAGGTTCGAACGTCGACGCGTGCGTGATCACTGCGAGCCACACGGAGATGCTCCGCAACTTCGTGAGGCCCAACGAGCGCGTGCAGAAGGAGCGCTCGTATCAGTTCCGCCGCGGGACGACCGCGATCAAGAAGGAGGAAATCCGGAGCCTCGTCGTGGAAGAGGACATTACGCACATTACTGGGCGAGGAGCGATGGAGGGCGAGGCGATGGACACGAGCTAGACGAATGCTGCCGCGGTTCCATTGTGATACTGCTGTGTGTAGGTGCGAGTGTAATTGTATTACTTGGATGGTACGCATGCCCGCTCGAGTGTGATACTCTAAACCCAAGATGGTTTCCGCAATGCACCGCCTCCTGACGGTGAATGCATAAGAATCTAGTACGTCGTAAAGCCCTGCTTGACCATCCATCTCAATGACTCAACGACACGATAGTCACCCTGCTTTCCATCTCCACTGATCTGGCTGACTACTCCCTTGATTATACTAGCAGTATCTTGCCAGCAAGCGGGTGTCAGGCGCTGATTACGGCATGAGCCGTTCGCGCATGTACAGGGTCCTCACACCATAACACCAGCGCGGAAGCGTTTTGCGGTCGTACGCATTTGTGCTTGCTTACAGCAACCTGTAATCCTCAGTCCGCCTTCCTGAGAGCCGAGGTGAGTGATACGTTGGCTCGCCTGCCTGTTCCAGCGTGAGAGTCATCGCTGACAGTTCGCCAACGGACCTTCGGGGACAGCTCGTAACAGATCGTGCGCGTAAAGCGTGGTAGGCCTCTAGGGGCCTCTGTTGTATAACAGACGGCTCTCACTCGCTCACTGCTCATGTTAGCATCGGTCTCCAAAGTCTAAGTGAGTGCAATGCGCCGCAGACCCATCTATCTCACTCCCTTCTAACCCAGGTTTGGCCCTTGCGGTGTACAGCAGCAATGCGGTTGTAATCGATCTGATCTACAGCCCGAATGCCTATTTGTGAATTGCCCTGCGAACTCCGGACCCGTATCTGGAACCGAGTGCCTGTGCGATGACTTGCCACCACTCATACTTACATGGTCACACGAGCAGACATCGCTGTTCTGGTGCCTTGGTGCCACGATGTGTCAAACCATCTCCGCAGGTATGACCGGGCACGCACACATCCTGGTACAAGCATGGAGATTCGAAGCCACAGAAGCAGCAAATAATATCGACAATGTCAGAAGGGACCCGGCCTTTTTGGATTTCGAACCGGCTGCCGTGAACGGATGGGCTCATAACGGATCGTTCTGTCTGTCTTGTCAACCTATACGGGCGTAAGAAGAGAATATCGTGTGGCGCGCTGAAGCTGTGTGGCTTCTGCGGTAACTTGTTGGTAACCTTCTCTGGAGATACGGTCAGCCGGTCTCACCAGCTAGTGATTCTTACAACGACTGACGCATTGACCCTCCGCGTCAGCACGCGAGCCTTGGACGCCAATTATAGCACAGCATCCACTGGTCCGCAAGGCTGGGATGGTACTTCATATTCGTCCGGCCATATAAGAGCCACTTGCGCGCGGGGCACCGAAATGTCACTATCTCTGCTTGTATTCGGTGCCGTCTTCAACGCACCGTATGGCGCAGTTCTCCTTTCTCAAGGCTGAGGTGAGACGCCACATCGACTCGCTTTGGGACAGTAGCTCAGTCTGTACTCCAGGTCCTCGTGCTGTTCCTTGAAACCCTTCTGTCTGGGGCCCATTCCGTCCTGTTCGCGATCTCAGTGTGGATACTGCTTTACAGGCGGCCGCGCCACCGGCGCTCACGCTCGCGTTTCGACTGGTGGATGTTTGCAGTCGTCACCTCTATGTATGCCCTGGCTATCGCGGTGCGTCCTCCTTGTTGATCATCGCAATCCATCTTAATCTCACATACCAACATCCAGCACTTGGTTTTAGGACCTGCTGCATGTCATGTCCGCGTTTGTCGACCATGGCAACGATCCTGACGTGCCGCTTTCCTTCTACGAACATCAAGGAACTGTACTGTCGTACGTAGCTTCGCCCGTCTTCTTCGCTATTTTGACTCTCGAGGGCGACTTGTTTCATGGTAAGAACTCTCTGACCGGTCTGAGCTCGGAGGCATTGTCGCTTAGTCTTACGCTGACAGACATATCGCATATACGTCGTATGGAGGCGCGAAACCCTCTCCCTGGTGCTCCCTCTTTCGCTGATCATCGGCCACTTAAGTCAGGACTTCTCTTTTGGCAGTGATGTTCATATCTGACACTGTGGATACTCAATGGCTATAGTTGCGGCTGGAGTGACCGCTGACAAGCTCTACACCGGCCCAGTCAACGTTTCTGACGGCCTACTATCTCCAGTAGTCTACAAACCGATGATAGCCTATTTTTCCTTGACTCTTTTGACGAACATCACGACAACACGTGAGTGTCGCCAGTATCATCAAGCGGGCCAATGGCCAGATGCCTATGGCTCTCGATGCTGATGCTGCTTGTGGGCAGTTCTTCTGCTCGGACGCATCATGTGGCACGATACGGAGATGCGCCGGGCATTTGGAAGGTACAATGCGGCCAGCAAGGCGCATTGGCAGGTTATGAAGACGATCATCCAGTCTGAAGCTCTGTATTCGAGTGTGGTCGTCATCAACCTCATCCTCTACATTGTCCACTCCAACGGCGTTTACATCACTTTTGCGGTCCTGCCGCCTCTAGTGGTGCGTTCACAAGCCCAATGACGATACACAAAGACCCCTCGTTTACCCTTGGTATGCGGTCACCGAACGCAGGGCATCTCCTTTACTATGATCATCGCTCGCATCGGCTTGAGCGATGCGCTGCAAGGCTCGAACGGCACAACGCAATCTAGCGAGCTTAGCACCCTCCGGGCGGCGGATCCATCCCACGGACCTCAACAGAGCGTGTCGGCATCGAACACTCAAGCCTACCATGGCGGTGTGGTCCCGATCGCGATCGATGTTCGCATCTCGCAGGCGAGTGACCTGGAATCATCAAAGGGCGACGCAGAAGCATCGCGGGAGGAGCTGCCAGTGGACAAGAGGGCCGGCGTACATGATGGGGCTGGCGGCGAGGTCATCTATTTGCACCCCATGACTTAGCTAGAGAGGTAGCGAATGACTCAGCCTTTCTGAGTTTCGAACTGGCTGCCGTGAACCGGTGGACTCAGAGGATTGTTCTGTGAGTATGGTTGACCTATCTGAGCGTAAGAAGATGCCGTGTGGCGCGCTGAAGCTTCGTAGCCTCTGCGGTCAATTGTTGGTAACCTGCAACAAACATGTGGCAAAGCTCTCTCACCATCTCTTACATCTGCTACCGACTGACGCATTAACTCCTCTCACGAGCACACGGGCCTTGGTCGCCGAATATGGCACATCATGTAGTGGTTCGCAGGGATACGATGGTACCTCATGCTTGCCCGGACATATAAGACCCACTTGCTGCTTGCGCGCGGGGGACGTCTCTACCACCATCTAGGCTTGCATCCGGGATCGTCTCCAACGCGCCGTATGGCGCAGTTTTCCTTCCTCAAAGCTGAGGTGAGACAGGACATCAGCTCACAGTTTGAAATGGCTCAGTCATGATGCGATCCAGGTCCTCGCGCTGTTCCTCGAAACCCTGCTGTCCGGGGTGCTGACCGTCCTGTATGCAATCTCAGTGTGGATTCTGATCTACAGACGGCCTCGTCTCAAGCGTTCCCGCTCGCGTTTCGACTGGTGGATGTTTGCGGTTGTCACCTCTATGCATGCCTTAGTGATCGCGGTGCGTTCTGCTTGTCAAGTATCGTGTTCCATCTTGGACTCATAGGTCAACATACAGCACTTGATTTCAGACCTGTTGCACGTCATGTCCACGTTTGTCAACTCTGACAACAACCCTGACGTACCCCCGTCTTTCTACGAGCATCAAGGACCTGTACTATCGCACATAGCTTCACCCGCTTTCTTCGCTCTGTTGACTATCGAATGCGACTTGTTCATGGTAAGAAGTCGCCGATTGCTCAGCGGCGTCGTCGCTGATTCTCAAGTGGGCAGACATATCGCGTATACGTTGTCTGGAGGCGCAAAGCTCTCTCGTTGGTGATCCCTCTTTCCCTCATCACTGGCCACTTAAGTCAAGCACTTCCTCTTCGATTGTTATATCAAGATCTGACCCTGTCGATACCCCACAATTACAGTTGCTGCTGGCGTGACCGCTGCTGGGCTCTTCGCCGGCCCAATGAACGTGATTCGGACGGCCTATTATCTCCAGTAGTCTACAAACCGATGATAGCCTACATTTCCCTGACGCTCCTTACAAACTTCACCACCACACGTGAGTTTCTCCAGTGTCATCGCATGGGCAAATGGTCAATGCCTCTAAGTCACAACATTGATGCCTTTGGCCGATAGTTCTTCTGCTCGGGCCCATCATGTGGCATGATAGGGAGATGCGGCGGACACTTGGAGGATACAACTCTAATGCGACGAGCCAGGCGCATTGGCAGGTGATGAAGACGGTCATTCAATCTGAAGCTCTGTACCTGAGTGTGGTCTTCATCAACCTCGTCCTGTACACTGTTCGCTCCAACGGCGTACAAATCACTTTCGCGGTCCTGCCGCCTTTGGAGGTGCGTTCACAAACCTGATCCAAATCCCCGGTGACCGCTCGTTTGTCGCGTTCATGGACTCATTGGAACGCAGGGCATCTCGTTCACGATGATCATCTCTCGCATCGGCCTGAGCGATGCGCTGGATGAATTGAACGGTGCAACGCACTTGAGCGACGTCAGCACATTACGAGTGGCCGATCCGCCTCCGAGTCCCTGCAGCCTATCACGGCGGCATGGTCTCAATCCCGATCACCATGCACATCTCACGGACGGTCGATTCGAATCCCGGCGAGATGAAGGCGATGCAGAAGTCGACTCAAAAGCCTCCCGCGAAGAGCTCACGAAGGTGGTCGTCATTGATGACGGGTCTGGTGGAGACGTTGTTCATTTGTGCCCGATAGGAATTTGACAGTCTCTGTACACAGGAGTGATGAGACGGATGATAGTAGGATAGCCTAGCCTGAGTGATTCATGTGTTTGAATAACATTGACTACCGCATGTGTCCTCGCATAAGCACAGTCCGGCAATCGCTCAAAACGAGGCGCTACACTGGGGGCAAAAACATGCCAGGAGCGTGGATTGAACACGCGACCTCCAGAACACAGCGACCATACACTGCTTCAGTCTGTTGCTCTCCCAGCTGAGCTATCCCGGCTTGTAGAGAGTAGCCCTGCAACAATCCACAAAGGAGGGGATATCCACTTCAGTACAGTTTACCTATGGCTAGCCATCACTACATTCACCCAGCTGGTCCCTGGGGCTTGTAACTTGTAACTTGAACTCTCCCACTTCGTTGCAAGGCTTGCATGCAGTCCACATCAGCGCTATCAGCCTTAACACGTACCTAGTACGTCCCGGTGGACTACAGCAGTCACGATGCCGTCAAGACTCACACAAAGGCCCAGAACGCCCAGATTGCTGGACAATAGTTACCCTTGTGTCTCTTATGTCCCCCCTGCGCCCACAACGGCTATCTGATTTGGTTGCGCGATTGTATCAGGGCAGCATATACATATGAACAGGCCGTCAAGACCTTAACTCCCACACGACGACGACAACGACGATGTCCACCACCACCACCACCACCACCATGGAGCTCCCGACCGTCATCATCGAGCCCACCGTACCACACACCCGCACCGTCGTCTTCCTGCACGGCCGCGGCGGCACCGCGCGCGACATGGCGCGAACCATCAGCGCCCACACCCCCGACTCGCACGGGCATCCCGGCCTCCCCAGCGCGCTCCCCTCCTTCCGCTGGGTCTTCCCGCAGGCGCCGCTGCGCCCGCTCGCGAGCGCCCCAGGCGAGGTCTGGCACCAGTGGTTCGACGTGTGGGACGTGCGCGACTTTGCGAGCAGGGAGGAGATGCAGGCGCCCGGCCTGCGCGAGAGCGTGGCCGCCGTGCGCGCGCTGCTCGCGCGCGAGGCGGAGAGGCTGGGGGGCAGGTGGGACAGGCTGGTTCTCGCGGGGATCAGCATGGGCGGGGCGACGGGCGTGCATACGCTGTTCAACCTCGACGTGCCTGCGGAGGGCGGGGGCCGGCTCGGGGCGTTCCTCGGGTTCGCGTGCCGCTGCCCGTTCGCGGGGCGCGACCTCGCCGGCATGCGCGCCGCGCTGGGCATCCACGACGGCGTGCCCGCGCACGCGGGGGTCCTGGAGCGGACGCCGGTGCTGCTCGAGCACTGCGCGGACGACCCGCTCGTGCGCGTGCAGCACGGCCGCGCGCTGCGGGACACGCTGCGCGCGTTCGGGGCGCAGGTCGAGTGGAGGGAGTACCCACGCGGCGGGCACTGGTTCAACTCGCCCGCCGGGATCGACGATGTGGTCGCGTTCTTGACCGCGCGTGTCCTCGACTCGGACAAGGGCGGAACAGCTGCAGCCATGCAGGACGATAGGATGGATCTCTCCTGATCCGTGTGCAGCGGTGGTAACATATAATTCTACAAATTGGTACAGATATCCTTTCTCCAATGGTGGACGAGGTGGCGGGAGGGCATGCTATGTGGGCGATCCTTGGTCGGATGTATGTATGTATAATTGTATGCAAAGGCAGGCAGAGACGAGCACTGGAATAAGATAAGGGAGGCGGCATATAGTGATGGGAGATGCGATGCGAACGAATAGGATGCGAAGAGGGCGGCGGAAGATGTACGATACGTGAAGATGTCCGGCAGGCTGTCGATGAGGAGACCGAAGGGCCGATCCTGACGATCGGCCCAAAAGAAGTCGGCAGAAGTCGCGGAACGACGGTGAGCAGCGGCGCGACAGAACGGGAGAACACGCCGGTCGACCGAGTGGAAGCTCACCCACTCACTCTACGGGCGAGATGACAGCGACGAGCACCGAGATATCTGCGCGTGCTCCGGTAAGCGTCCTATCTCACAGAGATTCGACACCGAAAGATGCAACTTACCATCGGGCTTCCCGCCGTCGAACAGCCGTCCCTGCTCGCGTGCGCGCCGCGCGAAGGGCACCTCCACGTCGACCTGCACGCCGCCTAGGCCGTTTCCGTTCTCCGCCGCCGCCGCGGCTCGGACCTTCTTCGACCGGGACCCGCGCGTCTCTGAGACTCGTTTCGCGCGAGAGCACAGTGCCTCGCTGAGCATGCCCGCGAGGGTACTCCTCCGTAGCTGAGTGTTCGCAGGTGCTGGCGTGCTGTCAGCCACTCCGTCTGCGGGGGGCGTGCTCATGAACGACCGCCTGAACCGAACGACTTCGTCCAGGATCTCTGCGTCCCAGAGGTTATCGCTGAGCCCGTCCGACGCGAGGATCAGGATATCGTCCGCCTCGACGGGCACAGTAAACACCCGCGCGTCGGCAGGCTTTGTCGAAGACGCAGGGCCGAGCTGCACGGGCGTGTTGAACGTCCACCACATCTCCTCCGTGCGCCAGCACAATAGCGTCGCCCCGGACGAGCATACCCATGCAGTCACCGAGATGCGCGATACGAATCACCGCACCCGCATGGTCGCGTGGCGGGTGGTGGGAAGGGAGTGGCTGAGGGTCAAAGAGCTTGGTACCGTCGTTGTACGACTTGATGGAGCGCGGCGAGGGGTGCTCGAGGATAGCGACCAACGCCGTCGACGAGCCCTCAAAGAGGGGCTGGCCCTCGGGAATTGATGACGGATCACTGCGCGACGGGGACGCCTGTGCGTGAGAAGCCGCAACGGGCTCTGGGAGACTGTCCGACGGCGACGGCGAGCGCGACCTGCTCGACGAAGCGCTCTGGTCGGCTGGGCGGACGTGGGACCGCAGCGTCTTCTCATACGCTTTTTCGAGGATCATGAGCACGTCCAGACCCTCTTCGAGCTCCTCCAGCGAGTCCTCCAGCTCGGCGAAGATGTCGTCCTCGGCATCCGAGTAAGGATCAACGGCATTGAAGCTGTGGTCGCGTGAGATGCATGTAAGCATACAATAGAAGGGACGCACCTCTGCTCTTGATGCTCGCAAGCGGCGTCGACTTCCTCTGAGCAATAGTGCATTAATCGTCGAGCGAAGAGAGCGCTCGGCGAGGGATCGGTTGGATTTGCTGAAAATGGAGATGAGGCAAATGGATAGCAAAGCGTCCGCCCGACATACCTGTACGACGTATTCGTGACCAACCGCCGACACCATCCGCAACCCCCATCGCGTTGTCTCTCACAAAGTAAGCATCCTCACCGACCTGGACTGCGCGACCGAGAAGGTCCTCCTGATGCGATTCGGACCTGGCCTCCCCGGGCGCATATAGTCGGCCACAGCCATCTCGACCAGCGACGTAATGACCCCTGGAGCGTTTGGGGATGCCGTAGGCCCCGACGTCGAGCTGGTAGCGCGTGCGTTGACGCTTTTTGCGGTGTTCGGGTGCGGGAGTATCTGCGGACTTTGCGGAGCAAACGAAGAGTGGAGATAGAGACTGGTAAGGCAAGAAGGGGTTGTAGGGGGAAAGCGGGAGGTGGGATGAGGCGTCTGACTGGCCGAGGGTGAGGGCTATGGAGTACGGGAGGTGGCCGGACTGCCCCTGATTAGAAGGGTGGTTGGAATGGCCCTCGACTTCGCCGCGGGCCTCTGCGGCAAGACGTGTGCCGATGATGACATTGGAGTTACCGCGGGTGCTTGGAGGGGGTGGAGGTGGACCTTCGAGGAAGGATAGATGGGTGGCAGTGTAGAGAGACCTGGAGGAGGGGGCAGAGTTGGAACGGACGCGAGAAGAGGACGAGGAGGAGGAGGAGGAGGAGGCGACGACCGCTGGGCGAGGCAGAACGGTGTAGAAGCGTTTGTGAATGGGCTTCATGGATGCCGCCATGGGGAGTCTGCCTCTGCTCGCTGTGCTCGGCGACGAGGAGAGGACGGAGGGGAGGGCGGGGAGGAGGAGGGAGAGGTAAGATGATCGTGCAAAGGAAAGGTGCGCTATGGCTTTTCGAGTGAAGCGCAGAGAGAGCAACCCCGCATTCCAATTCCCTCTGGGCCCAGGCAGGCACAACCGATCCTTTCCGACCACTGCCGAGCATTCACGTGA
This sequence comes from Trametes sanguinea, assembly GCA_008973685.1. Taxonomy (NCBI): domain Eukaryota; kingdom Fungi; phylum Basidiomycota; class Agaricomycetes; order Polyporales; family Polyporaceae; genus Trametes; species Trametes sanguinea. The sequence continues at coordinate 960,679 of WAHA01000018.1, forward strand.
CCGGTCCGACCTCACCAGCCAATCATCATCGCGCGTTTAAGCTGTCCCTCGTACTCGAGGAGTACTGTACTCCCATGTGAATCATCTCTGCCTCAATTGCAAGGCCTCAAGCTTCCAAGGCGTACAGAGGCCAATGGTGGGTTCCCATGTTCACCTATAGCTACTGTACCGTTCGCACATCAGCCTCGCTCCGCCGAAATGACTCTACCCGAGCCGCACCGACGCTCAGCTTCGCCGGGTATCCGACCGTCCTCAGCGTTCAGCCTCCGAGTTCGCCAGTACGGAACGCGAAGATCTCGGAACTTCGAAGCCCTTCATTACTGCACGGGCGTCACACTCTCTCCAGAAAGAACGGCCAGCTCCGGTCTCCTATACGTCAACCATACTGGCCGCCATTCAACTCATCTAGATGCGCCTCGGCACGTCCTCTCCCAGCATCCCTTCTCCCGGAACGAGGACGCGGACGCGCTTCTGAACACCACCCAACGCTCACCCATCCTCCACACACCGCCCGTGTCGTTCACAGTCTGCACGCCTTGCTGCAGGCACCCATCCCCAGCTGATTGCGGTGATCTCATCCCCGCCTGTAGTCCGACGTCATCTAGCCTCGTTTGCGCTCAGATAGACCCTCTCCGCCCTAGTCCAGATCGCCCCGCTTTGGGTTTGGGCGCGTCCGCGCGTGATGGTCCTCGTCTCCTGATGTTCACCACCAGGCAGCATGTACCGTTATGCAGTCCCTATGACTGGTGAACGCAACGCGCCAGGCTTTTCTTGGGAGCGTTTAGTCTCGTCACCAGCCCTTTAGAGGGAGCTCTCGATAAGGAAACCGGTCAGAGGGGAACGAGAGCTTAGAGGTGAGCTCTGCACGGAACGTGCAATGAGAGCGATTACCTCATTTGGATACCGTCTGGTGACGAGACTAGGGAGCGTTGGCGTGCCGTGTGTTACATATGCCGCACGTCTGCAGCAGGGACCAAGGTGTGACCTGTCCGCCGCGCCCTTCAATCGCGCAGGGCTACTTACTGTACATCCATGCATCCTGGTGTCGGCCAGATCCAAGGCATTTGCAGGATCTATCGCCGCCTTTAAATACACTCCTTTACTCTGCACTGGCATGGGTGCCTTGCCGTTGGCTTAACGGCGCTTCCGTCGGACGGAAGCATCGGACCTGCGCATGCCCTGTAGAGTGCACTGCCTGCCCTACAGTGAAGACGACCTCGCCTCTATACGCCGCACGCCGCACGCAACTCACTCGAGAAGCCTCTCCCCGCGTCGAAGTGCACCGGAGTTCCGCGGCTAGGGCGGGGACGCGACACATATGCACACCCTAGCGGCGCCATGGTCATTGGTGAGCTATTCCGAGCGGTGCAAACCTCCCTTGCCGATTGTCGACAGACGCGATTCGCGACGGAGAAGACGCTGGAGTTCCAACAGGAAGCAGGCGAAGAAACGGGGAGGGAAGGTGGGTGCGCCCGGGAGGATATGGCTCGGGTGAAGCAGTCCTTCGCAGAGTCGGGGAGGGTGCATGCGCAGTGCATTCCCGCCGTACCCCAAGTGGTACGTCGACGTGCGTGGCGAGGGTCTTGTATGGCGGAGGATACGAAGTTCGGTAGCTAGTCAGCGCGAGGCGACCACCTATCCTTCGAACAATATGACGGTCAAGCTGCCCATTGAGGTGATGCTTGGCAGAACCGGAAACGAAGACATAGTCAACGAAGGTCATGTATGACGAGCTCACATCCGAACAGCCACAGAAAGTACTGCATGGAAAAGAGACTGCAGAGGCCGCCGCGTACTGATATCGTACACATCGCTACCGAGACAAAGGCCATCGCAGGAACCAGGGACTAAGACCGAACTCAGACCTCCCTTCCGCCGGCACCTGACGCGCCAAGTCGAGCTCGGAAGACGGCCCGCCGCAAGACGATTTGCACCAGCACGCTCCCCATATGCGAGCGCACGTTACCCCGCCGGGAGGCTGCGCTAGTGATGCCGGGAGCGGTGAGTGGGAGGCGATGGATTTTCACAACTGGAGGTCGAGGTCATACTTCAAGTTGGAAAGGGGACGGGAACGACTTTGGAAGGGACACGTAGCGGGAAGAGCGGTTGGCGAACAGGAAACCATCGACGTCCACAGTGTGGTGGTGACGATGAGGACGTTTAAACGGAAGGCCCGGGCTGCGAGTTCGCCGGCGACGTCTCTGGGCTCTCAGCCTCACATAACTTGCCAGTGTCAGACTGAGAAATGAGACGCAGCATCAAATTGAGCGATTCATGCGCGCCGCGATGCGAAGGTTTGTGAACTCACTCCCTGGCTTTTCCAACGACGACTCGGGCTCTTCGGGGCTTGCCTTTTTGGAACCAACAGATCTGCGTGAACACCGCTCATCACCTCATGCAGCAATACCTCACTATGGGTGAACATTGGGCACTTACCTACATGTTTAATCCTCACTTCGAGAACGTCCTTCATGCTGGGCAGCTTGTCCGCGATGCACTCCGCCCAACATATGTCATCCCATGTATCCCACAAAGTGATACAAAAGCTAGTGAGCCCGGGGAATTCTGTGAGAGCATACTTGACAGCTCGACCCGCATCAGTCAAAAACTGGTCGTGGTCTCGGTGTGTATCGTTATCGTAGCCGCTGATGCCAGGCGTTGGACTGAATTCCACGTGTATACTTGACAGGCCCGGGGACTTGACGAAAGACAAAACGTGCATGAACCATGTTATTGGAGGCTCGAAGAATGTGAAGAATGTTGGATGCCGTGCAGCACTAGTCTTGATGGTCAGCTTTTGTAGCTCTTGGAACAGGCAGATCAATTCGAGGGGACGGCCGGCTGACCCGCAGTCGCTGTATCAACTCCATTTGCACATTGATAGAAACGACTTGATTCATACCAGGTGCGTAGTCCAGGAGGGATAGCTCGAGCTCCTTCAATACAGTACATCCCAGGAACGATGTCGGGAAACATTGATCATTTTTGTTCCCTGTTTCGTGAACGTGAAAGGAGTAAGGTGGTAAACTCTAGAGACGATCATCTGTCAGACCACCGCACTGCTAGCAGGAGAGTCAGAGCAATGTCCATACGCATGCTCACCGTATATAGATATGTCAGGTTCGGACAGCACAGCCAGGATCGCTTAGCCCCTTTGATTTTGATCCCCCAGTACGCAGGGAATGGTGGGCGGAGATATGGCAAGCGCAAAGAGCGCAGCCAAGGCATCGCTCGCAACAACCTGCGCTATCGCATCGACTGGCAAAGGCAAATCCGACCCATATACGTTGGCCGCTCGCAGATCCAGGGATACGACCGAGGCGTGTCGACTCAGCAGCGGTACTACTATTTTGCTCAAGTACTGGATCGAAAGTACGGTGCATCCGAGTGATATTTCCTCGCAGTTGGTGAATAGCTTTGGTGCAAGCAGTCGGCCTAATGGGATATACCATCCAGACCCGGGCTCGCTGTCCTGATCGGAACCGTACAGCGCAAGTGATCGGGCCCAAGCCGCTCTATACGGATGTTCGGCGAGGACATCCAGCAGTTGAAAGCAATTCGTCGTCTTCGCGAGGCAGATCTCTCTGTGCAGGCAGTACAGCGCGGAAGGGAGCCAATCCTTGCAGACCAAGGTGCACGCCTTGAGAGATGCATAGTGCACCTTCCAGTAGTACTTGATCATCGGATTGTCGACAAAAGCGGCGATGATTCGCTCGCAGATCTCGATGGGGAACACTGCATCAACCATGGCAGATGAAGCATTCGTAGGACTTGCGCCCAGAGGAGAGAAGCTCGGTGACGGCGAGTTACGAGGCATCGTGGAGGACTCTGTGGACCTAGACTACTGTGAGGAGACAAGGAGGGTCTGCGACGTGGGTCATAGGATCCGTTATCGGACATCTCAGGTAAGGACAGCAATCATCGGCGATGAAGCAGTAGATAAGCTTTATCTGTTAGGTAGTAAGTACTGTACAACGCAGAATATGGCGTATACAGTCGTCCTCTGTCGTCTCCCCTAGGCAGACCTTACCGTCCTCTGGCATGTACACATTTGATTGACTGCGAATTCCGCTCGGGAGTCGGCACCTGCATCTGAGCGGTCATAGTCTACTATTACCTATGACGCTGGCAGGAGCCTCGAGCACGACGCGCATCGGCGTGTGGCTCTGGTTGGGAACAGGCTAGAAACAGCGCCTGAACTGGATTCCTGGCCCTGGACCGGAACCAGCGTAGTAGACAGCCTTGGAACTTCGACGCGATTGAACAAAGCGACATTAGAACCCGGATACTTATCAGGTAACAAAGTGTATAAGTAGGTTTACGGACCTGAACCAGCCTGGTAACAAGACATGTGCCAGGAGTCCAGTTCCTAGCATATTCCGCGCCTGTTCCCAACCCGAACCAGGCGCCAATGCGCGTCGTGGAGAAGGTCTTCTGCATATCGGTCACCTCGAAGAACGAGAACGCGTCCACGTCCTCTTCTGCACCAAGACCTTGCTCTTCATGTGCTTGCACCTTACTTTTCTCGGGGTTTGACCCCATGATCGGATTCAATAACGTCGATTCTTCACCCAGTGTGGAACTGGCGAGGGGGAGAGGGGGAAAGAGCGCGCGTCTAGGGTGGATGGGGAGGAAGCAGCACCCGCCGCCAAGATTTCGGAGCATCTTAGGAACGGACAAGTTCCCCTTGGCCATTGCATGGCCTCGCTCAAAGCAGCTCGAAGCAAACATGCAAGCTACACACCTCAGCTGTTTATGATCTACCCGGTGAACGAAGTGTGGGCGAAGTGTGGGCTTTGCCATCGATACCCGTCCTAGAGTATCATCACATCAAGGACGCTCTACTCCCGATTCCCCCAGCATCAGGTGGAACAGGCAGCTCCCCGCTTCTGTCCGATACAAATGCGCTGTATCTGTGCGCAATAATTGTGATCAAAACAGACTCGACCAGCGATAGAGACACCAGGGCAAGCACTTACATCCTCCTTCAACCTCTCGCGTTCCTCGGGCGGGCACAGACGGCCGGGTGGCCTTCAGGACGCGCTGGAGGTGCTCCGCTGTGATCTCATGCTTCTGTAGCGTTCGGTCAGCGAAATCTGTATCAAGTATCGGAGTCGTGTTCGTCACGTACTGGCTTCGGTTTAGTAGTGTCAGTGGGAGACGGGCCAGGGCGTCGCTTGTCTGCCGACGTCCCGGACATGATGCGTTGCAGCTGCTGTCGTTTGTGCATTCACGGTTGGAATGTTATCTCAGTTATACGCAGACAGCTGTAGGACAGCACCCGCCGTTGGAAGGCAGACTCTTCAGCCCTCGACAAAACACGGCCTTCGCCAGGCTTGCTCCCTATCACCGTGTACTTGACGGGCTCGCTCGCATCCTCACTCGACGCCGCGATCGCACTTGCCCCATTCGACTTGGTAGATGGCGTCGCAACGTGAGACGAGATGGTGTCGTGGCACGACTTCCAGATGCGCGTTGTACATGAGCGCCTGGAGGTCCGCCCCCGAGAAGCCGTCCGTCTCCTTCTGCCGAGCGCCGCGAGGTCGACAGAGGGGGCGAGCGCGACTTTCCTGCTGAGCGCCTCGAGGATCTAGCGTCGTTCGGCGCTGATCGAATTGGGTCTGTGCTCAGAAGGGAAGGTGGAGGGGTAGAGCGGCACGTACCTCTTTGCGCTCTTCGGCGTCCGGCATGTCGCACAGTAACGACTTGTCGAGACGGCCTGGGCGCAGGAGCGCAGAGTCGATGAGGTCTGGACGGCTGACATCGCGCATAAATCGAGGTGAGCGATAGCGCGGGAATCAACGAGATGCAAAGGGGCCACCAACCTCGTCGCAGCGAGGACGTATACCCCTTCCAAGCCTTCCGCACCAGTCCATTTGAGTGAGCATCTGGTTCACGACGCGGTCTGTCACGCCCGTGCTATCATGTCCTCTGTTTCATGATCATTTGTGAGCGGGCAGGATGCAGCCACGAGCGCAGCGATGTGCCGCACCTCTTGGGCGCGATCGAGTCGAACTCGTCGAAGAAAAGCACGCAAGGCTTTGCGGCGCTCGCTCGCTCGAACAGATCTCGTACCTAACCCGCAGTGTATATGCAGAGTGCACCATGTCAGTATGTATGGGCGGCATCAGCAGAAGGCAAGGCGGGGCACTGACCGACTTCTCGCTGGCGCCGATGTACTTGTTGAGCAGCTCCGGGCCCTTGATGCTGATGAAGTTAAGGCCGCATTCCTTCGCAACGGCGGACGCGAGTAGCGTCTTTCCGCATCCTGGGTAACCGTAAAGCAGCAGACTTCAGAACAGCAGCGCCCGCCGAAGGTCAGCGAGGATTGTGGGGTAGGCAAACCAAATAACGTACCCGGAACGCAACCGGAGCGGTGACTGCGCAAATATGGGGCCGTACTTGGTCGGCCATTCAAGCGTTTCGCGCAGCACACGCTTTGTCTCTCTGAGGCCTACGTGTGATATGTATGTGAGCACATGTATCTCTCGACTGACGGGTATTCGCGCAGACCTCCGATATCCTGCCAAACGACCTCGGACTTCTGCAGCTTCACGTCACTGCAGCGAGTGCGGTACAAAGTCCACCTGTGCCGCCGCGAAATCTGCCGGTGTGAGCGTTGTCTGCGAGGATCAGAGCATGTCAGGTCACCATGCACAATGCACAGCTACAATAACAACCAGTCACAAGATGGAATATGCACAGACCTGCTGAGCGTCGTCCGAAGGGTCGAGCTGCGACGAGCGAATTGCAGCACGATGAACAGCGCGTGCAACAAGATCCTTGAGATCTGTCACCGAATACCCTTCCGTCTGCGTCGCCAGTGCGGTGTAATTCAGAGGCGTGTTCGAGTCTTGGACGATATCGGACGTGTGCATGTGCTCCTTCACTATATGCGCTAGGACCTGCACTTCTCGTTTCAGACTGCAGGAACGCACAACGTCAGCACAGGCTGGCTTGCCTCTTTGCGCGCATCTTTGGACGGCGGCTTCAGGTTCACGATCTCCTTGAATATATGCGATGAGTTAAGCTGCGGGTGGAGCGCGGCCTGCGACTCCGCTGCAGCAAGTATCACGACCCCGCTCGCGTTGGGAGCGGCTGCGCGCGCGGAGGAGCCGTAGATCGCCAGGAAAACCTCTGTGATGTGTCGCGTGTGGAACGAGTCTGCGTGCTGTAGATCACGGCGTCAGTATTGAGTCTTGAGGACGATCGATGCTAGAGCGACGCACTTCGAGCTCGGTGCCCATGAGTTTGTCGATGTTGTCGAGCACGAGGAGAGAAGGCTTATGCCAGGCTGCTTTCTCCATCCAGTACTTCATGTGTGAGCGCACTTTCGCCACGGGTGATCCTGAGAATCGGCTCAAATCGACATAGAGGGTATCTAGACGGGAACGGGTTCAACTGCCTTGGAAGAAAACTGAGTTAGAGGGAACCTACAGCATAGAGTGCGCGGGTCGTCCTGCATCGCTTTAGATACGGCATGCAATATGGCCGTCTTGCCCGCACCGCTGCGACCTGTGACGAGCAATCCGGGCACTGTACGAAGCCAAATAATTGTCAGATTCCGCAGCGTTGAGAGAGATGACGAGCTTGTACCTCCTCTCACGCGCGTGCTGAACGCATGGTTCGCATATGCCGTCAAACAAAACTGCGTGCACTTGGAGAAGCTCTCCTGCACGCCCGCCAGACCATGCGCAGTGCTCGACATCAATCTGATTTCCATGAGCCGCGGAAGCGTTGGGATGAGCAGCCACGACGTACGTTGTTTCCACGGCTGGGTGTGGTGCCTGATATGGGGGTAGAGCATGGCTACACTCTTCTCGCAAGAACGTGACCCTAGCAGATCTCCGTTAGATGGATCCTCGGAGGGGAATGGTCCACACGATACTCACTTGACCAAGTCCCAGTCTTCCGCATTGTCACATCCTCCTTGCAAGGCTACATGACCGTCCGGAACTGGCACGTCCGGCGACCACACCACGACGACCTCATTCCGGAGCGTCTCGCTGTCGGATGGGGCAACCTTGGACGAAGAGGGTTCGCCTGTTTGGCTTCAGCACACGAGGCACAGGCTGGCTGACGGCTGACGACACGCCGTGCTCTTGGTCGGGGCTTGCGGGTGGCGAAATGCGCCGTACGGTGGCTCTCCACCCATTGAGCCGGGGGCCAGATGAGCGTTGAACATTCAGCGAGGCGAGCGTCTTATAGGACACATACGCCAGCGGTACTTCGGAGCCATTGAACGTGCTCTGCGCGGACTGCTCGAGGAGGCGCTTGGGCAAAATTCGAAGAGTCCTTGTGGGTCTAGGTGCCTTCTTCTCAGCAGCAGGTGGCTGCTGCCCATGAGCGCCATTTGCGGTCACCGTAGCCTTGGAATCCGGGGTGGCCTTCGCTGCCTTGGCTTTACCTCGGACCTTGGGCGCGATGCTAACTTCCGTGCTAGTGGTAAGCAACAGAGCTTTCCCAGTAGAAGGTTCTAGGGAAACTGTGCGCCCATGCAAAACAGCTCAGTATAGACCCGGAACAGACGAAGGCGCCAGACTGACCGACGTTGAGGCGTACTCGAGTTCGCCCTAGGACCCAGACATCAATCTCCTGCCCGATGACTGCCACGCGCACTTGTGAGAGCAGCGTAGACTCCACATGAGACGCATGTAGTTCCTAGCGCAACGCGGTCAGGGACGCGTTCAAGTACGCGCCGAGCGGTACGGCCGGACTGGTCTCGCACCCAGACGATCGAGGGATGACATTCCCCATCACCCCGCGTCCACCACGATACATGCCGCAGCGACGGTGCACAAACGTCCACGAGCGCGGTGCCGGAGACTGGCTCCCTCGACCCTCTGAATACGAGATTAGAGGATCAGTACCGAGACGCTACTCACCAGTATCTCCCAGTCGTCCGTCCGACACGGGCTCCGTCGCAACAGACTTTGCATATCCAAGATCATGCAGCAGACCAATTTCGACCTGTACTCATGCGATAGCTTACTCGAACGCGATCGTAGCATAGCAGCAAGCGAACGTACCACATCGCCCAGAGCGAGGCCCAGTCCTTCCGCGTACTGCGGGTCGATCTCCACCGTCTCCAGTCCTCGATCTCCCGCATCACCAGAGTTAAAGTGCGCGAGAGAGGACGCGGAGGCCATCCCGGTCCATCCGACGTACGCCTCGCGCTTCTGGCCGTCCTTAACGCCGCCAGCTCTGCTGCTGGACACGAGAGTCAGGTGCACGGCGAGGGATTGCGGTCTCTGGGTGTTGCTCGGTGAGTGCACGAGCTTGAGATACTACTTATGGCGCTCACTATTCCTCGTTCCACGAGAGGGCCATACAGCGAGATGGGGAGGTTTACGAGGGACGAGCGGAGAGAGACGAAGTGGATGCGGCAGCGTCTAGGCATGGCGACAGCGAGAGGTTACTATGACGAGCAGGAGATGGCAGAGCTAGACAGGGAGGTGCTGTTCATGCGCAGGGCGTGGGTGTAGAGTATGCGTGCGCTGGGTGGATGTATGCGCGCGAGCTGAAAGCCGGAGTGGACGAAGGAGTCGGGGAGTGGACGCGACTTTCACAAGCTCAGCCCACCCCGCATCCTCAGATCCGGATCTCACACTCACATCGCACCATCCCCTCCACTACCCAAACAGGAAGCTGTCGTATTCCTCGAGCGCCCACGTATGGCCGACCCTAGTAGACGTTCAGGAGCGTTCGTGACAAATTACATTAGTACAACATTCTTCACAGACATAGAATACAGCGAGGTCGATACATAAGCTACAACGCATGCAGTGCAGAGCGCGACAACAAATAATCACAGCGACAGGAGCGAAAAAGCGGCAACAACAGGTCCAGAACTGTCCAGTTTTGTGAGCTTTGCAGCAAGTCCGAGCAGACGCGGGGTCCGTTCACTCTACTCTTCAACGTCGGTCTCGCCGTCCGCGTCCTCCACGCTGCAGACAGCCTCGTACACGACGTCCTCGACAAACACGTCGCACTCGCCTTCGACGGTCGAGCCCTGGTGGCAGGCCGCCGCGTGCTTCCACCTACAATTCCAATGCGTTAGCAGGCAGCCCGCCTCCCCGGACCTCTTTAGCCGAAAACCCGGTACGGACCAGAAGATCTCCTTCACCTGAGCACGGCAACATGGTCAACACAGACAGCATTACGACCTCTTAGCACACGCACTTTGGTCGGGACGTCTTTGATACCCTCAATGGCGACCCACTTCTTGCACTTGTGGCACTTGCCCTCCATGATCTGCGTCTTCTCGAGCTTCCCGGCATTGGGCCGCGGCATGATACGGAAGCCAAGGGGAGGCGAGAACGGGAGCCCGGTGGCCGGAGAGATCCCTACGGAGGTTAATATCAGGCGCAATGGCAGTGTCAATGAACATGTTACCATGCGCATATTGCATGTGGTAGCTACGAGACCTGTCAGTATAGGCGCAGAGCCAGATGCCAGATGTTTGAGCGACTCTGCTCAGAGCTCAGTGCACGTACTGAAACCGACGAGTAGCGCGACGTACCACTTGAATGCGGAGAACTTCATCGACAGCCATAACTTCTTGCCTTCACCGCCACGCTTGACGCTCTCATGGCAGATGGGGCACAAGCCGACCTGCGACATACGTCGATCGCCCCGCCTCGAGATCACGAGCGCTCTGACATACCTTACTGGTCCCTCTTCCTTTCACGAATCTCGGGGTGTACAAGTCCAATGCGTCGCGCGGAGGGTTGGGCGTACCGTCCCCAACGCACGGCACCCGGATGCCATAGGTGCTGTGGGACAAACGCTTCACACAATCAGCATGAATACCAGAGTTAGGAGAGCGTACGCTGCGAGCTCTGCGTCGATGACAGAGCTGACCGGGAATCTCCTATAGAACAGCGGGAAGTTCTCGTGTATAGGCAGTGAGAGAGGAAAAGTACGGTTAGAATAAGCTGCGTCGGCTGTCGTCCGGAGATGACGACTGCGAGCTGACCCGCACTCGAACGGCATCTGGGACCGCTGTTGGCTCTGAGATACGACGTTTCTTGGTGCGCAGAGAAGCGGGAGCTCTGACGGGACTGACGGGCTCGCTTGCGTGTCCGGCGAGTCGGCCTGTCGGCAGGCACATAGTTCTCGTCATCCGAGTCACAGAGGGAAGGAGCGGGAGAGCTAGACAGTTTCAGAGGAGACGTCTCATATTCGCCAGCAGAGGCATCTCGGGCCTGCGCGTGCTGATTCAGGATCTCAGTACCGAGGACGCGCCCATTATAACGAGTGGTCGATCGCAATCGTCTGGAGCGGCGGACGAAGTGAGCGTCGACAGGAGCAGGTGGCGACTGAGTGCAGGACTTGACTGGGGACGCTAGAGGAGACGTAGAAGCAGCTTTAGCAGAGGGAGAGCACAGCATGGTAGCGCTGCGCGAGGTCTGCGAGGAAGGTAGACGCAGAGCAGATAACGCAACAGAGGGAGACGAAGACCGAGAAGACAAGCTAGAGAGCGAGGAGGGAGACCGGACAGTCCGAGGACTGTCAGACAACCCGTGAGATTTTCCGTAGGCGAGCAAGGACTCGATCTTCCCTGTAATGGGCGCTTCCCCATCGTCGTCGTCCTCGCCTTCAGCGTCTTCGTCAGAGCCATACTGCAGATTACCCAGAATCGCAGAGCCCCTGGAGATGGGCGAGATGAAGACATCGTCCGCATGCCAGAAACCGCCTGGGGAAGAATCAAACAGGCGCTCAAAGGGGGTGCCAGGGGACAGCCGAGTGAGAGGCTTGGTGTCGCAGGCAGCAAAGAGTCCGTTTGCACGCGCAGGCGAGCCAGGCGACGCCGAAGAGATCAAGGCAGACGGCGACGAGATTCTCACCAAGGGGTTGTTGTCTGCCGGGCTGCAGATGTAGGAAAGTGGGTCGAAACGAGCTGGAAGACTGAGACGTCGACTCCTGAGATAGTCGCGAACACAAGCTTGGAGAGAAAAGGAACACGTCCCCGTGGATTTTGGGCATCGAGAAGCTGTCCTGGGGGTGGTGATCGTCGGAGGCACCTATGTTCTGGCGCTGCTCGTAAGAGTAAGACGGGGCGGCGTAAGAGCACACAGAAGCAGCCATGTCGTATATATGCTTATCCTCTTGGTCTCAGTACACTTTTGTGCGTCGGTTTTGCCAGCTAGGAACCCTCTGGAGTGCGTACGCGCTGCCCAACGCGGTTTTTTTCGCGAGGGGGATGGTGGAGGTTGAGGAGGACGCGGTGTTTGTGCACTATTTGGGCGACACCGCCACTCAGAAATAGGCCAGCAGTGCGTCGATTATGTAAGCGCACGTTATACCCCTTCCTTCCTGACCTGACACGCTCATCGCTGGCCATGGCTGTCGCCTTCACCCTGATTCTCTCGCTCCTTTGCTTTCTCCAGCTCGCGATACGCACGCATGCAGCCGCGCTGACTACCGCGATTGGGCCGAACGAGCGGATATGCTTCTACGCGGATGTGGACAAGGCAGGGAGAGAAGATTGGTGTACGTCCTGCTCTATGCGAACGCCGTGGACGTGCGTGCTGACAATCGGGCTATTCCTAAAGTTCTACTTCGCTGTACGTACTCTGGTATATAACTCTAACACGTATTGGATTATACCCAACCGCCTCTCGCGCAGGTCCAATCTGGCGGCTCCTTTGACATTGACTTCGAGGTGAAAGACCCGAACGAGAAGACGCTCCTCGACGGCAAGCGCGAGCGGCAGGGCGACTACGTCTTCACCGCGAACACCGTCGGCGAATACTCGTTCTGCTTCGAGAACGACATGTCCACGCTCACCGAGAAGCTCGTCGACTTCGACATCATGGTCGAGTCCGAGCCCCGCCGCGAGCCGTCCGCGAAGCCCGGCCAGATCGCGGACCAGACGAGCGCGCTGGAGGAGAGCATCTTCCGCCTCAACGGCATGCTCATCAACATTAAGCGCACGCAGAAATAGTGAGTGCATGCAGTCGAGGGCATCCTGCAGCGCTTTGGCTGATGTGTTGTTGCAGCTTCCACACGCGAGAGAACCGCGGGTTTGACATCGTGAAGTCTACGAAGAAGTGCGCCCTCTCAAACGTTTATACATTCGGTTCGGCCCCTCACACTCACGCCCTACAGCCGGATGTTCTGGTATACGGTGTTCGAGAGCCTGGCTGTGATCGGCATGGCTGTGTACGTGCTCGCTCGCGTACATTCATCTCCACGATCCGCGCTGATGGTGACTCGCACGCTACAGGGTGCAGGTTTACGTGCTTCAGACGTTCTTCACGAAGACGGGGAGGCGATACAAGGTGTAACTTATTACGACGGTTCCTCTCATGGACGCATATATCCTCGCTTTGCTGTCACGATCTACGTGGGGTGGTGCTCGGCCCTCTGTCTGGCAGGGCGTGCACGGTGTATGCATGGTACGTTAGCCCCTAGTCGCTGTTCGCTACGCGCTTGCGATCGCCCATGGATTGTTTGAGTCCTGCGCTAAGCTTATTCGGTCAAACTGCGAACGACCACGTCGTCAGGCAGCGACGGGCCGCCTGCGGTGGATCCTGACGCTTCAGTCCATGTCAGATGTGTGACTGTTACAGTTGAGGAAACATCTACAAGATCACATCATTGGTCTGTCGCAAACACGAAGGACCACTCCTGCCTCAGCGCCGAATGGACCTGGTGCGAGATAGTAGTAGCCCGTGCTGACTCCGCATCAAGTCCGCTCATGCAGGCTGCAGGCTGCAGCCGCTTCTTCCGATGCTCCTTGAGGCGCCAAGTACACTGCCCGGCGAAGCTATCACACTCAGTTTGCACGGGGCGTTGTTCCACGAAATGCACTCTTGAGACATACGTGAGACGTACCGAGCGCTGAGAGACAGGACACGAAAGTACTGTGCAGCTGATGGTTCGCTTTCACGAGGCCTGTGCATAGAGCCAAAACGTCTTCACGTGTCTCTTCGACTTGGACCACCAGCACGCTGGTCAATATTCAATCGGCGTCGGCGCACTCGCGCAAGGGCTGCCACTGGCCGTACAGTGCGCGACTAACAACCACTCACGATGGCATCGACATTCACTAGGGGATCCCGGACGGCGGCACGAGCTCGACGCTGCCAGTGGACTCGGATGGCGCTGCGCAGCCCGCAGCGAATGTAGCGGCGGAGGACTCGGGAAGAGCATCCTGCCGAGAGGCATGGCCCCGGCCAGGCGTACTGTACTCGGGCTGACGGCCGCGGCTGCGGTTGCATACGCATATGCAGCCCTCCCATGGAATGTCTGAGTCTGAATCTGCGAGGAACCGGGGTGGAGGCAGGCTGGGTGTACTGAAGCATACACCGTGTCCACGGCGAGTGCCTCTGCGACTCCTCCGGTACTGTATGCTGCTCACCTTCGCGTAACGACGGCACCATTCTGTCCATGAGAGGGTGGTGCCGCTGTTGTCGCGGCGTACTCGGCTCGGCTCCGCGTCTTTGCTGCTGAGAGAGTTTGTGGGTTTGCGTGGCGCGGGATGCGCCCGTGTCCGTGTCCGTTCTTCGTCCGAGTCCGACCGACCGACCGACCGCTAGATGTTCGAAGGCTCTTGAGAGGGGTCCGAGGCAACGCAACGTTTGCCGGCCACACGTAGTCGGTAGTCGGGAGGCTCACCGCATAACACGGTTGGTAGCAGGTCTTTCACGAGGCTTGACGGTCGAAAGGCATACGGCATACGTTGCCGTCCGCGACGTTCCACGAGTCGTTGCGCAAGCTCGGGGTGCGTCCGAGCTGTTCAGAGGTCCGTATGACCGGGCTCCGTGTATGCAGAGAGACGGCATCGCAGTATGGGAGGAGGCTTACAAAGGCCGGAGAGGGTGTGTGTGAGCACTGGGCCGGGGGTAGAGGCGGGTGCCAGTGAACGTCGACGCTGCTGTAGTACTTACTTAGGGCGTCTTGGGCGTCGGTAGGAGAAGTGGGGAGGCGGAGAACGTCGCTGCACGCCCAGATGGATGGAAGCCCGCTTATCGCCGCTGAGACGGGCTGGAGGACAGAGCGAGTGTCATGGGTGCACGCCGGATAGTGACCCCTCCTGTACGCCGACGGCACGCGAGAGAGGCGTTCACTTTCGACGTCGGCGGCTTGGGCGAAAGAGGGCCTGCGCTGCTGTGGGGCGACCGGCGAGGCGGTGGTATATGCCCATCGTGAAGCGATGCCTGAGCAGGCACTTCGCGGTGGTGAGAGGAGATGATGCTGGATGGGTTGGATGTGAGCACGTCCAGTAAGCTCGGTACGTCTGGCCCTTCAAGGTCGAGAGCTCATGGGGTCAAGCTTTGTTGGACGGGGAGACAGGTCGCTCGTACGGCGCAGACTCAGAGCTGCGGCTGCGGCTGTTTGTGGTACGCCCGGCTGGTCATCAGAGACGCTGAGCCTGTAGACTGGAAACACCTGCTGAAAGAAGGCGCGTCATAGCTAACCCAGAGAGATGCTCAGTTCACAAAGCGGGAACAATGACACAGACGCGACCTCGCGATTCTGAAGACTTCAGCCTGGCTCATCTGTTTCCCAAGTGAGTGCGAGTGCCTGGCGAAGACGGCTGAGCACATGCACGCACCGGGAGAATTCGCATGTCTGCCATCTGCGACGCGACATTCGGACGTTTTCTCCGACGCAGGTGACTGATGGATGAACCGAACATTACTATTATTGCGCACCCGGTGCCCGCTGTCTGAAGCGATGAGTATGTGCATAGACTGGGGCCTGGAGTGCGAGCGCCGGGATACGCAAGAGGCGTCGGTACCGACGAGGTGGCTGTGAGCCTGGAAGGCAAGGGACGCGCGGGAGGAAGGTCGAACGTTGTGGAACGCCAAGGGCCTCTCAAATTTTTCTGTACGGTACGTTCAAATTGCTCTGTGGGCAGAATACTAAGTGCAGAAGAAGAGCGAGCGCTGGTCCGTTGAGAGAGAGACGAGAGACGGTTGAGGCGTTCCTGAAGGATGATCGACACTAGCACCCGATCATTCCAGGGGATCGGGAGTGGATCTGGGTGGTTGTGTGCGCCAGTGGGCTCCCTCCGCCACCACTGGTCGGCGTCTATCCTATCTGATAGCGACATGTCCGTGCTCCAGCGTCCTTTCAGCTGCTCCTGGAGTGAAGCGGTGAATAGGGCGGGGCGAGGAGGAGACGGCGGATGGGGCGGAGGGAGGAGGGGACGGAAGACGGATGATGATGACATGGGGGATGGGAATGCGACGGTCGGGAAGATCTAATCAGGAGAGGTGATGGCCGGAAGTGGCATATCTGATAAGCGGAGTTCTGGAGTTATCTGATAAGATCCAGAGCCCTTGTCGGTTGTGGTCTTGATCTCTCCGCTACTGCACTTTACTTACTGCACTCTTATACCGTACCTACCTACAGTACAGGCGAAAATGCAAACCCAGAGCGAAATCAACCGCAGAGGATCATCGTCCGGGTCCGCGTCCGGAGAGAGCAGGCTGGCCAGCGCGTCGGCTGTCGGAATGCATATATAACACCCACTGCTCCCCATCATCCCCCCGCCCTCTCCCTGCCACCCCCTCCTTCTCCGTTCCCCTCCCCTCAGCCTCCCCACCCGACACGACGACGGCGACGACCCCCGCGTGGTCATCATCATCATCATGTCTTACGAGAACGAGAAGCGTGCCTCGCCAGCACTCGACGCCCTCCCAGAGGACGCCATCCCAAAAATTGACCCCTCCCTCGCGGAGAAGATCCAGGAGGAAGAGGACGCCCATCTCGGCGTAAAGACCGTAGAGGCCGCAGAGCGCGTCTACGGCCGCTACTCCAAGTGGTTCCTCTTCGTCGGGTATGTATCGCCCTCCGTCGTCCGACCGTGCTGCATGCATACCTGCCCCACCGTCGGCGCACACCGATAAGTTGCACGCGACTGACGCGCATCATGTCCTAGCATCGCTCTGGCGTCGTACATCTATTCCCTCGATGGCCAAACCACGTACAACTACCTCGCCTTCGCCACCTCCACCTTTGACAAACACGGCCTCATCTCCACCATCCAAGTCGCTCAGTCTATCATCAGTACGTCTGCCCAGTTCCGTTACCATTCTACCGCATTCTCACCTAAATACCTCGCAGTCGCGTGCGGAAAGCCGGTCATTGCAAAGGTCGCCGACGTCTCCTCCCGTGGCACGTCTTACATCGTAGTTCGTGAGTATCCGTTCGTGCCGCACCATTGCCGCGCGCATATATTCGCACCCACATATCGGGCGTCATTCCTGACAACGTTCATCCAGTGCTTTTCTATGTCCTCGGTTACATCGTCATTGCCTCTGCCAACGGTGTCGGTGCGCTCGCAGCTGGTATCATTCTCTACGCCATGTAAGCCTCTTCCATTCCCGCTTTGTATTGAATCACTTGACTCACGTCTCTCCCCAGTGGTTACACGTAAGTCGATCTTCCGGGCACCTCCCCCGGCGCATTTACTCACTGTAACGTTGCTACAGGGGACTGCAACTGCTCAGCCAGATCATCATCGCGGATATCACGACGCTGAAATGGCGTGGATTCGTGTCGTCCATGACCTCCGCGCCTTTCATTATCAACGCCTTCATCGGCTCGAACATCTCTACCTCCATGCTCGAGCACTCGACTTGGCGCTGGGGCTGTAAGTCCGCTTCCCTCAGCATCCTCGCGCCTGCTCGCTTACATCTGTACCTTAGACGGCATGTTCGCGATCCTCGTCCCCGCCTCGCTCTCCCCCCTCATCATCACCCTCTTCTGGGCCGAGCGCAAGGCGAAGAAGCTCGGTCTCGTCGCCGCGCCTGCGCGCAACACGAACTCGCTCCTGCGCAAAGTTTGGCTGTATGCAGAGCAGCTCGACGTCGTCGGCCTCGCGATCCTCGGTACCGCCGTCGCGCTCATCCTCCTTCCCCTCACGCTCGCCCAGGGCGCCAAGGGCCAGTGGGATAACCGTAAGTCAAGTCTTGTGGCGCCTCGCACGTCGAGAGGACGATGCTGACGACGTCTGGTGGGCTTCAGCGTCGATGATCGCGATGATTGTGGTCGGATGCGTGCTCCTGCCTGTGTTCGCGCTTTGGGACATCTACTTCGCGAAGCGCCCCGTCTTCCCGCGCCGCTTCCTCACCAACCGTTCCGTCGTCTTCGCGGCTTGGATCGGCTTCTTCGACTTCGTGAGTCCCCTCTGCCTTCCCCGCATAATATGGCTTACTCACCCGACCTCTCTCCCGCGATGTTTAGTTCTCCTTCTACCTGTCGTTCACGTACCTCTACTCGTTCGTGCTCGTCACCAAGTCCTGGTACGTCCTCCCATGCACACCTCCCACAATGCTGGCTCGTCGCTTACCACCTTTCATGCAGGTCCTTGATCGATGCGACATACTTCAACCAGACACAGACCGTCGCGCTCACCGTCTTCGGTATCGCCGCCGGCTTTGCCATGCGTTTCATCCGCCGCTACAAGGTATGCATGCGCCTCCCCCCCTTTTCCCACCCTTCTTATGGACCTAATCAACCTCTCACTGCACAGTGGGTCCTCACGGCCGGTCTCTGCATCCGTCTGCTCGGCGTCGGGCTCATGATCCACTCTCGCGGTGCGAACGCGTCTGATGCGGAGATCGTCTGGACGCAGCTCCTCCAGGGCATTGGCGGCGGTTTCGCCTCTGTCGCCTCCCAGGTCGGCGCGCAAGCGTCCGTGCCGCACTTGGACGTCGCGATGGTCACCGCCGTCGTCCTCCTCTGGACCGAGATTGGCGGTGCGGTCGGCAGCGGTGTCGGTAAGTCTATCTTTTCTCGTCTCAAACCTCACTTGGTGGGGAGTGTTGTCGTGAGGAGCTAACGCTGACGCGGGCGACCTTCACAGCGGGCGCGATCTGGACGAACACTATGCCGAAGGAGCTCGAGAAGCACCTCCCGAACCTGAACGCGACCGAGCGCGCGACCCTCTTCGGGGACATCACCTCCGTCACCGCGCTCCCCTACGACGACCCCACCCGCCAGGGCGTCATCGCCGGTACGTCTCTATCCCACTCAGCATTGGAGGTGCAGCCATGGTCTGACCCACTCTCGCAGCGTACGGCGACACGATGCGCGACATGCTGATCGCGGCGACCGTGCTCGCGGTCGTGCCGATCGTTCTCTCGCTCGCGATGCCGAACTGGTACCTCGGCGACCGCCAGAACGCGGTCGACGCGGCGGACCTCAAGGGCGAGCGCATCGTCCCCATCGGCGCGGTCGCGCCTGGTGCGGGCGAGGAGGAGAGGAGGGCGCAGGTGTCGGACCCCGAGAAGGCGGAGGGGCGTGATTAGATGGGTACTGGGCAGTGGGCGAGTGGGAGACGTAGAGAGGATGGGTTTCGTGTGTGGTAGGAGTGGGCTTGGTGGAGTTGGTAGAGTGAAGTTGTTTCGTATATGTACTCGTTCCGTAGTAATAATGTTACCGTCGGATGGATCCTCCTCTGCTCTGTTTTCCGAGGCGCGGGGAGGTGGCGACAGCGCCGATGCGCGGTGCCGGAAATGCACATATAGTGTATGCTCCAGGCTAGCATGTCATGAGAGACCGTGGACACGCCGTAGCACGCTGTAGCAGTGATGTGTGCATGCACTGCTCATTCGAGAGCGCTTGGCATTGAGTACGAAGGATGCTTCGGGATGCGTTAGTGTACAGTGTGCACCGTGCGCGTACGGTCTCGCTGCGAAAGCCTCAGACGCCGTACCATGGCTAAACGCGACATTACATACTCCAGAGTACATCGTATATACATCACGTCCTGTCCGAACCAAAGCCTGCCGGTACGGATTAGGCCCTCCCCGGCTCGCCTCCATATCCATACCCCACGCGCGCGCCCATACACCAAGTGCATCACAACCCGGCCGCACCGACAACTTACGACCCTTCCCTCCACCGCACTGCAGCAGCGGGCCAGCTAGAACTCGATCTGCTTCTCGAGGACCTTCCGGATGACGCCGACCATCTCGTGCCGCACCGCACTGGGTACCTCCTCTGCGCACGCGTGAGATGGGCCATGCCATGCCAGGCCAAGACGGTCGGTCAGCGCGGGCGGTACATATGCATGCGGAGCGAGAGAAGGGGGAGGGAGAGTGAAGGGGCTCACCTTCGGCTTGGGGCCAGAGCTCCGCGAGGAGCGTCTCGACGGACAGCCCGCCCGTGGCCTCGGCGGCCCGCGCCATCTCTGCGTGTTTTTGAATCGGCGTCCGTCAGGATGCTCTCACCGGAGAGGACGAGGACGAGGACGAGGACGGACCTTTGCTCTGGTCTTTGAACTTGTCGATCCACCCGCTCTCGTTCAGCTCCCGCGCGAGGCGCGCCGCGATCCTATGTAAGTACAGTAGTAGCAGCGCGTCAGCCCCGCCCGCCCGAGTGTGAGTGCAGAGGCGCGCGGCGACGTACCGGTCCCAGTCGCCGGTCTCGAGCATGCGCCGCTTGAGCGGCGCGTAGAGCGCGGCGTTCCGCCCGTCTTTGGGTGCCACTGTCGAGGGCATGCCTGGTTGCAACGGCGGTGTACCAGGTGTGGGTGGTGGTGGTGGTGGTGGTGGTGGTGGTGGTGGTCGGGGTTCAAGTCCACTGCGCGGGCCGGAGCGCCGGTGGGCTGGATTTGGCAGGTGCGCAAGTACGAACGCCACAACGTTACTCTGAGAAGATATGCGTGGATGAAATTCAGCCGTGCATTCACTAAGTAGAGCGCGGGGCGGCATCCATGAAGCCCATTCACAAACACTTCTACACCGTTCTGTCCATCTGGTAGCTGTGCCGAAGGCAGAGACTGAGTCGAACAGTAATGCACGACAGTCCTCGGTGGCTGCCAGTGAATGTCACGCTTTTGCGCACATTCCCTCACAAGTCGTCCACGAAGCATTCGATCTGCTTCAAAATTCACTACAAGCATCATACACGCAATAAATATATGCGTGTGAAATTTCAAGAGAGAAATGCTGACAGCCGAGGACCATCAGTACATTTGGGAGGCAATCATGCCGCTTGCCACTCAAATATCTCTGCGCCTTCTTCGTCTTTTTTCAAGCGGTCTCCATAGGCAGATTCTAGAGCTCAAGGGAAATCTAGTGCACTACAAATGAGCCAGGTTGCTCAAGAAATGAGTGAGATAGACGCGATTTCGCATTCCTGGTCAACCCATAGTACCGTTGACAAACTCGCTAGGATGCTTAAATGCCATCGGCTAGCGCCCAGCTCTCCGTCTCGACGTTCAGCTCCTTCGAATAGTCGCCGAGCGCGCTAAACACGTCCTTCACCATATTCACATACCGCCGCGTCCACCTAAATCCCTCAAACATCGCCTTCGTGTAGTCCCAATACTCCGGATAGAATCCCGCGGTCTCCCAGTCGACGATCCCGGATACACCCCAGCCGAGCCTGCCGTCCGCGTGCACGGCACGGTCGATGAGGATGTTCCGAGCGTTCAGGTCCGCGTGCGTGAACACGATCTTGTGCCCACGACGCGCAGGGTCGTCCGGGAAGCGCATCATCGCGCTGAATGCGGCCTCGTCCCGGAAGGGGCCTATCGGCTGCCAGTCGCGGATGCGGGGCTCGCTACACGCCTCGCCGAGCGTGTTGCAGATGGCCATGTCCGGATTGACCGTCTTGGGGATGGCTCGCAGCTGTGCGAGGTAGTCCTTCAACTGCGCGGCGATGTGGCGGCAGTCATCATCGGAGAGGATGTCCTCGCACAACGCGATAGGTGCGCCTGGCAGACGAGTCATCACGAGGTACGCCTGAGGACGAGAGGCTGCACCAGTGCCGGACGGCTCCTTGACGACCAGGTCAATTGGCTTCGGGACAGGAATGGAGGTGTACTTCTGAACCATCTGCAGGGCATTGAACTCGTTACGGCATCTATCGGGATTGCCTCGAGATCTGATGTATAGTCCGAACGGCACCCTCTGGACGCGTTGCACTGTGCCCCCCGGGTTGTACTTCCGCTGGCCGAGCTTCAGCAGCATGTCGTAGGCCGCGATGCGCATTCTGCTCGGGAACAGGAGCCAGATGGCGTGGAATAGCCTACTGGGGAAGAGATTCCAAAGCGAGAACCACTTCCAACGCCGAGCGGGAGGCGCGCTGGGTGGCATAGGGTGAATGGCAGCCGGTCGCATCGTGCTATGCAGTATATCTGGCGCGATTTCCTTGGCGAGCTCAGTGTATTGAAGGCTCCGGCAGAGTCGGGCGTGCGTGCCTACGAAGCGCGGATCGACTGTTTCGATGCCCGAGCGCGAGTGGTCACCCAGCAGCGGATACTGGCCATCCACCTCAATAGGATTATAGAACCCGATAGAGACCTTCCTTGACCAGGTACTGAAGTAGGGTCGGACTCAAGAATTGGAGCACAAGAAATAGTGAAGTGTGGCTGATCACACTGACCTCAATCATGGATGGCTGCAATCTGACCAACTTGATCAGTCCCTGTGCGTATGCACGCGCTGCAGACTGTCGGACCAGCCAATGGTTCCGACAGGGCGGCATGCGCTGGGGATTTCTGGCAAAAGAGAGCCACCAATCCCGATAGGATGGTCCGAAGAAAACGCCGAGTACGTTCATAATCCGATCCTTCAGAGCCACGATCATGGTGAGGCCTCAAAATTTGAGACTCAAATGGAATGCCGTGTATGAAAGGTGGGACACACATTTTCCGTGAGCCACCCCGACGGACAGGGCAGAATGGGTGCAACCACAAGGGGATCCCTCCGTGTACCAGACTTCCCTGTTATGCAACATTTACCGCCGTCTCGTTTAGAGATTGCAGCGCGTGAGTTGGCATCGGGAGTTGGCGGAGGAGTACCGTGCTCGATAACTTGAAACTTCAGTGAAGGAAGCGTAGCCAAGGATGATAACGGACGTACGAGCACTGATGATGTACGTCCAATCGGAAACTAAAGACGGTCCTTCTCCAGCAGACAATCTGCCGCGAACATAACGAGCTGCAGCAATGGGATCAACGGCGTCAGTGACGAAGCATCTGAGGAGCGGTTCAGACTGGATGTCGTAGGTCCATCTCCTCAATTAGAGCAAGAACGCTCGTAACGTCCTCGTGAGCCAACGGAAGCATGGGTAACGGTGATTGCAGGGAGTAAATCGACGAATTTCGAGGGATTCAGAGGACTCGGACGCGCTATGCTGCACTGGACGACCAGTCTTGCAATGAGCCCCAGTGAGAAACAGCGGCCCCCGGATTGGATTCGGCGCAGTCGTACGCCAGTAGTACATACAGTATCGGCCGGTTTAGGCTTTCGGCGTCTGAAGGCCCATGTCCATGGACCATTTGGCAGAATCATGTCGGACGCTGTCCATATGCGAGCATTTTGGACAACGAAGATCGGACGGAGTGGACAGCTTGTCGGAAATTTCTGTCGCGCTGTCCATTCCCCCTCGTCCACTGTCCAAATCCTCTGTGTGACTGTCCATGGCCCGCCAGAGCGTCAATTAATCAAGGGTCTGCACTGGCTCCCTTTTTCAAGCTGCGTACTCTCGAGAATCACCGAAAGGCCAGACATACAAGCCCTTGACTGTCATGATTGGTATGCTCGTCCAGCTGAAAGTCCGTCGTGCAGAAATACAACGCCCATCGCGTAAGGTATCTACAATGAATCCCTCGCAACGCCACCTCCTCACAGAATCTCCTCCATCGCCCTCCAATGCTCCTGCAAGCGCGCCTCGACACCGCCCTGACCGCCTTTGCGCACGCTTTCCTTCATCCCCAGCCCCGCCTCCTCGAGTCTCTGCAGCACATTCACGTACACCTCCTTCGCCGTCGGACCCTGCACGCCGCGTGCCCTCACGCCCCCGTCGAGGATCTGCAGTGTTGCGAAGGCCACGGGGAGCCCGACTGTGCGCGACATGGCCGAGGCCTCGGGCGTGCCGTACGTGATCAGCGAGGACGTGTGGATCTCCTCTTGGGCGTTGGACGCGTTGAGAGGCGCGGTCGCGCCTCTGGGACGCGCGACGATCTCGTGCGAGAGCACGACGAGGTCGCGCTCGCCGGGGTTGTAGCGCAGCTTGTGCGCGAGGAGGGAGGCGAACATGTCGATCGGCGCCGTGGGCTTGCTCGGGAGCGGCGGGAGAGAGGCGTCGTACGACGTGTCCATGTTCGCTGCGTACTCGGACAGCGAAGAGGGGACGATGGAGAGCCAGTGGAGCGCCTGCAGGACGTCGTCGCGCTGCGCTGCGGGGAGGACGCTGTGCAGCGCGGAGCGGACGGAGGCGGGGTCGTCCATGATCAGCGTCCCGAGCTTCTTCTCCAGGGCTTGGCCGACGAGGGAGTTCCAGTGGTGCGGGTTCACGCGTGCGGAGGACTCCAGGAGTCCGATGGACTTGAATGCGTGCATGAGGTCGGCGAACCCAGGATAGCGTAGCGTTCCGCGGAAGATGGTCCGGACGCCGTCGAGAGGCTTTAGCCCGTACACGTCTGCGTAGGGAAGACTGTCCCGGTTCGCGAGGCCCTCGAATTTGAGGACGTTCGAGAGCGGGACGTCGGGGACGTACTTGCGCAGCAGGTCGTCGCCGTCGATGGCGCATTCCTGTCACAGTCGATCTGTCGTCAATTTTCATGTTCTCCTTGCCACGCATGAAGCGGCACGCACCTCGCCTCTGAGCTTGAACCTGGCCGGGTTGGACGCGGCGCTCAAGACCCCCTTCGGGCTCCAGCTGAACTTGTACCCGAGCGGAACGTCGGCACACTCCGGCGCAGGCAGACCACCGCAGAATGACGTGAACGACACGGTCTCCTTCCCCTCTGCGCGCAGAGATTCGAGGAGCGACATGGCCGAGCAGTGGTCGATGCCCGGGTCGAGCCCGATCTCGTTCATGAGCACGACGTCCGCCGCGACGGCACTGTGGACGACACGCAGGATGTCAGGGATGAGTTCATATCATTGCGCATAGCGTTTGGACATACCGGTCGTGCAGGTTTCGCATGGCTGGTGAGATGTAAGATGCCGTGACGAGGTGCTTCTGGTTGCGGATGCATAGTTCTGCGACCGCAGGATGGAACGGCACCGGCAACAAACTAGATTTTCGCGGCATAAGGTCAGTACGAGTTGTCACTGTCAGGGCATGACTCCGAAAGACTGACCTGATCACGACATCCGATTGGGCCACGAGTCTCTCAACGGCGGCAGGATCGTTCACGTCAACGAGCACGGGCGTTGCGTTCGAATATGGCGCAGTCAACCGCTTTGCGTCTTCCAACGAGTTACTCGCTGAGACATCGTCAGCGCCCGTTCGCTTACTGATCCCAGGCATCATGCAGAGAATGGAATGACGCTAACCGACAACTAGCTGGACGTCCGGACGTCTGCACAGTTCTGCAGCTGCCGGAGGCGCGACCATTCCGCTGCCCAGCATAAGCACCTTCTTCTTCGGCTGCACGCCGGTGTGAGCAGGTTTCGTACTCTCGACGTTGATCGTCTGTCCCGTCGTCGCGGTCGCTGTAGCCTTGACACTGTCCTTCCACACCCCCAACGGCTTTCGCAGCCACTCGAACGAGACGCTGAGTTCGCCGCCTCTCGCAACTGTCGCGCGTTCGAGCGCCTCGTGGATCTTCTTCTCTCCTGGAGTGGGATTATGCTCATCCGTATGAGAGTAGCATGAGATGATAGAGCGGAGGTATGGGAGGAATGCCTTGGAGAAGTGTTGGGATGCTTCGAGAGGGAGTGCGGTAGGCAGGATATCGACGGCCATCATCGTGACGGAGGGAAGATGCGCGGGAAGCGTTGGTGGACGCGTGGTGTAGAAGGGCGAAGAGAGGGTGGTGTGACGCGAGAGGAATTCAAGGCCGCCCTGGGTCAATGCACGTTATTATGTGAGTCGGTGTGATAGAATAGCATATCCTCAGGTACTGACCTCGACATCGCAGCTAATGTCGCCGACACAGGCAAAACGGCCCTTGCCCAGCGTCTGCGCGATCTCAAGAGTGGTGGTGAGGTTCTCGTTCGTCATGAGCCGTGGGTAGCCTGGAGCCCATCCCGCGCCATGGAGGAGTAGCGACAAATAAGGAGCGACCTGTACGTGGCGAAAGCTCGAGTTGAGATTTAGGCGCTATTGAAGAGGACAGGGACGGACCTTGGTGTGGAACTCGGATACGTATTGGTCGGGGTGCGCATAATAATCTGACCGCTCGAAAGGACGACCGTCACGTCTCACGAAATAGTCTTTCGCGTGCGCGTGAACGACGTACACCTACAGCCGGTCAGTACATCTTCTCCAGGGCAGTATCCGTCGGTCTCACCTTGCGCAGGTCGGTGTCTGGAAGGGCGCAAAGGTGAGTAACTCTGCTGAGCGCGATCGACGGAGGTGACGTACTAGGATCGGTGACAACACTGTGCAACTGGTCAACGGTGATCGTCTGAATTGGAAGGTCTTCGAGAATGGCAAGGCATCCCTCCGCGACCTTGCCCGTCCTAACACAATCTCAGTCCGCCGATCCAAGAAACTTGAGAATCGCACGTACCCAGTGACACCAATAACCAAAGGACCGAGGCTCTTCGGGGTGCCGTCCGCGCTGATCCTCGCCCCAACGACGTCTCGCAATATGGAACGGATAGATGCCAATGAAGGTTGGGTATGGGGACGTGGGGTATACTACGCGGAGGCGACGACTTTGAGGTTAGCTATGGTGCTTTTCACAACTTGAACATGCCAGGCGTACCAAGAAGGGACTTGCTACGCCAATCTCTAGATGGGCATGCGCCATCGCGCAGAGAGCCTCTAGCGCTCCAGCAACTGAAGTGGGAGAATTGAAATTAGCACGACGCGTTCATAGCTATAGATTCGTGGCTCAAAGCTTGACCGGCGTGGAAGGAGCCGAGAGCGCCATGTACGCTGGCCTTCACGGTGGCTGCATAGGTCGTACTCGTGCGTATTCGCGACATAGGCGTCTGCGACGTAAGTAGCCCGTTCGACTACGCTGGGACTTTGACTGCGTGACATTCACAAGGATGTAGCAGCATTATCAGGAATGTCCGGCATGACCCCCAAGAGCTCAAAGCCATGAGTATCTGAGGGGGATCCAGTTCATGACGTCGTGCAATGGCTGGTACTGAGCTCTTGTATCGTCTACGCCTGCCTTGTGGACTGTGGCAGCCATAACCCAGTCGTCCATAGACCACCGACATTTGCATCCTCACAGCTGTACAGAGAATGCAGTCAACTAGTGAGAGCGCTCACCTCCAGCAAACCATCCAAAGCCGACGGTACGCTTGCCATCCTCACCAGTGAGGAGTTCGTAGTCTATCAGACGCGGAAGCAGAGCGCCGCCCTCGGGCGCGCTCCGGTTCTCGGAGGCAAGGAACTTGGAGAGCAGCTCCATATTGTAGAGCTGCCCTTTCACGGTATGCGAGAACATCACTTGCGTTCGTGGAACCAACGGAGAGTGGCGAGCGCCCTGAGGATTTGCAGCGGGTGCGGGCAATGGGTCTGTGAGTACCTCGGGAAGAGGAGTCTCCTTGATGCCGACAATGACGTGTGCGGGCTGCAGAGTGGGGTGCAGTTTCGCTCCCGCCTAATGGCAGATTGTGGTGAGAACATATTCATGCGTCAAAGGATGTAGCTTTACTCGCCTTGAGAAAGTCATTGGCGGTGAACACTCGTCTCTCGCACGGCTGCACTAGGACCTCAACACCGTCCTTCTCAACGAGTTCGTTCACGGCGTCAGGCGTGAGCGGGCATCGTCGCTCCCAGATGCGCGCGGGATCCTCGCGTCGGATGCCTATGGTGAGCTTTGCAGCTCGCGATGGGATAGTATGGTAGGCACGACGAGCGGCGGAACGGAGGGCAAGTGGTGAGCGTCGGAGGACGGTCATGTCTACATGCAAGTAGTAAGGTATACCAGACGATTGTGCGGAGGGAGATGATGGTGGTCGGGAGTCAAGAAGGCGGGCTCGGTGTCGGTTCGCATGACCCTGGCGGTGAGAGGGCGCGTAGCATGATCCGAGCCGCTGTGAGGACCATGACAGCCCGAGTGACGAGCGTCCGACGGCAGCACACCGCCCGCCATGCTCTGTGGTCTGATGTCGGTCGCTTCGCGGAGGAGATTTGTCCGTTTGCCATAGAACACGGCTGCTTATCGAGACCTCCGTGAATGAGAATGAGAGATAACAGAGTGAATGTTGCGAGAGACGGAGCGCGCGAGTGGCATGGGCGGGATTCAGACCAGCAAGCGCCCAAGCGCGTCGCGTCTCCACACGTGATCCTTCCTCTTTCCGGTTCAACTCTCAGGTCGACTTGAATCCCTTCGCCCCTCGCAAGTTGCAAGCCAGACCACACATAGAGCAAGATATATTGTATGCTCTGGCTCTGTGAACGCTACGTTCCACATTGTCCAGGTGAGATGTGAACGCGAAGCACCGCTAGCAGTCGGAAGCCACAGCTGCAATGGTCGAGTGTTGACGTTGAGGGCTGATTTCGAAGTGCCAGTTGATCGTCAATACTTCAGTTCTTCCTCTGTGTAGGACGTTTTCGTAGCCTGAACCTGTGAGCAGCGTGGCCTTACGACCCAGTCCTCGATCGCCTCGACTTCTACAAGTCTACAAGTCCACAGAACTCGTGATACTCCGGAATGGCAACTTTAGCGCAGGGTTGCTCTAGCACACACAATCTGCATAAAAGATACTCGAAGACTCATAGCAAAGATGTTCTCTTTACTGGGGGATGAAGCCAGCTGCTCCCGACATCTCCCGTCAGCAAAAGGCGTGTGCACTTCTCACTGCTCCTTCCCACGACTCTCATGAACAATCCACAGGCCAACCACTATTGCATCCGCGGACACGCCTTGTCGTCGCCTTCCATGTTGTGCGCTGCGCTTTCGGCTTACTTTGCCACTCCGCAGATCCATGACGTCCCCAGGAGCCTATGTGACATCTCCCACTCGTTCAAACGGTGCGCATAATACGGCATCATGGCCCGATGACGCCGACTTCTTCTAGCACCCGTCCTATAAGATGGTTGCGTGCCTGGGCCTGTTGGGAGGGGTTGACCATCTACGACCTTGCATCCTTTGTTGCTCGCTCGCAATTCGCATGGCGCACGCCTGTTCGTGAAGCGCAGGGCTAACGAGGAACAAGCCACTCTATCTCCTCACTGTTCTGGAGAGCAGATGGAGTACGGGTGGTGAGGCAGGTCTCAATGTTGAAGAGGTCTCTGCAGCTCTCCGGAAGATCCTCACCGGCTTGCCCATGTATGCGTGTATGCTGCGCCATCATGCATCGCAGTACCTGGCGTTCTAGTACGTCCGCTGAGTGCTTTCTGGCTGGATTTCACAGCTGACATTTGTTCCGTATACAGCGCACGACGGCGTGGACCGGCGGTTCCGCGTTGACTGCAGCGCGCGCTCCCCTTGCCCCATTATGCCAATGCGCCTCCCCGGCTCTATGTTAGACCTGTTGTGCTTCAACAATTGGCGCAAATTGTGATATGCCCTAGGACATGCGCGTCAAAAGTGCGGCAGGTATGGCTCCCCAAATGGGAGGTTCAGGGCGCTTTCAGGCGGTTTGTAGGCATTCGACACCATGTCTAGACGTAAGCCTCCGCTGTCATCCTCACACACATACTCATGGTGTTGACTTCCATCGATATCAGACAGTACAATCAGGCCCTACTCCCATCTCCTGGAATCTCCGCCTCTCATAACCTGACAGCGCGTACCTCGGTCATACCGGCCGGCAGGCCACATTCGGTCCGTTGGTCACTCAATTATTATCAATGTGTCTCTGGTCCTGCGCTTCTTCCATCTCACGTCCCCAAAAACAAGCCGTGATTCCCCAGCTTTCCCCTACAGTCATTATACTTCTTGCAATCCACAGTACATTTCTATCGACCAACCATCCTCTAGATGCTTCGCAACGGTAAGTTCCGGGTTCAGTCTAATTCCTCTTCCGCGCCGCAATCCGAGAATAACCAGGTCCTGTCACATCCTTTGCATCTCGTAGGGTCTCCCATCGGTCTGGTCCACTATGATTGGGCCGCGCCTGGCGCATCATTACCAAGGCTACTTGCCGGCCAAATGCTTTGCGCATACTCGGAAGTGCAGGCATATACAGGCAAATTAACTATATGTTATAGTGTTCTGAATTGGCGCTGCTTGATGGTACTACCTCTCCGCCGATGCTGTCTACTTGCGCCTCTCGGTCGACCCAGAGTCGGCACGAACGTTGCACAGCAATTCGTGTAACGCCCATTCTAACGCCTCAATGTCATACTTCCCCAGCCCCAGCCATACTCGCTCGCCCACAGTTGGCTGTGCGCGTTCACGAACAGGCACACCTCGCCGCCCGGCTCTCAAAGCGGAGGATTGTACCTCGCGCGGGAGCACTTCGACGTCGCCCATGCCGCGCTCGGACCATTCAAAGCGTCCTATCGAACTCCCGCGGGGCAGTCTGTCTGCTGCTTTCGTGCCTCGTTGCCATACCTCGTCTGTCCGACCAACGGGGTGTGCCTCTCATGGGACCTGACCCGGATCCGCGGTATAACGTATTCGAGTGCTTCAGCCTCGTCGTCGGCGTAGTGGTGCCACCCGGTGGTTGGAGGGATTTGTGGGTTTACGTCCCGAGTCACCGAGCTCTGACGTCCCGGCGGACGTACCGCTGTCCTTCTGTCTCAGCGCAAACGAACGTCATTCCCATCCGCGTCCGGTCTGGCTAACGACTCGCCTCTTTTTGGACGACAACGGGACAGGATGACGCGGGTCGGATGGGCATAAAAAGCCCCATACATTCCCGAGGCATCCTCAGCTCACCAGCTCTCTTCTGCTGCAGCCTCTACTTTTCCACTTCGTTCCTAACAAGACAAGCGATGAAGGCCTTCACCGCACTCGTCTCTATCTGCGCCGTCGCCGCCGGCAGCTATGCGCTTATCATGCGTGAGCTCTACCCTTCAGCGCACCAAGTGACTGACCGACGCGACCTTTGTTAACTGCAGCCCGCGACGACTCGGCCGTCTGTGCTGGTGCTCGCATAGTTTCTACGTCCGAAGTTGCTGTCGATGGCAAGACCGTCGAGCTCACCACCTTTGAGTGCGGTGCCGCTGCCATCCACGCAGACGATGGTCAGCTCTCTCGACGTTGCAGTCCTGTCTGAGGGCTGAAATCTGTTGCAATGGATGATGAACAGCGAGTGCCACTCTCAGCTCGACTACGTTCGGCCCCACGTCCATCGTCAGTGCCAACGCTCCTATTCCGACCGCGAACGTGTGCGGCGAGATCTGTGCGTGATCCTGGATATACTGGAATAGACACATTTCCTGACCGGGCGAGCTCGCACCGTTTGGTCAGGCAACAACGTCTGCGGAGACAGTGGCAACCTTCCGCCGGTGACCGAGGACTGCCAGACGATCTTCAACGCGATCACCATCCTGAACGGGTCCATCTGTACGTCTCTAGACCTTGTCTCTCCTGTTACATGCCGAGCACTCACGCTCGTCCGCAGCCCCCTCGTTCGAGGTCGACCCGAACCACGCCCAGACGCTCACATTCGGGACGTGCCGCTTCTTCTTCCAGAACTTCTCGCCCCTCCCGATGTCGAACTGCTGGCTCTCGTTCGTGAGTAACCCCTCCTATCTCCGTGAACTCTGAACTTTCCCGCTTTGCGGAGACTGTCCGGCTTGCCGCAGTACTAGCACCGTGCCCCATGCTTCCCGCACATCTATGCCGATCATATACCGGCTGTGTACCGAGACTGACTATCGGGCTGTATTTGTAGGTGCAAATCGCGAGTGCGGCGGCTAGCGCCTGCCTGCCTCCCGTTCAGCCCGTCAACTCCGAGGGTATTTGCGTTGCTCCCGACGCTACCTGGCGCGTTGGGTACGTGTCTTTGGGTGCATCTGCCTGTGACCATCTGCTCAATGCGGGGCTCTACTTTCCAGCGTCGCGCACTCTTGAGTACACCTCAGCGAATTGCGCTTCAGGTCAACCGGCGAATTGAAGTTTCTCGAGAGAACCTTGTCTCCTCCTGTTCTGTACCTCCGTATCTGGGACTGCGTAGTTGTGCTACATGTTGTTTGAAGAGGAGTATCTGTTCATCCTTTGTTTGTTCAATACTATGGGAACATTTTCGGGCCATGAAGTGCCTTTGAAGCGATTGTCATCAAACCAAATTGAAACAAAGCATTCAACGCTTAGGCTCTGGCAGGCGTCCCGATGGTACCTCGCTTGCATCAGTTCCTTAAGGCTCTATGTCCAAGGGTGATTTACCTTGGACAGGATAGCTCATTCAGGCTTTACTTCGGTACCCCTCTGTCTGCGAAGAGCGTGGAGAATCATAAGATGTCATGAGCACCCGAGTGGGTGATTCATTCATGATTAGAGGAATAGTATGTCAATATCTACTGACGCATGAGCCATACCGATTGGCCCGAGCGCTTGCCTCTAACCACAGGTTGGAGAGTGACCACGTTGTCGATTTGACCGACCTCGTCTTGTCCGACTATATGTCACTGCATATCACTTCTGATGTATGTGCATGCAGACTCGCCGGGCGAGTTCAGAGTTCCAGACTCAACCTCCGCTCGTCACAGTGTCCAGGCCCGGCACACCAAGCCAGCGTAGTATGCATCCGAGGTAATCCACCCTCTATCGCCTCTCATATAACTGACACATCTTTCAAGTGTATCAGGATTGATGCTTTGCACCCATAGATGCCGCGATCTATCGTCGGTGCCATACTAGCAGTCCAGGTCCAACAGCTCGATGTCCTTGGCCCGCAGGCACAGCGCAGCCTTCTGGTTGCATCACAGAACAGGTCGCACCCGAGCGGCTTTCCCATGATGCGCATGATGCACGTCTGCAATACCGTCTATATCTTGCCATCCTTCTTGCCTGGGCTTCGGAGGAGGCCCGCAAATGCATCACCTGTCATTGTCAACGCTCGCCAGTGCAGAGGAAGAGCGCTGCGGGTCCTGTGCCGTTTCGGCGATAGTCATCTCAGAACTCCGCCCTCGTTCTCACCGCACGCAAGGGGCCGGGTAGAATGCTAACGAACTCCAGCAGCATGAGGCGTGCCTGTCTCTACTGTGCAGAAAAAGCGCGAAAGCTGATACGATCGGTCGCTGTATGGCTTTCGTGTTGAGACCACCTTGGCATGGTGGCTCTGGTGCGTGCTAGGCCTGGTGGGCACATGGCGGTGAGAGTCCAATGAGCTTATTGCGCAAAGAATCTCATCGCGAATACAGGTATCCACTCGAGGTGCTGGAAAGACGTAAGGATTGTGGTAGGCTGGTCATCAACTGACCTTTTCGTTTGTGCTGATGGGATCGTTTCTAGTATTGTCGCTGTCTTTTGATCGGTTGGAAGAAAATCCGGTGTGAACAACGCACCTCCGGTGTGCCTCGTATTGGACGACACCGTCAGACTAGCGTCGTCCTTCGCTGGCCAATCGCTTTCTATGTCCACTATTGCAACTCTGTTCCCGCGGGCGTCCCCCTTCGCCATGTCCTTTTCGCCTGTATCGCCATAATCGCCAAAACGTCGTCTGCGGCTTCTTGTCATCTTCTGCGCGGACGTTGATAGACTCAACAATCATACGGTAGGACGTGCCATTTAGTATTGCTGACTTCCATTCCAGGGGTGGACGTCGGCAGAATACCACGTCCTCCGCCTCTTTCCCGGTATTGGGACTTGGCTCCCGCGCACGATGCCTGAATGGCACCTTCTGGCGGTTCGAGATGGACGGCCTCGTTAGCCGTCGGCCTTCCTGAGCTTAATCCCGGAAGACCATTGACCGGCACAAACGCGCCTCTCCAGCCTCTCCTCGTCTGTATTCCGCATTCCCCACTCCACCTCGCGCACACACCAGCGGCCTCTTCGCGCGCTCTAGGCACTGGGAAATGACTTGCGATGTGCCTGGACGGCCGCGCTGCCCAGTGCCTTACTCTTCCAAGACGCCTGCGACGTGATACAGTGCGCGGAAACGTCGCTCCCATCCCCGCCTCGTCCACCAAATCTCCCTCCCGTGCGCGGGGGATCTGCACGCGGCATCAGACCAGACGAGGACGGCTCTCGACTGGCCAGGACGCGAGCCGTGACATGTTCCGGGGACGCGCCCACGTCCGATTTGCGCGTCCACCACGGTGTGTTCCTTCTTTGCCGCGGCTTGCAAGTACAGTAAGCCATGGCGGCATTCGTGCCTACCAACCTCGCCTTGATGCGACGACGCAGCGGCGTATATAATCTGGAAGGCGTCCAGCCAGGCACCCCAGGGCGCCGACGTACTCCCTTTCTCTCGAACACAGGCCAAACATGAAGCCGACTCTCGCCCTCCTCGTCATCCTTGCGGCCGCACAGAGCGCCCTGGCGCTGAACGCGCCGCACATACGCAGTACGTCCGCCCCCGTCCGCATCCCGCTGACGCATCGTGCTGAGTGACGACCACGTGTAGTACGACAGGATACGAACGCTACGAGCGGCCTGGTATGTCAGGGCGCGAGTGTGGTGTCGAACACGACGTTCGTCGCCGGCGCGGCGACGCTGGAGATCGCGAAGTTCTCATGCGCGCCCGTCTCGCCGTTCATCCAGGCGCACGGGGGCGGGCTCCTGGGCTGGCTCGGCGGCCTTCTGGGGTGGCTCTTCCCGTTCCCGCCTCCGGTGCACAAGCCGAAGCCGACGACGGTGACGAAGGTGTCGACGGCGACGAAGACGGCGACGGTGGTGTCGACCGCGACCGCCGTCACCACTGCGACCGCGACAGAAACCGCGACAGAGACAGAGACTAAGACCGCGACAGAGACGGAGACGGAGACGGCGACGAGCGCGACGACGGTGGTGGAGAGCACGACGGACACCGCGACTGTGACGGTCACGCAGACGGCGTCGCCGCCGACGTCCACTGCGACCGACGTCTGCGGCGAAATCTGTCAGTACTTTTTGGCTGCTCGGACTCTAACGACTGAGTACGGGTATGGTATAGAGTCTGCGCTGACGTCCTGCGGTGCCGTCATACAGGCACGACCGTGTGCGGCGAGTCCGGCCAGCTCCCGCCCGACAGCGAAGACTGCGCGACGCTCGTCGACTCCATCACCATCCTCAACGGCCAGATCCGTACGTCCCATCCCGCCCATCCATGACGCCGCGTGGCTTAGAGAGGGGTACTAACGCGCACTCTCGACGAACGCCGTGTGCAGCGCCGACGTTCACCGTCGAGCCGGACCACGTCCAGACGATCACCTTCGGCACCTGCCGCTTCTTCTTTGAGAACGTCGGCCCCGAGCCGCTCGAGTACTGCTGGCTCTCGCTCGTGCGTCCCGGGTCCTCTCTCTCCTCTCCTCTCCTCACTCACCTTACCACGACCAGGCCCAAACGGCAAGCGCGTCCGCGAGCGCGTGCTTCCCGCCCACGCAGCCCGTCATGTCCGAGGGTCTGTGCATCGCGAGCGACGCGCTCTGGGAAGTCGGGTGCGTCTCTGTCGTTTGTTTCCGTATTTGGTCGAGTGGTTGGCTGGTCAATGCTGATGGGTTGCTGCTCGCTACAGCGTCGCGCATTCGTGAAGGGGGCGATCTCGAGGCTGGTAAAGTGCGCAATTGTTGTGAGAGGTCTGGTGGAACGCGAGGGAGGGGTGGTGGGAAGGATGAGCGCTGCGGTTCTCTTGGCACTCGGATTCGACTGTGGGACACTGGCGTCGTGCTCTTGTTTTTGTATCAGATGTCTCTCATATGGGATGGAGCAGTACTTGTGCTCTGTATCGGCGCGCGAAGGATACCTCCTCTACGCGCGCCCAGCGCGGGTGTCACTTGAAGCCTGCAAATCAAGGAGAGCACAGAAATGCAATAATCGTTCCGAATACACTATACACGTCAAAGCAGCAACGAATACCATCACGCACGCGGGCCGGGGAGGCGCCTCGTCCAGCACCCGCACCCGCACCAGCTCTAGGCGCGCGCGACGCCTAGATGGGCTTGATCTTGAAGTGCAGCGAGATGAGGGAGAATATCAAGCACTGGCGGGAGTGCGCGGAGCGTGAGCACGTTTCGACGTGCATGGGGGCGCACACGGCATGCACGCACCTTCAAGTCCTGCACGAGGTAGTAGAACACGCGCAGGCCCTCTGGGTCCTCGCTGTCCTGGATGTCGACCAGCGAGCCGATCTTCGCCGTCTGCATGTGCACATGCACGCGTCAGCTCCTGTGATACAACACGACACGACATAAAAGGGGGGGGGGGAGGGACGCACCTCAAAGGCGATGTGGTCGTTGCCGATGCGGATCTCGAGCTCCTGCTTGCCGACGATGTTCTTCTTGGGCCAGTTGGTGTCGTCTTCCCTGGAGGCAGGACGGGTGTTGGGTCAGCGGTCCGTAGACGAGGGAGGGACGCTTACTTTGTGATCTCGCTCGACTCGATGATCCGCTTGAGCTCTTTCACGACGAGGGGCCCGACCCACACTGTGCGCGACGCATCGGTTAGCTCACTCCTGCCTTTGCGCTCGTCCGGGAGTGGGAGTGGAGGAGGGAGAAGGAAGGGACAAGACGCGACGCACTCTCTTTGCGGATGAGGCTGTCGTTGCGGTAGTTTGAGTTGTTCGCGTAGCGCAGCCGGCCGTGCGAGTACTCGAACTCAAGGAATTCGTGGCCGTGCTTGCCAGAGTGTCCTGTACTGCGTCGCTCGTCAGCGCCCGCGCTCGGACGCGGGTGTTGGTGAAGTGAGAGGGCTTACTAGTATCTGAGAGGGGGGCGTGAGCAAGACGCTTCAGAGTCCTGCACACGCCGTGGCGCTTTCTTCGTACCTCAGGTAGAACGGGTCGTTTTCGTAGGACGTCATCTTGGACGGGAAAAGATGAAGAACGGGGAGCAGAGGTGGTGATAGTGGATGGCGAGAGAGAGCGAGGATGCGCGAGGCGGGAGAACGAACGACGGGCGCCTGTTTTATGTGTGGCACGTGGCGTCTTGAAATGTTCTCCGACTTGCAAGGATACAGTCGGGCGTGGTTGCATGTGGGATGCAGATAGAGACAAGCATTATTAGGATGTAGTATCTAGAGGGCGTACTGCCGTAGTCTATCGTCTAGCCAACTATGAGGATGGCGCGGTGTGCTGGACGGCGCCCTCCGTCGTGGGCGCACCCGCCGCAGCCTTCATCTCCTCCTTCACGATCTGCTCGCCCAACGCCTTCACCTTTTGCGCCCTGGGCACCGCGTCGCTCCCTCTGAGCTGTCCCCTGACCGTCTCCACCGTCTTCGCGCCGATACCGACGGGCGCCCTGGTCCACCTGACCGCGCGCATGCCGACGCCGGCCGCGATGTGCTTTTCGAGGTACTGGACGAGGAGGTCGACGGTGTCGGGGTGCGCGTCCCACGCCTTGATGACGCGCTTGTGCGTCCGGCGTTCAAAGTTCTCCTGGCTCTTCTTGTGCACGAACGGGCCGCGGAGGACGGTCCACAGCCGGCGCTGCGTGGGCAGGTGCACGGGCTTGGAGATGGGGATGCCGAGCGCCGCGGCGGCGTGCCCCGCAAAGTGCACGAAAAAGTCGAGCAGGTTGGGGTGGTAGGACCGGAAGTGGAGGGTCGCGGCGGGGATGCCGTGGGTTTTGGGAAGGTAGTGCGGGGGGCGGACGCCCCGGCCATGGACGATGCTGGATGCGTAGAAAGGCTCAGAGATGTCGGGGATTTGGGACAAGGGCGTGCCGGTCGGGAGAGTGGGCTCTGTCGCCGCGGCGGGAGGCCTAGGAACGAGCGAAGGTCAGTGGCTGGTGAAGACAAGGAGGAGCCAGGCGGTGGGACGTACCGGGAGTTTGTGCTGTTGAAGCGCAGGGATCTCTGCAATGCTGACACCACCGACCTGCATGACCGAGAGAACATGGCGAGAGACGGAGGCCGAGCGTCGTCGTCGCCGTCGTCGTCGTCGTCGCTGGACTTTAGATACTATTACTGTAAGATAGATTCAACACTACAGTGGCAGCGGGGTCGGAACTTGAAAGGTTCGAACTCCGGGCACTCTAGGCGAAGCGATAAGCCCCTAGACTAGGGTTCCAACGAGCGCTTACACCCGAAACGGAAGGAAGTATACCATATATGGAATGTAACCTGCCGGAAAAGAAAGGAGGGCAAGTCCTCGGGGACAGGGGACATCGCCTACGGTCTGAAAGACACAGTACTATTAGTATATGTACTCCGAGTCGGATGTTTCATAGCAATGGTGCTCTTCGTTCTCGACGCTCGCGCGACGTCGAGACGGCGTCGGGAGGATTAGGCGCCGGGGCGGGGGGGGGGGACGCGCGCGCGTCGGGAGCTAAGCGCCGGTGTGTGCCACAGCGGAGTTTGAACCGCAGAGCAAATACGCTGGGAGACACAGTAATGTGAGATGGCATTGGAGGAGCAGGGATCGGACGCGACGTTGCAGATTTACGGATGGGAGGGCGAAGTGGGGCCGTTTGGGCACAAGCACGTTGCTCAGAGTCACTGAAGAAAACAGAGCTTGGAAACTCGCACGCCCGAGCGGGTTCGCGCGAGCGACGGGCGCAGGAGAACGTGGAGAACCTTGCTCTTTGTTTACAGTATCGTGAGTGTCGACCGTGCACGACCAGGCATCCGTGCCATGCCCGACAGCTCTAGCGAGACCCTGTACGATGATTGCGATGGAATAAACGGCGGGACGCCTAGTGTTCCAGGGCTCAACAGATACAGTGATGTCTATGGGTAGGCAACCAAGGTACGTACATACGTGCACGGACGGTTGCTACTTCATCCTGGTGTATGTAATGGAAGTCATTCTCTTTCGATGAAGTGAACTCACAGCGTCGCAGCATGTGATCGTCGGGCACGCGTAAACCTCGCGGATGACGGCCGCTGGGGATACGGTCGACATGCTCTGCAGAAAGGAGACTCTCTAAACGGATGCTCTCGCCGTGTTTGAGCAGGCCCGCAGCGATTCGAGGTCGATGGGGGAACCTGTAGGATCAGGACGTGACTTTGCCCAAGTACGCAACTGAAAGCTTGCCGCTTGCTTGCGACGTCCGCGCTTTGGCAATATGAGCGAGCACGAGTAGGTGGCTGTTGTTGTTCGGCACTCTCAACATGAACTTGCGCTCGCGTGCAAGCCACAAGCATCTGCGTGCTCGTGGGTTTAGGATGAGGTCGGCGTCTGTTGGACTGTCGAGGTTCTCCAGGCGAAGCGCCGGAGGATGATGGGTGAGTATATGACCTTGAGACAAGCGTGTTGTTTCTGAACGCGCGTCCGAGGAAGAGCGAGGGCGATCAGAGTGCTCCTATCAAATAGCAGCTGCGAGCAATGGAGACGGTGAAAGAGAGAGAGAGAGGGCAAGAACGGAGAGGATGGCGGATGGCGTCACTCGGCCTTTTCCGGCGAGTGGGCGTCTGGGCGAGGCTGGGTGGAAATGAACTCAACGCTCTTCAACTTCTCCCCGTCCTCGGTCAATCGTCCCTTGTCCTCCTCCCTCCCTCCTCCTCCTCCCTCCGCCCCTCTCCCCCCTTCTTCCGCCTCCACCGCGTCTTCTCGCTTGTCGACGCGTACACACACCCTCTCGACACCTCAAGACACACATCAACGCGTGCAATGGACCCCTTCACCTTCGGTGGCCGCTACAGGCTCGAGGAGGAAATAGCCATCGGTGGCTGCGGTACGTGTCCACGCACCTCTGTCCATTCCATCGTCGCACTCAACGTTCTTACCCTCACCACCGCCACCACAACCACCACAGGCACCGTCTTCCAGGGCGTACACACCCAAGCAGGCAAAGAAGTCGCCATCAAGCTCGAACCCGCCATCGCAAAATCCTCCCCCCTCAAGCAAGAGTCCAAGATATACAAGACACTCATGGGCGGCCCTGGCGTCCCTTGGCTCAACTGGTCAGGCAAGCAGGGCGACTACAACGTCATGGTCATCGACCTCCTCGGCCCCTCTCTCGAGGACCTATTCCGCATGTGCAACAGGCACTTCTCCCTCAAGACCATCCTCATGCTCGCAGACCAGCTCGTGAGTCTTCCCTCCTCGTTCATTCATTCCGCTCCGACGCCTCGCCGTCGCCGTGCGTCTGCCCTGTGCCACAGTCGTTCATTCCTTCATCTCACGGCGCCTAGCCACAGAGTGGCTAACGGCACTCTTTTCTCACATTCTTCCCATTCCGCTCCTCCTACGGCTGTTGCAATTCCGCACACCGCGTGCGGCTCGCGTTCTGCGAGAATCCAGAACCCCTTCCTATTGTTGACGGCCGTCGCTCCCGGATGCGTTCATTTCCGGTATCCGCCTTCTTGAGCTTCCTCACTCACATCACGCTCTTCTCTCAGATCACTCGGATCGAGTACATCCATTCGCGCGATTTCGTCCACCGCGACATCAAGCCCGCCAACTTTGTCGTTCCAAAGCTCGCTGCGGACGCGTCGGGATCGGACGTCGTCGTGAATGTCATCGACTTTGGGCTCGCGAAGAAATTTCGCGACCCACGCACCGGCGCTCACATTCCGTACCACCAGGACGATCATCATGGCGTCGGGACGTGTCTCTTCGCCGCGATCCCGACCCACCTCGGTGTCGAGGCTAGCCGACGTGACGACCTAGAGTCCCTCGCGTACATGCTCATCTACTTCCTCCGGGGCACGCTGCCGTGGCGGAAGATCAAAGGTAGCTCCGTGTCGGAGACGTGGGACCTCATTCGTGACAAGAAGCTCGAGACCGAGCCCGTCCTCACTGTCGGGCTGCCTCCCGAGTTCGACATATTCTACCGATATGTGCGGGCTCTCGAGTTCGAGGACCTCCCCGACTACGAGGGCCTCCGTGCGCTGTTCCGGGCGCTGGCGGAGCGCCAGGGGATCGTCTACGACGGCCAGTTCGACTGGTGCGTACCCCTCCCAGGCGAAGGCCGCTCGAGCAGCACCCCTGCTTCGGGTGAAGACGCCGCGGCTGGCCGGAAGCGGAAGCGGGTGTGCCGGAGCTGTTCGGCTTGTGCGGCGGCTGCAGAGCGCGCGGCGGCGGCGACAGCGACGAAGAAGGCGGCGGTAGTAGGCCGCGGTCGTGCTCGGGCATAGGTGGGGGCGGGGACCGTTGTGGGCGTGTCATATGCGCGGCTTGTTGTAAGTCTTTTGAGACGTGAGTGCTCTTTTGCCGTCGTGCACTGCGTCTCGATTGTGACTGACATGCGTGGTCTTCTAGCAGGCTTCAGATGAGCCATGTTTGATCATGGCACGGCGCGATGGCAAGGAGACGCGTCGGATGGGACCGGCAGCGGCAAGAGCGGCGAAAAGCAAGATCGGTTATGTTTATATGTTCGGGCTTCGCGTCTTGCGCGCCGTGCGCTGCTCGGTCCCGCCCACACTACTTCGGGGCTTCTCAACACTTCACCTCTATCGTCTCGGAATCGGATGCGGGGTCGGACTTGCCCTCCAGTGACGAAGCCTTCATTTCGCTGAATCGGGCGGGTCCGTATGGCGCCCGTGTATATAGTCCTTCTCTCTGGTGAGACGCTTTTGAGTGACGCTGTTGGTGTCTATTGCAGGTGCTGACAATTAGATGCGCCAGCCCCCAGCCACCCCGCATTCCGCACCTTCCCGTCACCGCCAATAGCCGTCCGCCACCGTTATATGCACCGCGAAAACCCCCTTGCGATCCCCCACCCCCTGCCACACCCCGTCTCAGTCTCGTCCTGGCCAACTTTTTTCGCCCGGGACGAGACGTACGAGGAGACCCGAGAGAACCGTCGCCTTCTGCCGCAGCTCTACTACGTAGTGCTTGCGGCGGGCTAGGCTGGGCTGACCGCGGATTTGTGTCAGCCTCGTCTGGGAGGGCGACGGCGATGTTGTGCGAGTAAGTTACGGAGTATGTATGTATGTATTTCTATATTGTTGCTGTTACTGGTGTCCTGCGATTATACGGCCTCTTTTTTCCTCTTCGGTCGTTGGCGCCTTCGACTCTTTCGTGGAGGTGTCGTCG
Source organism: Trametes sanguinea (assembly GCA_008973685.1). Classification (NCBI taxonomy): domain Eukaryota; kingdom Fungi; phylum Basidiomycota; class Agaricomycetes; order Polyporales; family Polyporaceae; genus Trametes; species Trametes sanguinea. The sequence continues at coordinate 1,002,525 of WAHA01000018.1, forward strand.
TTCGTCGCGTTGTTGCTTTGCACCGCCTTCGCTCGATCGCTTTGTTTGAGCGTACACAAGCATGCGTACGGCGTGCTTCACCCTGCTCTCCCCACACCTCACAACCCCTTTCCCCGCACTCCCGCAGCTCGTTATTAGGTAACGATTACATACGTACGTATGTTCACACTGCTATGCGCGTATGGTATGCACAAGTATGATACACCCACACACACACACACACATGCTCCCACCCTCCTGCTGTTTTCGCGTATGGCATATGATTTATGGATAGATAATATGGCTGCTTCCCTCTCATGCGTGCATATTTGGTGTACAGGAAGGTCCCTCGTGTGCTTTGGAATGTGCTGTGGTGTATATATGGATGGGTTTGCTTGAGCGTGGTGTGGTGCGTGGAGGTCGAGCGAATCGCACTTCAGGTTTGTTGCGGGGATGGGCAGGGGGAGGTTTGGGCATAAGATGGGGAAGAACTTGTGGAGCAACGAGACGTAATTTTACTTGTTGGGTTCGGAGGTAGGTACATATGGGTCCACTGCCAGGCGAGCGGGACAGGCAAGGATGTTAGACTGACCATGAGCTCGAGGGTCGTTGGAGGGAATATGGCTGTGATTGGATATGTTCAGGCTTCTCATCCGGCCTTGATTTCCCGTCATACGCATGCCTTTTATTAATTACGTGTGGTTCATGTCGTGCACGGCCGTATGTCAGCGCCTCTCTGACATTTCTCCCAATTTGGCAAGGGGCTCTGAACAGACGCCCATTTGTGAAAGTTGCGTGCGAGATTTTGGTGCGGCTCTGAGCTCTCCCTCTCATCCATCCACTTTCTACGCTCGCTCTCGCCGGCCGACGCGGCGGTGAACATCTTCTAGACTCTGGGAAATGGCTCCCTCTTTTACTGTTCCGCCGACGCCGACATGGTACACCGCCGTACCACCACTGGAGCCCAAACCCGATCTCCCTACACCCTCTGCCTCCCAGCTCGCCTCCCTGACCGACCGCGCGGCAGGACTGCTCAAGGCGGACGCGGAAAAGTACAAGGAGACGTCCGTGGGGCAGTCCGCGTCGGACGCGCACTTCCTCAAGACGGTGCTCGCGACGGGCACGCTGTCCGACCGGCTGAGCGCGCTCACGCTGCTCGTGCAGGCGAGCCCGGTGCATAACACGGCGGCGCTCGAGACGCTGCGGGCGATGGCGCAGAAGGGGCGCGCGAAGGGCGGGAGGGACGAGGGCATGAAGGCGGTGCGGTGTGTCGTCGATTGGTGGGTTGGGGGTGGGGGCCCCGGGAGGAAGCTCAGGTGAGTGTGTGTTTTGCGTGCGTGCGTGCGGTGGGCGGCGGTAGTGGGTTTGCTGAACGGGTTCGTAGGTACTTCCGTGATCAGCCGCTGCTGCATCCGGGTGTGGACGATGCGCATCTGATGATTTGGTACTTTGAGGACTGGCTGAAGAAGTACTTCTTCTCCATCCTGCAGATCCTCGAGACGTTCTCGCTCGACCCCCTCACCTACGTCCGCACCCAGACCCTCGCCTTCCTCTCTACCCTCCTCCGCGCACAGCCGGAACAAGAGCAAAATCTCCTCCGGCTGCTCGTCAACAAGCTTGTGCGTGCTTCTTTTCTTCCCCGCTGCGCTGCGCTGTTTGCTGACAGTGAGCAGGGCGACACGGAAAAAGCGGTGTGCTCGCGCGCGTCGTATCACCTCCTCCAGATCCTCCAGGCGCACCCGGCCATGAAGGGCGTGATCGTGCGCGAGGTGCGCTCGCTGATCTTCCGCTTACCTGCGTCGACCGCCGCCCAGGCCGCGCCGGCGAGCTCGGAAGCGAAGCATATCCGCTTTGGCGACGCGGACGCCTCGTCGTCGAAGAGCAAGGCGAAGGACGCGGCGAAGAAGGAAGGCGCGCCGTCGCGGTGGAACACGCACGCGTGGTATTACTCTGCGGTGACGCTGAACCAGATCGTGCTCACGCCGTCGGCGGCGGACCGGGCGGTCGCGCGGCTGCTGGTGGATATGTACTTTGAGATGTTCGAGGAGATCCTGGGTTCCAAGGGCGAGGAGGACGAGGGGAGCGACCGGGAGGGCGAGGAGGGGAAGGAGGAGAAGAAGGGGCCCGCTGGAAAGGCGGCGAAAGGCAAGGGGAAAGGGACCCCGAAGGACAAGAAAAAGAAGGTGAAGGAGGTCAAGGGCGCGGCGGGCTTTGCGGAGGTGGAGGACTCGTCGTCGCGCCTGATCGGCGCGATCCTGACGGGCGTGAACCGAGCGTTGCCGTTTGCGCAGATGCACCTCAGCAGCGACAGCGCTGCAGTGTGAGTTCTGGCTTTATGGCCTCCGTCTGTCGCACGCGTTCTGACCTGGTCTGCAGATTTCAAAAACATATCGACACACTCTTCCGGATCACGCACACGTCCACGTTCAACATCTCCCTGCAGGCCCTCACGCTCATCCTCCAGATCTCCACCACGCTCTCGTCGCCGTCCACGAAGCCGTCGACGTCCAGCCAGTCTTCGGCGTTCTCGACCTCCCTCCGGGACCGCTTCTATCGTTCGCTGTACGCGTCGCTGATTGACCCGAGGCTGGCCACGTCGAATAAGCAGGCGCTGTACCTGAACTTGGTCTTCAAGGCGTTGAAGGCGGACCATGACGCACAGCGCGCTGCTGCGTTCGTGCGCCGGTTTGTGCAGGTGTTGGCGAGCGGGGTGGGTGCCGGGGGTGCGGTCGAGTTTGTAGCCGGTGGCTTGTACTTGCTCGGTGAGGTATGGTCGCTTTTTGTCCTTTCATGACTGAATGCACGTTCTGACGGTAAATGTGATAGCTCTTCAGCACGACACCCGCGCTCAAGCAGCTTTTGAGCTTGCCAAAGTCGAAAGCTACGCCTCCGCCTGATGCGCCAATGTACGATCCTCGGAAACGGGACCCTCAATACGCCCACGCGTTTGCGTCGCCCATGTATGAGCTTGTACGTCCACATATCTAGTCTCCGGCGACACTCTCCTGACGTTGCTTTACCAGCTACCCCTCCTGAACCACTTCCACCCCACGATCTCCCTCCACGCCCGCCAGCTGTTCACTTCCTCGCCCATCACCGGCTCCCCAGACCTCTCGCTCAACACGCTCTCGCACTTCCTCGACCGGTTCGTGTACAAGAACCCGAAGAAGCCCAAGCCGAAGGGCTCGAGCGCGATGCAGCCCGGCGCGGCGCCCGCGGACCCCGCGAGCGGCGTGAAGCTCGTCAAGGGCGAGGCCGCGGGGATGGACGTGCCCGTGTACGACGAGCGGTTCTGGAAGAGGCGGGTGGAGGACGTGCCGGTCGACCAGCGCTTCTTCCATGCGTACTTTACGCGCAAGGCGGAAAAGGAGCGCCAGAAGGCGGCGAAGGTGGGGAGGAGGAAGGGAAAGGGTGGCGATGAGGGGTCGGATGTGGGTGAGGGCTCGGACGAGGATGAGGAGGCGCTGGAGGATGAGCAGGAGGGTGAGAGCGGGAGTGAGGAGGAGGAGGAAGAGGCGGAAGACATCGAGGGCGGCAGCGAGAGCGAGGATGGTGGGTTTGACTTGTCGACGAAGGGTCAGAAGCCCGCTCCGGCTGAGAGCGATGAGGAGGAAGAAGATAGCGATGCGGAAGAGGCGGAGATCTGGAAGGTACGTGAAGTGTTCTTCGAGATGCCTGAGTATGCAGCTGACAGCGGTCCCAGGCGATGAAAGCGACCATGCCAGCCGAGCTCGAAGACGACGACCTCATGAACGACAGCGACGATAGTGACGACGAGAGCGATGACGTCCCTTCCGATCTCGATGCTCTCGAATCCGACGAAGAGATCGAGGCGGCGAAAAGCAAGGCCAAGGGAGACGCAGAGGCAGATTCTGACGCGGGAGAAGACGACGACGACGCGTTCTCGCTCGTCGAGGGCTCCGACGCAGAAGACCTTCTCCCTCTGGACGCCGAAGTGCCCATGGGCCTCATTGAGTACGACGGCTCGGACGCCGAGGGTGGAGACGACGGCGAGGGATGGGGCGGCATCTCTTCGGAGAAGAAGCCGCAGAAGGGCAAGCGGAAACGCGACGAGGAGGGCGGCAGGCGCGCGCAGAGGAAGAAGCTGCGTGCGCTGCCTACGTTCGCGAGCTACGAGGACTACGCGAAGTTGATCGAGGACGGGCCGGAGGACAATATCTAGGCTTGCGCGGTTGTGTAGCTGACAATCATCTACGTTTCTTCTCCATTGTCTTGGTCACTCATGCTGTGGGCTCTCCCAATTGAATGCGTGTTTAGTTGCTTCGTGCCATAGCATGCTCCCCCAAGTCCCTCCACAGGGCACACTCTGTCTGCTGCTGCGAGTGACCATGCCCAGACAATAACACAATCTAACAATTGGATTCAAAGGCCACTATGCTGAGGCTACAGCCAACTTCCTTGTAACACATATAGCCTGATAACCCATACTCTCACATAGTACATAGATTTGGCCCATTCCGGAGTTGGGATAGTGGGAAAAAGGCATATCTCCCCATTACTCCATTCACAACATGCATCGGCGCCTGGTTCAGGTTGGGAACAGGCGTGGAATATGCTAGGAACTGGACTCCTGGCACATGTCTGGTTACTAGGCTGGTTCAGGTCCGGATACCTACATCAGCAATCTGCACCTTCCTTTCAGTTGACTTGAGTGACTTTTGCCTTTCAGAATGTGACTTTGACTTGCAGCAATTTACTTTGAGATACTTTGAGATGTCAACCTTCATGACTTTCAGCTTTGACTTGCACCATGACTTTGAGCTGTCTTTTTTGTTACTTTTTGCCATCTTGTTGAATACATTTGTAGCATTTTGAGTTATACAATGATATTTTCTCCTCTGCCCATCTGATATATCAGTTTAGCCTTTATCTTAGGGGTTGTAGTTTTCTTGAAGAAGGTCAGTGATCAAACTGGTCTGCTTAAAAGCATCTTTGAAAGTCGCCCTAAAGTCAGCTCTCAGAAGATTGAAAAGGCAACTGAAAGTATGTGAAAGTCACCTGTGAGACAATATCAGATCACCAGATAGGTAGGTTTGATGACCTGAAAAGCCCTCTAGAGGGCTGAAGAGAACACCATTAAAAGTTCAGTACCTGTGAGCAAAAAAACAAAGCTGCAGAACAATGACACTGAGAGGTGAAGTGAGCGAAAAAGTTGAAGTCCAGCAAGAATGGCTACATAGAATGTGTCCACTATAAATATAGTAAGGCTCTGTGGTGTAGTGGTAAAAAGTGCTCATGTGAAGTGAATCTGTGGAAGTTGCTTGTTCAAGCCTGGAGGTAGGCATTCTTTTTGATGCTGTATTATTTGTCATTTATACTCTTCTTTGGCAGTATAGCACAGTATTGTAGATCATTACAGCTGAAAGTTTTTCAATGTGACAGGGGAGCATTAAAGTTCAGAAAAGGCATGGTGTCTTTCTCAAGGCACCCTAAGGGCCTGTTCGGCAACGAGTGCGAGTGCGAGATTGCGGTATTTCCGGGAATCCCGGAATCTCCGTTTGCCATCAAAGTTGCGCAGAAAAATCCCGGCCAGCGGACCGATATCAAGCGCTGATAACGCAAAGCCCGGAAAAAAAAAAAAATCCGGGATGTGCGACCTTAACCCCTCCTCCCATGGTCCGTACACGCTCTGCTCCTGCCCCTCCTCCTGAGCTCCATTCAGACCATCTCCAACGCTGTCGACGAGGGATGACTGTGGCTGTGGCTGTGGTCACGGTAGCAACAGCGCTGGCTACCATTGAGGAGGCCTGGAATCGACTCAATCCCGAGCCTTACCACACATCTGCACTGTCTGGCCAGCAGTGGGTGCATGAACTCTTGCATAGTCACCGGGATCGCATGAAGCACAGTCTCGGGACCCCAGCAGCAGTCTTCCGACGTCTGGAGAAGGAGTTGATCCGCCTGGGAGGCTTCTCACCACGCCGTTATGTCGATACGAATGAACAACTGGCAATGTTTTTATACCAGGCGGTAACAAACACATCAGTCAGGCAGGTTGGGGAGCGCTTCCAGAGAAGTAATGAGACAGTCTCAAGGTGCGCCAGGATATCAGTATTGGATATATAGTGGCTTCATGCTATGTACAGATCTTTCCAGGCTGTCTTGGATGCTCTCCTTGCGCCAGGCTTCCGAGGAGTATATATGAAGCTTTCTGACAACGACACCGTCCCACTGCAAATCCTCCACAATCCCAAGCTGTCCCCCTTCTTCAAGGATTGTCGTGGGGCCATCGATGGAAGTCATCTTTACGTCAACCCTCCTGCTTTAACTCGTGGTCGATGGCGGGACCGAGATGGGAACCTCACACAGAATATGCTTGCAATTTGCAACTTCAACATGTTCTTCGCCTTTGTCATGGTCAGTTGGGAAGGCAGCATCGCCGACAGCACTCTCTATGATTGTGCAGTCCAGACGGGGGGGCTAACGATTGGTGAGGGACTTTACTGGATTGCAGATGCGGGTTTTGCAAGCTGTTCTACGCTGCTTGTTACTTATCGCAACACCCGTTATCACCTACGTGAGTGGGCTGCAGGAAACCGGCGGTGGGTTAATTTTATTGGGGCAATTCAAACTGTAATGAACCCATGACAGCCCACAGAACAAAGAGGAGCTCTATAACCTCCGCCATGCGCAGCTACGCAACGTCATTGAGCGCATCTTCGGTGTCCTCAAATGTGAATTCAAAATGGCACGCGAGGCTTGCGAGTACAGCATTCAAGTTCAGTGCTGCATCCCATTCGGGCTCACTTTACTCCACAACTTCTTCCGTACACACGACCCTGACCGCCACCTGGACGAGACGCATATTCGACTGCAGGATGAACCTGCCCGTGAAGTTCATGGGGATGCGCAACCTGAAGGGTGTACAACAATACCACGCAGTGAGGACGAGGCAGCAAGTCAACGGAGGGAGGGCATTGCGATGAGGATGTGGGAGCAGTATCAGAATGAACTGGCGGAGCACCGTGTACACGAGCAAGGAGAATAGTAGATGAATAATATTTCAGTTGTACAGCAGCTAGACTCGGCTATGGGCAAGCTCAATCTCATCCTGCAGCCAGAATGCCCGTGTCTCAGCATCCTCATCCCCAAAGCTCAAGTACTCTTTGATACAGTCCTTTGACCTAAAAACCCGTCGAGCACGAGAGAGGGAGTGCGGTGACAACCCCTCCTCAGCTTTCACCTTCTCCCACGCAGATGTACGGAGGGGCGAGAGAGACTGACTTTCTGTCCCAGGAGTTGCTACCAGACCAGCGACAAGTCGGTCCACAGACCCAACAAGTGCGGTCAGCTGCGACTGCGTATGAGCAGATTTCGTACGCTTGACAGGAGTAGCGGGCGGCGGGGGGAGTAGCCACTTTGATGAGCTGGCAGCTGCAGAAGCGGACTTGAGTGCAGATGGCGGCCCAGAGGCAGGTAGTGTCTGATATACATGGTTTAGTACACAACTACCCAGAACTGCTTGGATGACATGTCACGTACATTCTGAAGCGGAGATCTGATGGCAGCCGGAGATGAGGGTGCCGTCATGATGCCTTGCTGCGAGTCTGTTGCACTGCCCTCATCCCTGCTGAACTGTTCGTTCGGGAGGTCAGGGACTGTGGCAGAGCTCACAGGTGCAGCTGCTTCTCCTGCGGCAGAGGAGAATGCTTGATCGCCAACCGCTTGGTTGCCTCCCATCAGCTCAGTAACCGTGTTGTACTGAGGGAACGGCTTGGTGCGCCACTTGCTGTACTCTTTGGACTTCTTGGTCTTCTTTCCGTCCTAATGCACTGTCAGTGGGTATTTCAGACCGTTTAGAATGTGGTACGCACCTTGTCATACAGCAGTTTCTGCCATACTGCTTCCGGGGCCACTACCAGCTGCTTGCCTTCGTCCCAACCGAATCCAGACAGATTACGGAGGTAATGGACTACATTGCAAGCAGCTTTGAACTGCTACTGAGGTTAGCTCAGTCCCTGCAGCGGAAGGAAGGGAATGCGAACATGTTGCCACCGAGATTTTACCTGCTCGGCTTTCTTTGGATCCCCGGTGCCCTTCTCCGTGAGAGATTGGGTGATATGTTGATAGACTTGAGGTTAGAAGTTGTTGTCGCCAGTTTGAGCCTCTGTGACAGCTTTGCGGAGGCCATCGAGCAAGAAGTCCTCGGACTCCGAGTCCCAGCGCACCATAGCACCAGTACAAGAGGCAAGAGATGCAACAGTATGCGACAGGAAGCGGATCGAGGACGTCGAGTCGAAGCGGCAGGATGGAGGCAGGATAGGCGCTGGAATTTCGAGAGTTCGCGCATCCTCGCAAGTCATCCGAACACGGGAATTTTCCGAAACCGCCAGAAATTTGGAATCTCAACTTTATTTCTATATATGGGTAAGAAATACCGCAATCTCGCACTCGCACTCATTGCCGAACAGGCCCTAAGTCATCTCAAGTCAGAGGTGACTTTTACAAGGCTTAGTACCAGCAACCATCCTAGGGGCGTAAATTTCACAAGCTACTACTTACTTTCACAAACCAATGACTTTGAGTGACTTGCAGGTCTGAAATTCACAATCACACATTGCTGATGTTGTCCGCATCTGGGGACTTCATAGCTTCCTGGTGAGAGTTGGGAATGCCAGACTTATTCTGTGAGGCAAGTACAAAGCAAATAGCTTGAGCTTCCAGCTCATCACCATCCTCTGTGGATTGTCTTTCCACTTCTACTGGATCCCTGTCGTCAAAGATGTTGTCCTCGCAGTAACGAGCAGGAAGTCGTTGGTTTTCACAACAAGGACGTCCATCACCAAGGCCAGGGACCTCAGCACCTCCCACTGGCTCATGACGGTTACGCTGGTGAGAAGGCCGAGGTACAGGGACAGCAGGATGATGAGGTTGAGGAGGTGGTTGAGGAGGCTGAGGCAGCAGTTGAGGCTCCTCATCCTCTTCTGGAGCAGGCAGAGCAGGAGGCGGAGAGGGAGACGATCCTCATCAAGAGGAAGAGGGATTGGAATGTGGGGTGGATCGTTCGAATCCGAATTCGAGACATCATCGGAACGACCCTCGTGCTCTGGGAACGGATTATCACTAGGGGTAACACGATGATAGCCGGGTATGGAGCGTGCAGGGAAAGACTCTTCGTCAAATATCACATCGCGAGATACAACAATAGAGCGGGTGGCTGGGTTCCAGAATTTGTATCCCGTAGTACCTGGCTCATGCCCTACGAAGATCATCTTGACTGCCTTCTTGTCGAGTTTCCCTTCGCGCTTGGACTTCTGCACGTGAACAAAGGCTTTACAGCCAAAGACACGGAAGTAGGACACGTCCAGTATGGTCCCATCCCATGCTGTGATGGGGCAATGCCATTTCAGAAGTTGCATAGGCTGATGATTATAGATATGAACGGCAGCTTCAACAGCGAGTTGCCAGAAACCGTGGCTCAGTCCAGCGTGGTGAAGCATAGACATTGCCTTCTCAACGATGGTACAGTTCCAGCATTCTGCACGTCCATTCCGCTGGGGTGAGTCTGGCGTAGACTTCTGATGCTTGATCCCAAGATCAAGAAGATGCTTAGTGAACTCGTTGGACAGGTATTCCCCCCCTCGATCGGAGTGTACTCGCTTGATCTTCTTCCCGGTCTGAGTCTCAGCCCAAGCCTTAAAGCTATCAAAGGCTTTCATGGTGTCAGACTTGCGCTTGAGATAGTACGCAATGCCTAGACCAGAGAAGTTGTCGATGAAGCTAGCGAAGTAGAGGAAACCACTCCTGACCGATGCAGTGTGCATAGGTCCATCAAGATCTGTATGAACGAGCTCGAGAGGCTCAGTTGCACATTTCTCAGAGGGAGGAAAGGGGAGACGATGAGATTTGCCATAGGTGCATCCCTCGCAAGGTTCATCATCAGTGGGCTCAACATGATCAACTCCCTTGACGTTCTTGGGAAGGTGGCAAAGTGCCTCCTTACCGGCATGACCAAAGCGACAATGCCAGGACTTATAACCTGTCTTGGAGAGATGAACATGACCGCCTAACTTAATCTCCAGGATGAAGTCATAGAGATTATTGATGGGATTGAATACCCCTTCAAGAATCTTTAGACCCTCAATCTTAATCGTCGAGCCATGAGAGACAGCGCCAGAAGGCAGCTTGTCGAAGATGCTCATCTTCTTGTCTCCTTGGAAGATCGAATAACCATTCTTCTCAATGGATTCAGTGGAGAACAGGCGAGACAACACCATGGGAATGTAGCAGACCTTAGGTAGGTCATTACTCCACTTTACACCATCGATGAAGGTTTCACCTCAAACAAGACCTTCGCCTAGAGCCTTGACTGAACTCTCCTCGCCTGATGCAGCAGTCTTAAAGACTATAGGGGTGTCATAGACGGAATACTCAGCAAAGTCATTAATATCGAAGGTGATATGCTGCCATGCACCCGAATCCATGAGCCAATGAGTATGTCGCACACCAGCGGCATAAGCTGCAGAGTAGAAAGAAGCGTGCATGTTGGAGGACGACTCGGCTACAAGTACATTTACAGCAGGTGCAGCAGTATTGGCATGGTTACTCGAATTGTCCTTTTCCTTCCCCTTCTTCTCCTTCTCCTTGCCTTTGCCCTTTCCCTTGCCACCCTTTTTAGGATGTTGGTCAGGGTGTTTCTTCCAGCAAGTGGACTCATGATGAGTACCACTGCCACAGAAGTCACAGGGTCCAGACGGCTTCGGCTTTGTCTTGGAGATCTTTGTCACACTTTGGCTGGTGCTGGAGCACAAAGACTCCTCGGCTAGCACCTTGCCTTGCACCCACTCGACGGTCTTTTCTCTCAGCTTATGCGTGGCCTTGAGACTGGTGGAGAGGGTATTGTAGGATGGTGGGAGCTTCATGAGGAGGAACACCGCCTGCTGGTGTTCAGAGAAGTTCATGCCCCCATTGCTAGCGTCTCAAATGCACGTGATGTAGGTCCCAAGCTGGTTGCGAAGAGGATGGGAGTCCGACATGGGAGGAAGGTTGAAGTACGCCATGAGGAGACCGATCACTTCAGCTGTGTCCGGAGTGCCGAACTCCTTCTTCAGAACATCCCACATCTTTTTGGCAGAGTAGGACGCCAGGACACACTTCTTGACGTCGCCTTCGGTCGTCTCCTTGGTTTCGAGGAGGTAGTGGTAGTTGGTGGCGACTCGCATCCTTGGCTTGGTCGTCCTTCCTCTTCCAATCCTCCGCCTTTTCCCCTTGGGGAGTGGACTGGCTGAGAATAGGACCACAGCATCCCGTAAAGAGCATGACACCCTTGATTCTGGCGACCCAGTCGGGGTATTGACTGGCTGAAGTGAGGAGAGGAATGGTATCAGGCTTGATGTCGCCCATTGTGAGGAGAAAGAATTGGGGAGAGTCCCGAAAGTTGTCTGAGAAGTCTAAGGAGATATGAGGAGTTGTGGACAAGATGGAGAGGCGCCGCAGGAGATGGAGGATGAGAGATGACAACAGGAGTAGGAGCAGCGAAGAGGTCGAAGACTGATTCAGAAAACAGATAGAGCGGAGATTCTTGTGCTTGGTTTGGGTACTCAGCCCAGGTACCAGTAGAGTGAGAGGAAGGATTTTCCCTGGTCGATCGTATCGATGAGGACAGGGAAATTCATCACACTCTTCATATTTAGAGGTGGTAGGACGAAGGTGACAATCAGTGTGTTCTTCCCAGTCAAAAAGGTGAGGAATACCAGAGCAATGGAAGAGAGAGGCTGAGGATGATTCCGAGGGATGATCGAGAGTGGCGTTGACTTCCTTTTCAGAATCTAGCACAAAGGGTTTCGCTGTTGTGGGCTCCAAAACGGTTCAGGGAAGCGCAATGATTGACTTGTGGTTGTGCACCGGAAAAGGTGAAAGATGGACACCTGTTCAGGTGAACCAGAGACTCAGGCAGCCGTGTAACCTGAGAATCTGGGTAGAAGTTGCCAACTGTGCCCAAGAAAAGCTATAGTACTGCTATCTTTTGCTGCTGTATTATTTGTTATTTATGCTCTTCTTTGGCAGTAGATGACTCCCTGTAAACCTCTGAAGATTTACAGTGAATTCTATAGCACATTCTGGAGTTTCAGTGCCTCAGAGGAGTGGGGTGTTCAACTGCAACTGCACTGACACATGCAAGTTCTCCAGATGTAGGTTAGGGTTCTAACTGTTCAATGCTTTGTACCACGAACTTGTCCCCACTCGCTGCGCCCTGTTCTCTCTGAACTCATATTCCATGGATGACAATTGCTGTATTCTCAACAACACTTCTGATGACAATCTTGGCTCCAAAAATAAAGAAGAGGCCTTGTTAGCTGCGGCAGCAATCCTTGCAGGCATTGAAGATGCCCATACTCATTGTGCTCAAGCCCATCTCCCTAGTTGATGGTAACACACCTTGGAAACCACTTTATAATAGCCAAGGTGATTGTGCATTCATAATGATCATGGGCATCAACTGTGCAACTTTACAATAATCTCAACAATGGCTTTGCAGACCACTGGCATACAGCTTTACGCTGCAGGAGCCCTATGCTTGTGACAGGTGGCAACTCATGCCCCTTCCTGCCAGGTTTCCTCAAACTACTACAACAGAGACGCTGCTCGTGCAAGGTTGTATCTGCAATAAGTCCTAAAAAGGTAGTTGGGCACTTCCCAAGTGCTCACCAAACAGTCTCCATGGGCATGTGCGTGGCAAGGAGGTTGACATTTGAGCCCAAAATGGAGCCATCGGTGACATGGACTTGGTCTTGGCGGTTCTGGCAGTCGTGAGAAATGTGGCCAGATTTACCATGAATATAGCACTTGACGGCCTGGGGGGCACTAGCAGCATAGAATTGGCAGGCTCACATGTAGAGGGGGGTATCTTCGTGGTTGCCCAAAATGGCAGTCTCAGGGATGTGGAGGGCTTCTTTGTCAACTAGGACACCAATGATGTCAGTGAGTTTGAGGGAGCTGGGGAGGGCCAGGAGGGAGCTGGCAATAGACACCCACAACAGATCGAGATTAAAAATGAGCACATCGATGATATCTTTGTCCTTGAGGATGACACCAATGGCCTTGAGGTGGTTTGCAAGTGCCATGTCACAATTGGTATACTTGCAGATCAGGGCATTCAAATAGTAGCAGTTAGTATAAACTTCCCTTTTTAGGGTGATCTGGTTCACACGTGAGTTCTTCTCATTAATGGTGTGCAGGGCAGCGCAGGTGGCTAGTCTGGGTTTGGCATCTTAGATGTATTCATACTGGTTCAGTTCAATCGAGAGGCCAATTAGGGTAAAGGCATTCTCAGCTTGCAGGTCCCAGCACTCCTGCCTGTTACAGGTGGTTGGGTGCTCTTCGATACCAGTCACAACACCATAGCAGCTGGCATGGCGCATCATCATCTGGACTGCAAAGTTCCAATCTTGGTAATTATGTGCGTTCAGCTTGGGGATGCTCATGATGAGAGAGTCAGTTGGGTCACCAGCCATGGTGAGGGAAAATCTGAGAGAAATTATATAAGCAAGGGCGAGTGTGAGAAGTGTAGAGTACAGCAATTCCTAGGGTCAGAGCGCAGGGCTCATAACCTGTTGGAATTTGAGGGCAAAGGGGGAGTTGAGCATACAAGCTGGCATCCTCAAGGGTGCCTGGTGATATGCGTGAGAATGTACCTACTTAGAAAGCTACTAACGGACTTTTATAATGACTGACTATGTTATCTAGTAAATCCAAACACTATTTTGTGAATTCTGACACTCTCTTTCATCATCAGGTGCACTAGACCTTTATGGGCAGTCATCCACATACAGTGACAACCAAGGAGAATAGCATGATGCCTTCGCATTGCCTCAACACCAGCAAGCATCTAAATCTCATGAACTAGGTAGTTGGATTGCACTGATGTACGTGTGGCAGAGAAGAAATCAGCAATATATGCATGGTGAAGGTTGTCACCCTGACAAACCACACCAGCAATGCCCCTGTGCAGCCCAATCATCACCAACCAAATCAGCAGTGTACCCTTTGAATAGTCAAGCAGGCGCTGGCAGTGTTCCCAGTGGGCCTGTATGAGCTGCTTAATCTTGTCAAAGGCACACTAGTTAGTAAACTCCCACCAAAATGCTGTGGCCAGTCTGGTCATTGATGCAAGAATCCCCATAGGGACCCTGACCATTGTAATGGCATCCATGAGGTACCCAACTGAGCTAAGAAGCTCATAGCGCAACTCTTTGCTTGTAGGCACCTTCCAATTAAGCACAGTGTCGGTCCATTCGGATCCTGTAAAAGTCCACTATCTGCCCAAGCACCTTCATCTCCTTGCACAGAAAGTGAAGAATGTCGATTATTAAGTTTTAGTACAATGCATCAACAATGTCTATAAAGTGCTTTGCAACCAGCCCTTCCAGAATTTTGACACAGGCCTCCCAAGTGAAGATGTTCTGAGCGCCCAATTCTTAGTCACCCTTGCTATAGCCCATGGCTTCATCCACTGCTAGAACTTTGAGATGGGAGAATTAGACTTTAGCTTGGATTGCCTCTGGGCGTGTGAGAATCCATGCTAGATACTGTCTAACATATGTGTCTCTGCATAATTCAAGCCAGGGCAATACCAGATGCCTGCTGTATCTAAATACTTACAAGTGAGATTGCAAATTTTGAGCCTCAGGCCCACCAGCAATGAGTTCTGCAGCTTTCTAGTCATGTGCAAGTAAAACAACCACATTGTCTGTAGTTTGGTCATCCCAAAGGCTGGTGTTGTGGAATGGAGAGAGACTGGTGAGTGACATTTGTGGTAATGAAGGGGGGTAATCCCAGACTATTGGTCTGAGGCAGCGCCTCTGTTGTTGCCATCATCATAACCCAGCGTGCTTGACAGTCTGCTCTGACAGCTGTTTTCATAAGTATGGGCCCCTTTTCAAGATGAGCGCACATAGAGTGTTCGAGTGGAGATCAAATTTCCATCCAAGTCCATCTAAGTACAGATCCAAGGAGCAACACGGGACACTGTAACAGACACTACAATGACAAGAGTCAAAAGGGAGAGACTGCACGGGCAGGAATGGGGGCGAGAATCACGGATTCATGACCATCAGGCAAATCTCCGAACCCCCATTTGTTCTGAGCTTGGTAATAAGCTAGAACCTCGAGTGCTCCATGTGATCAATGTACAATGCAGTATATGCTATGAAGGAATTCGAGCGATCATCCTGGAAGGCGCCCTCCAACCAAGCATCCTTGAGGTAACTGACCATTGTGCAGTCTAGCATGTGTTGGGCATGCTCTCGCATAAAGTCAAGTAACATGCTCGGTATCGACCTCTACTCAGATAGTCAGCAGTGTGATATGGGGAATATGTGGTGTACTTACTGAGGAGCTTGCAGAGGGCATTGCATGCTGCCGGGGGAGATGATACCATACCCATATCATGGTCACTCCCTCGAACCACAGATCGAGCTGGAGATTTTGCAGCATACTGGTGGCGAACAAACGTCGACACTGCTTCATATCAACAACAAGCTGCGTAACCCATCCAACATAACCAACATAACCTAGCACCGAGACGTCACAGGTAGAATTTATAATCAATAATCAGATGACTTACCATCTTGATATGGCCACTTCGTGATGAAGGCATGACCCACCAATTCATTGTGGACATAGCACAACATCACCAGGGCATCCTCCATGTCACTGAGACAAAGCTTGCATAGCTTTGCTGCAGACATCTTGACATGACCTCCTACATGTTTAATCAGCAACTAATCAGTACCAGTGGTGCAGGACCTACTGGGTTGGAGAGGGGCAGAGATGTTAGCTGCAGTGCACCTCAGAGCAATCACAATGGCCTATGTTGAGCTCTGTGAAGTCTTATATATTGACAGCAGCTATTCTACGCACCTATGTTAAGCTCTGTCAAGTTTGAGGACTCCAGGGCTCGACACAGCGCTCTGTGTACTGTGTGCATTATGTAAGGCGCTAACTGTGCAGTAGAACAAGCCACAATGCTGGGGAAGCGCTCAGAGATCCACAAATGTGATACAGCAGACAGATGTTTGCCGGGTAAAATGTACCAAGTGTATTACCGCAGCTTCACTGGTGTATATATATTCTACCGTAGCACTATTACTAATACAAGAGTTGTACATGAATAAGCGTAGAGACCGTATCAGTCGAGTGTGGTTGGTTAAGTAAGTGTTTGTGTAAGAAAATGAGTGTGTATGAGTCGGAATGAGTCAGCTCATAACATTACCCCCCCTCTCTAGCATCGAGTCCTCGAGATGCATATCGTAACTGACCAAGAAACTGGCACAACTTCCACTTTCCGTACTGTGAGTCGCAGTGTTTCCATGAATCCGTACTATACCACTTCCAATTTAGTGCTTGAAGGATTGCTCAATTGTCTGCACAAGGCGGAACTACGATTGTTGGCATCCGGGGTGCAGTAGGATTTTTCTGATGAAAAGCATCCAAGAGTGACTTGTGTGATCGTACAAGGTCGGCACGCTTCTCCCACATATTCTCAGATCTGGGTAATCCTTTCCATTTGACCGGGTACTGGAGTCCCTCACGCACAACCTTGGAGTCGAGAATTTCTTCTGGCTCTTTTGTCGAGTCGAGGATGTGGGGGACTGTAACTTTGGGTCGCGGTTGGTTCAAGAATTTGGGGGAGTGTGCCGGAAGAAGCTGCACTTTGTTAAAGATGTTGTGAATGGCTTCCCATTTCCTGGGAAGTTTGAGTTGATAGGCAGATGCACTGATCCTCTCGAGGATCTGGAACGGGCTGTAATGTTTGTCTTCAAGCTTCTTAGAAGGCTGATCAGTACATATGTGGAAGGAATCAATGTAGACTAGATCTTCAGGCTGATAGTTCTGTGGTTCTTGCCAATGACAATCGTACTTCCGCTTCATTGCCTCTTTGGCAACAGATAAACCTGCGGAAGCTTGTTGCGAGATTGTCTTCATGTGTTGCGTGAATTGCTCTGCTGTTTCATTCTTCAAGGACTTGTGTGTTTCTACACCAGTGTACGGGTAATGACCATAAGTCATGAAGAATGGGGTTTGTTTGGTGGCAGAGTATACACGGTTGCAATACACAAATGCAGCGAGTGGGAGCCAGTTGGGCCAGTCATCTTGTCAATGGTTTATGAAGATGCGTAGGTAGGTCTCGATCTCTTGGTTCATCCATTCCGTCTGTCCATCAGTTTGGGGATTATAGATGGTGCTTGGATTGCCTTTAATCCCTAACTTTCAGTACAAGTTCCGGGTGAATGTTGAAATGAAAAGAGAGCCTCTATCTGACCAGATCTTCCCAGGGAGTCCATGGAGTGATACAACATGTTTGATCAGAAGGTTGATAAATCCTTCTGACGTCAGACTGTCTGTGCAGGGAATGGCTATGTACTCCTTTGGCTTCATGTCTACTATGACGAGCATGGCATTATACCCATGGGCAGGTGGTAGGTGCATGATCATGTCCATGGAGATGTATTGCCAATTTCTGTCTGATATGGGGTTGGGGTGAAGTGGCACTGCTCTCTTTCTTCGATCTATTTTGGTGGTCTGACAGATGTGGCATCCTTTGATATATTTGCGCACATCTTGTCTGAGACTAGGCCACCAATATGATTGTGAAACCAGATTTTGCGTGTTTGCCGCTCCAGGGTGTCTGTGTTAGCTGCAGTGCGCCTCAGAGCGATCACAATGGCCTATGTCAAGCTCTGTGAAGTCTGATATATTGATAACAGCTATTCTACGCACCTATGTCGAGCTCTGTGAAGTCTGAGGACTCCAGGGCTCGACATGGCGCTCTGTGTACTGTGTGTGTTATGTAAGGTGCTAACTGTACAGTAGAACAAGCCACAACACTGGGGAAGTGCTCCGAGAAAAGAAAGGATGAGGTCCCGGATTCAATCCCAGGACAGTGCAAATGATTAAAATGCAAAGTGAGCGATGTATCTCAGGAACAGAGAAAGGGAGCGACGAATGGAAGGGAGTGGTACTAGTACGCAATGTGAGCGTCCTACGGGGGTGAATCACGACTTGAAACGGGCACAGAAACTCGAGTAATTGCTCAGAGTTCGACAGTCCGGCTAGTACCGAGTCGTCATGAGCTGCAATAACTTGTCCACAAAGTGATGAATCGTTTGAAATTACTAGCTTCCCCTGTCTGTAGACCAGACCGTCCTTGGTCTGTTCAAAGTCTCCATTTGTTCCGAGCTGATCTAGAACAGCGCGATCTAAGAGGTCAATGTGCTTTAGACACTCTTTTATGATGGCATCTGTTCCGTCAATAGCAGTGATCCGGAACCATTTAGGTTTCAGCACAACTACGTCTGTGTTTTGGTCATCAGATCTGGTGTGATCTGGACAACGACACAAAGTGTCTGGTTTGGTCATGCTTTTTCCTGGTTTATGGAGAAGGACAAAGTCGAACATTCTTAATTTAGTCCTGCAGCTCTACCACCCATTGAGCTTGTCTATGGTTGAGACATTGTGGCTTTTGGAAGTATTCAAGATTCTTGTGGTCTGTGTGAATCTTGAACGTATGATGTGCCCCTTTGAGGAAATGTCTCCACTCGTCAAGGGCGGTCATGATAGCCAAAAGTTCTCGATCATAGATTTTGTAATTGCGCTCAGCGGGAGATAGCAACTTGGAGAGAAATGCAATAGGTTTCCAGATTCCTCCTTACTTCTGTGACAATTCTGCTCCGACCGCAAACTTAGAGGCATCACATTCTACTTTGAAGGGGTCTTCGTTATTGCATATGGCGAGTACTGGGGCGCTGGTGATTGCCCGCTTGATTCCTTCAAAAGCAGTCTGTTTGTCTTGCCTCCAAGTCCATTCCGCAAGACCGGTGAGTCAGTTCAAGGGGGTTGCGATCTTTGCAAAGTCTTTAATGAATCGTCGATAGAAGTTCGCAAAACCTAAGAATGCTTGTAGGTCTCGCTTGCAGCGAGGAACTGGCCATTCGGTGACTCCAGCGACTTTCCCAGGGTTCATTTGCACCTTTCTAGGCGAAATGATGTGGCCCAGGTACTCAGTCTGCTGTGTCTCAAATTCGCATTTCTCTGATTTGCATGAAAGGTGGTTTTCAAGAAGGATCTGGAGTACTTGTCGTATAATCTTTTGATGTTTCTCCAAATCGTTTGTGAAAATGATGATGTCACCTAGGTAGACGACGACTTTCCCAGCTAGGAATGATGCTTGGAAAAGGTCGTTCATCATTATCTGGAAGGTAGCAGGAGACACCAAAAAAAACATCACTAGTGGCTCGTAGAGTCCACGATTAGTAATGAATGCAGCCTTTTCCTCATCTCCTTCTTTCATGCGAACGTTGTTGCAGCCCCAGTGAATGTCAAGCTTGGTATAGTACTTCACACTCTTTAACCGATCAAGGAGCTCGAACCGATCAAGGAGCTCGATCATCAGGGGTAGTGGGTATTTGTTCTTTTTTGTCATTTCATTCAGCTTCCAATAGTCCTGTACAGGTCGGAGCTTTCTGTCTTTCTTTTTGACAAAGAAGAATGGGGCCCCCACGGTGACTTAGAGGGGCGTATTCTACCCGTGCGAAGATTTTCCTCTAGAAAATCATCCAAAGCTTTCTGTTCACCTAGGGACATGGGATAGATCTTCCCGCAGTAAGGTTTTGCATCTGACAACAGTGCGATCGTGTGGTCCCATGGTCTGTGTTCTGGCAAAGTTGAGAACATCACTTCATTGAAGACGTCACGGAAATCTCGATAATGCTCAGGGACTGTGCTATCAAAGGACTTTGTAGTGCGCGATTTATTCTATTTGATAGTGATGTCCATAGCCACGGATGATCAAACTCGTATCTGAATGGTTCACGATTTTAAGAAGGATGGTGCATTAAGCATGAACAATTGTTCTCCTTCTTTGATGACATGTTGACATTCTTTAGAACAGCGGTTGAATTCAATCAGCTTTTTCTGCCAATCAATGGATGGATTGTGATGTTCTATCCACTCATGTCCTAAGAATATGTCTGCTTTGCCAAGATTGGTGATGAGAAGTTGGAGCTTCTCTTGATGATTACCAATCTGTACGTCAAGGAGTACGTAATGTGTGATGCTTCCACTGATGTTTGGAGATCCATTGGTATTGTATACTTCTACTTCTCGATCAAAGGGGTGTGCGGTGAGACCCACTCTTTGTACTAGATCTCCATGAATGCAAGATCCTGTGCAGCCGATGTCTAGAAGTCCTTTGACATCCATCGACTTCCCATTTTCAGGGTTAGTGATAATCATGGGGACATCAAGTTGTTGGCGACTTCCAGTTCCTCAGACTACCTTGAAGTAACGAGGTCCGGCAGTGGTGATGGAGAATGCATTATGATGTTTTTAGCGCACTCTGAGGTTTTTTTGATTTGTTTGTATTTTTGGAAGAGGAATTAAGCACCCGTTCCTGCTGGCCGGGCTCACGTGTACAAGATGCCTCTTCGGTAAAAGTGGGAATAGATACAGGATGTGAGAGCACAGATTTGTCAGTGACTTCTTCTACAAGTACAGAAAAGCGATTGGTAGACGTAAAAGGGATTTGCATAGGGGTACAGATCATAGAAGATAACTGGTTGAAAAAAAGGAAACAAGAGATTGGGAAACAGTGTTCTGACTCAGTCTAGGTACGCTTAGGCTGAGTCTTCGACAAAAGGCGGCTCAGGGGTTGAACCCTGTACTTGTTCTAGGAATAGCTAGGGTCCTCCTCCATGAAGTGTGGAACTTCTTCCAGAAAGTTCTCAGCTTCTTCAGCTTCTTCCCAGCGACAGCGGTGAGTGTTTGGGCCGCTGTGGTTCAGGACGTGCCAGGCATCTCCGCACGTGCCTTTCTCTTGCTTGCGCGCTCCACACTTGATGCACTTGCGGTCCAGCTCTATCGGCTGTACGCATCCTCCGTAGATGATGCCGGTTCTGTCACGACGGAAGGGGATGGCTGGTGCCGGAGGTGGTGTGGGATGGTTGGGTGCGGGATTGGATGGTCACAGAGTGGGCAAGGGGTTATGGGTAGGGCCGTGTCGGATGACGTTGAACATGTCACAGTACTTGTCTAGCCCCAAGATGCGCTCCTTCCATTCCCAATCGTTCTTGGGGATGTTGCCGCTTGCGTAAATGTTACATATGAATTCCTCATGTGTGTCGCGCTGCAGGATGTTGAGCACAAACTCGTCATCAAGTTGGTACTTGGCGATGGTGACAAGCTGTTCTGAACAATTCCTGTGTGCTTCCCCGCATCTTCAATGACTTGAGTTTCGCTTGAGCGGTGTGTCGAGTGTTGGGGTCGTCAAAGATGTTGTCGAGTTCCTTCCAGAATTTGTCAATGGTTCCAAAGTTTCATTTACCGTTGACGTAGTGTGCATGCGAAAAGGCTTCCCTCCAAACGTCTATGTGTTCTCCTAGGATGTAGGAGAGAACGACAGATATTGCTCGATCCTTCTCCAAGCCGGCCACGTACGGTTGGAGAGCGAACTTCCAGGGGGAATATCAGCTCCTAGTTCCGTTGAACGTCTCGGGGTCCTTAAGTTTCGGCCTGGATGCCGAGCTTCTGTCGAAACGTTGGAGGAGCTCTTAATAGAACACTTCCATGTTCGGCGTGACCTGCTGCACGCCTGACGCATCCTCTGGTCCTGCCATGCTTGGATCAGGTTTCGATGTGGCACCTGGGGTGGAGTGTGTGGGAGGTGGTCCGGTAGTGCGGGAGGGGATGGCGGTTAAAAGGTCGTGGGGGAAGGGGTTAAGCTTGGTTGTGGATGGGCAGACTGGAGCGGTCCTTTGGGGGCGCTGGTGGGGATCTGACCAAGTCTTCCAGCGAGTTCTTCCTCTTCAGAGGCGCTTTGTTCCAGAGATTGTATGGGTGGGGTGGGGGCAGATTGTGGCAAAGGGAGGAAGTAACAGTTGGTACCAAAGCACAGTGGAAGATCTCCAAAACTTTCTCCAAAGAGGTATCAATTTGGACAAGGACTTTGTCGACACCTTCTGATTTCATCATGACGAGGGTCGTGATGGGCGTCAGACGAAGCTCCGTCTGGGTTTCAGGTGAGGAGGTGGATGTATCCCTGACAAGCAGCTGTGTTGTCGAGTCTTCAGAAGCTGTGGTTGACACAACTTCTGGAATAGGTTTTGTAGGTATCTGAGAAACGAGACTGGTACGGCATATGCCATCGTAGAAACTATTCTAAAACTGATTTTAGCGCAAGGGAATGCCTCGGGGTCTCTCGGGCATGTCTGTCCACAGGACTGTCTGATGCGCGAAATGGGGGCAGAGACTACGTAAACAAGTAGAAGCTAGCTAAGGGGCCGAGTATGTGGAGATGTCTGGTGACTTCTTACGTACACCAGTCGGCGTGACTGATGAGATAGACGCAGAGACTGAAGCGGATCTCAGGGGGGAGGGTCTCGAAAACCTGGGTGTTGACAATCCCATTGTGGCTGAAGGAGGCGATCACTCTTCCACCCTCGAGGATATTGAGACGTGCGAACTGATAGAGCGGGGTGGTGCGGATGTTCGGGTGTTGGTAAGTGATATGCGCAGTGAGGCGATGATGGAAGCGGAAGGGATCGTTCGGGGGAAGGAAGTTGATGTCGAACCAGCTAGGTTGCAGATGTTGAGCTGAGCGTTCTCGATGAGGGCGTTGTGCGGGACCTCCAGCGTGTATTCATACACAGAGACAGGTGGGCATAGGTGATGGGCGATCGTGAGACGGTGGTGATCGAAGATGCACTTGAAGTCTAAAATGAGAAAGCCGCTCGGACTGATTCTTGCAGCTCTTTGACGAGAACTGTGAAGCCGATAAAGAAGTGGGATGTGAAAGAGAAGAATGGGCGACATTAAAGTTCATCCCAGAATAGAGCGTCGAGGTCGCGTGTTGCCTGATCTAGGCAGATGAGAATTTGGTTAAGGTCACGTCGGAGAAGTTGGGCAGGGGTCAAGCGCAGGTGAAGGGGAAGGGGTGGGGGAATAACCAGTGGTGGTGGGCAGTAGGAAGGCGGAGGCGAAGATTCGACAAGAGTGTCGTCGTTATCGTCGATAGGAGATGCAGGCCGAGAGCGTGGGGACGGGTTGTTCCTGTATTCTGAGGGGTTATGGTCTTGGAGTTCCCAGAGGTCGTAGTCTTCTTTGTAGTCAGACACTGGTGTAGAAGAGTAAACGGTTTGGAAGTGGAGGATGAGGAAGGACGCGTACTCATGCAACTAGAAGCTATTGCGGGGGAAGGGTAGTCTCCGCTTAATGATACAGCAGATAGATGTTTGCCGGGTGAAACGTACCAAGCGAAGACTGGGGGATTACCGCAGCTTCACTGGTGTATATATATTCTACTGTACCACTATTACTGATACTGTTGAACTCTGAGCAATTGCACCAAGGCGAAGGAGAAGCATGCAGTACCAACGCTCTGGCAAGGGAAAGCGCAAGGAAACCGCCTCGGAAGCCTCCAAGGGCGCAAAGGACGCCTCAGACACCGCCCAGGAGTCTGCTGGTGCGGCTACTGTGAGTGCTGGCTGCGCTTCTGCCCTCCTCTCCACCTCGGACCGCGCATCTTGGCTCTCCTCACCGGCAGCGACTAACTGGAACACCGACACAGGTGCTTCTGCACACATGACCCCCCACCGCCACTGGTTTCGCTCCTACTCGCCGCACGTCATCCCCATCCGCCTCGCCAACTCGCACATCGTCTACTCTGCTGGGTTGGGGTCTGTGGTCTTTCAGCCTGCGGAGAGGGAGGGGGTTGTGCCGCCTGCGGTTGTACTACATGACGTCCTGCATGTCCCTGCGCTTGCCAGCAATCTACTGGCTGTTTTCCACCTCACACGCGAGAAGGGCTACACCGTTGAGCTGTGCGCGTACCGGGTGCTCTTCTACCACCAGGGACAGCTGCGCTTCGAGGCCTCGGTCAACGAGCACAATGTGGGCTATCTCCTTGGCCGCACTGTGTCCCAGGCGAAGCATGCGCTCTCTGCGTCGTCCACCTGCAAGGAGAACGAGTCCCTGTGGCACCAGCGCTGCTCCCACGTCAATCTCGACGATTTGCGCTCAGTGGTCAAGAAGGGACTCGTCTCTGGCCTTGTGCTGCGCTCGAAGCGCAAGCCTGACCCCATCTGCGAGCCCTGCCTCGCTGGGAAGCTCAACCGCCACTCTATCCCTCGTTTCGCGTCCAGGAAGCACACCCCCATCGCCCTAGTCCACACCGACCTCAAGGGGCCGCTCCCGGTGCCTACGCCCGAAGGACACGTCTACTGGATGACGTTTGTCTGCGATGCGACACGTTTCTGGGTGGTGGCATACCTGAAGCGCAAGAGCGACGCGTTTGCGGCCTTCCAGGCGTACAAGGCGTATGCGGAGAACTGCCTAGGTCTCAGGATCAAGGCGACGCGCGACGACAAGGGCGGCGAGTACATTGGGAGGGAGTACAACGACTTCTGCACCCAGCATGGCATCCAGCGTCAGCACACTGAGCCAGATGAGCCCCACCAGAACGGCGTCGCAGAGCGAGCTAACCGGACGATTGCTGAGGGTGCTACTGCACTCCTAGCGCAGTCCAAGCTCCCTCCGTCGTTCTGGGGCCATGCCGTCTCCACCTTTGTCCACACCCGCAACCGCATGCCCACCTCTGCGCTTGGAGGCGCCATTCCCTACACTGCTTGGAAGGGAAAGGGCCGCAAGCCAGATGTGTCGTACTTCCGCACGTTTGGCTGCCTGGCGTACGTGCTGGTGCGCAAGAAGGACCGGAAAGCGTTGGAGCTGCACTCCCGGAAATGCATCTTTGTGGGCTACCCCGAGGGCACCAAGGCATGGCGGTTCTGGGACCCTGCTGCGAGGAGATTCATCATCTCATCGCATGCAGTGTTTGATGAGCACTGCTTCCCTGGCAACTCGCCCTCTATCAATGTCTTTGGCCTGCCCCTCGACAAGGTGGACATCCCCGGCGACCCTGCGACGGCTGACAAGCCGCCAGAGGATGTCCCTGATGCGCCAGAGCTGCTGGATCAGGGGGGAGACGACTGGGATGATCCTGCACCTCCTGCGCTGCCTCCTGCACCTGCGGGTCAGCGCGAACGCGCTCCTAGCCCTCCTGCACCTCCTGCGCTTGCCCCGGTCGTTCCACAGCCATCTGCTGCTCCTGCGCCTGCTCCTGCCCCTCCGCGCCCACCTGTGCGCCCATCCGCCTACCAGCAGGCAGAGGGACATGGCGGCTTCAGGCCATACCCTGCACTGGCTCGCAAACACCTCCCTGCTCGCTCTACCCGCTTCCAAGGGTTCCCTCAACAACCAGGAGCTCGAACGCCTCAATCTTGTGCCCCAGCGACTCCGGATTGGCACTCCTTCCCCTGCTGCGACGCCAGAGCCCTCAGAGCGCGGCGACCCCCCCACCGACACTTTCCCTCACCAGACCCTCTCATCGACGCACCAGTCGAGCCAGAGCCTGCACCTGCACCCCCAGCTCCGCCTCCGTCTCCTGCCTCCTCAGACGACGAACTCGACCTTCTGGCAGAGGGTCATGAGGATGTCTATGAGTGCTCACTGGAGGCCATGCTCTCTGGCATCGAGGATGTCTACTGCGCCCAGCAGGACGACTACCTCACCTACGACGACGCACTGGCCTTTGCGTTCGAGTCTGTAGCGGAGCATGCGCTCAAGGCGAGCCAGGAGCACTTTGGGGAGCCCAGGTCGATCTCCGAGGTCATGCAGCTTGCGCCTGAGGAGCGCGACCGCTGGCTGAGGGCTGCTCAGGACGAGATCCAGTCCCTGATGGAGAACCAGACGTTTGAGCTGGTCCGGCTGCCTCCTGGGCGCAAAGCCATTGGCTCTCGCTGGGTCATCCAGGTAAAGCGCAATGCGGACGCCTCCATTGAGCGGTACAAGGGTCACCTCGTCGCCAAGGGCTTCTCCCAGCGCCCTGGCTTTGACTACAACGAGACCTTCGCTCCTACACCCAAGTGGGCGTCGATTCGCGCCATCCTTGCGCTGGCAGCCCTCGAGGACCTCGAGCTCGAGTCTGTGGACATCGCTTTGACCGCCTTGTCTGCGAGCACAGTGTATGGGTCTACCTCCGTGACGGAGTGCGCATCATCATCTATGTCTTTGTCGACGACATCACCATTGCCTCCAAGTCGAAGGGCTCGATCCAGCGCGTCAAGGACGAGCTGCGTGCGCACTTCAAGCTCCGGGACCTAGGGCCGACGTCTTGGCTCCTTGGGGTCAAGATTGAGCGCGACAGAGCAAAATGTTCCCTCTCCATCTTGCAGCGGCAGTATGCCCTTGACATCCTGGAGCGCTATGGCTTTGCCAACTGCGATCCTGTCGGCACCCCAATGGACCCTGGGCTTCGGCTCAGCGCCGACATGGGCCCCTCGACGCCCTCAGCTGCCCTGGAGATGCAAGATGTCCCATATGGCCAGGCTGTCGGCTCCCTCTTCTACCTTGCTGTGTCGACTCGCCCAGACATAGCTCGCACTGTTGGGAACCTGGCTCGCTTCTCGAAGAACCCTGGGATGACACACTGGAAGGCGGTCAAGCACCTCTTCCGGTACATCAAGGGCACCCTCGACTACAAGCTCACCTACTCCCCTTCCTCCTCTGACGAGCTCTTCACCTCGTACACCGACGCAGACCATGCCGGCTGCCCAGACACAGGTCGCTCGACCTCTGGCTATGTGATCAAGATGGGTACAGGGGCGATTTCCTGGTCTAGTCGTCTCCAGTCCATTGTGGCCCTCTCCACCACAGAGGCAGAGTTTGTTGCAGCGGTCTCTGCAGGCCAAGAGGTGCTCTGGCTGCGAAACCTGCTCACAGAGTGTGGATTCGACGTCTCTGCAGCCTCGCGGCTCAGGATTGACAATCTCTCTGCGCTCTCTGTTGCGAAAAATCCTGAGCATCATGGCCGTATGAAGCACCTTGATTTGCGCTTCTACTGGCTTCGGGATGAAGTAACCAAGGGTCGGATTGAAATTGAGCATCTCCGCACCTCGGACATGCCGGCAGACATCCTCACCAAGTCGCTGGCTAAGCCAAAGGTGCTGGAGATGGTCAAGATGCTTGGGCTGGGGACTTGACCGGTCAGGGGGGAGTGTTGAACTCTGAGCGATTGCTCGAGTTTCTGTGCCCGTTTCAAGTCGAGATTCACCCCTAGGACGCTTGCATTGCGTACTTATACCACTCCTTTTCATTCGTCGCTTCCTTTCTCCGTTCTCGAGATATATCGCTCACTTCGCATTTTAATCATTTGCACTGTCCCGGGATTGAACCTGGGACCTCATCCTTCCTTTTCGCATTTATGGATTTCTGAGCGCTTCCCCAGCGCTGTGGCTTGTTCTACTATACAGTTCGTGGCTTACGTAACGCCCACAGTACACAGAGCGCTGTGTCGAGCCCTGGAGTCCTCAGACTTCACAGAGCTCGACATAGGCCATTGTGATCGCTCTGAGGCGCACTGCAGCTAACACCCAGACGTGACAATGAGAGGGGAAGGGAAGAGGGTAATGGAGAAGAAAAGGATCATGTCAACAAAAGAAACATACTAAGGGAAAAGCTAACGCACCGACTGCAACATTACCCAAGTATGTTGCTCAATGATTTTGGCTCGGAATTTGTTCAAGGCATCGCCACTGATCGTCGCAAGATCAAACCCCGTGGTGTGTTGTTGCTCGCAGGTCAGATGCCACTGACATCAGAAATGCGCTTGGTATTGAATCACGGTCTAGTTGCCCTTGGGCTCGTTGCGGATGAGGTGGGCGTCCAAGCAAATGAAAAATATGGAGAACATTTCCAGGTGCTCCACCTTCCACCCGTAGCCCTTGGCGTAGAACAGAAAAGAGGTACGCGCCTTGGATACCTGATCCCACGTCAACTCCTCGTCCCTCTTGACGTCCTTCGATGGAGAAGTGGGAGTGGTGACTACGATCACGGACGACGCTTGAGCGAGGGTAATGCTGCCTTCGCCCTCATACGCCTGGTAACCTCCGGCGCAACTGAGACCTTCTTCTGTGAAGTACCACAGGTTGACATATTGCTGCAGCTTGAGTTTGTTCGCCGCATACGGTGCGATGGGCCTGTTGATCTCCGAGGGCGGCGGTACACCTCGAATCACCGGGGGAAGGGCCTTTTTCCAGTTCTATTCGCTGGAGGACACACGCACGGAGTGCACAGACAAGCGAGAGGGTGATGGCGACCGCTGGGGGCCCGACTCCTTGGTGTGATTCAGCACGTCCCCCCGCTGTGCATTGACGTGCTCTTCAGCCGCCTCCCCGCACTCCGGAGGGGCATTTGACCCCGGGCACCGTAACCTGACTACGCACTCTTCTTCTCGCCCTTCTAACCAATCCACCAACAAGTAGTCCACTGCTTCTTCCTCGTCGTTGGCGACCCCGCTCGTGACCAGACACTCGCGCAACCGTGCGTACGCTCTTCTGGAGAAATCCGGCGGGGGGGATCGCGGTAGTCGTGCCACGCCACTCTTGGGTCCGGTTGGTCGGGCGGTGAAGGCTGCCGCGACACGTTCGGGTCGTTTTCTTCCAGGTCATTGGGACCACGAGGGCTTCCTTCCCGCTGTGACGGGGGAACAGAGGCCCGTCCCTCACTTTGCTGATTACTGCCTTGTCCCAGCTTACTTTCTGCCATCCTGGATTCCAACAGTCGTAACGATGTGGCTGACGCGTGATTATTACTTGAAGGTTCACAGCAAGCACAGAATTTTGCAGCAGCAGCTCAGACTAGCCTAGGCTTCAAGCACAGAGGATGACGTGCGTGATGAAGATGCACGACACATCAGACGCCTGTCGCCTCTGCATGTAGACTTTCCTCTGACGCGCGCTCGTACCTTGCGCACTACAAAGCTGCCAACTTCGACTCTTTGTCCGGGATTATTGCAAGTCCTGTACCACCTGCGCTTGTTCCACATCCCCTCGACATCTCCCCTACAGCACACTCAAACAACTCCCTATCCCCAAACACCCCTGGAACTCCATCTGCATGGACCTCAGCGAGCAGCTCCCTAACCCCAGAGGCTACTCCACCATTCTCATCATAGTTGATCGCCTCACCAAGCAGGGCATCTTCATTCTGACCCACGACACCCTCACAGCTTTGGAGTTGGTGGACTTGTTCGTCATGCACGTCTTCTCCAAGCACGGAGTTCCCTCTCATGTTACCTCCGATCAGGGTTTGGAGTTCGTATCCCATTTCTTCTGCTCCCTCGGCAAAGCCCTCGATATGCGACTCCATTTCACCTCCGGTTACCACGCCGAGGGCGATGGACAAACCAAGCGAGTCAACCAGACTCTGGAGCAGTACCTCCGGATCTACACCAACTGCCAGCAGGACAACTGGTCCAAACTCCTACCTCTCGTGGAGTTTCCCTACAACAATGCTCTGAACTCCACCACTGGAATCTCTCCCTTCTTTGCCAACAAGGGCTACAACCCCGCCATCTCCGTCCACCCCGAAAGGGACCTCACCTCTGCTCGCGCTTGGGAGTTCGCTGTTGACCTCGACGAACTCCACTCCATACTCCGACAACAGAACGCTGAAGCCCAAGCTCGATACCAGGTCCAGGCGAACAAGCATCGCCTATCTGCGCCGGACTTCAAGGTCAGAGATCAAGTTTATGTCTGAGCGGAGCACATCTGGACTATGCGGCCCTCAAAGAAGCTTCCGGAGAAGTTCCTCGGACCATTCCCTATCATCGCTCAAGCTGGTACCCATTCCTTCACCCTCCGTCTCCCCAACACCATGCACGCTGTCCACCCCATATTCCATGTCTCCCAGCTAGAACCAGCAACTCCGAACTCCATCCCCGGACGAGTCCAAACTCCACCACCTCTGGTATTAGTTGACGGAGAACCGGAGTATGAGATCTCCGAGATACTCAACTCTAAGATTGACCGCCAGAGGTGGAGTTGTCAACTTCTGTATCTAGTCCGCTGGGCTGGGTACGAGGGCACTGATGAAGAGACTTCATGGATTCTTGCGACGGAGCTCGGACATGCACAGGAGCTTGTTTCGGACCTCCATGCGGCTTATCTGGACAAGCCCAGACCTTTGGAAAAGTTGACTTAAAGTTCACAATTGTCGCTTTTGAGGGTTTTTATCTAGGTTCATTTTCTATTCTAAGTTACAACTGCCCCCAAGTCCGTAGTCCGTACTCCAGCGTACTCCGCTGGAGCTCCCTCTTCCCCACCTTCTCCCTCGCCCTCACCCTCCTGCCCTTCTCCTTCTCCCTCTCCTTTGCCGCCCTCCTGCTCTGCTGGAGTCTCAAAGAACTTCGCCAGGACAGAGTGGATCTCCACCCTGATCATGGGCTGGAGTTCCTCCTCATCCCACTTCCCCACCTCCTTGCGCATCGCCTGGCGTATTACCTTGGAGTCCGCTAACACCCACTGCGCGCAGAGCTCCCTCTCCTCCTCCAAGCTCTGGAGGAGCCGGCTCATCCCGAGCCTGGTCTTCTGGCCCTCCACCAGCACATGCTGGAGGAGTTCGCGGTCCGAGAGCTTCTCTGGCTCCGGGTCCGTCGACCATTTCTTCTCCCCACGACCCAGGCGGACTTGGCCTGGGCCCTCTCCCCCAGACTCCGCTACTCCGGCAGCAGCTCCGGGTCCCTTCTCCGAACTCCGAGGGGTTGCCCTGGACCCATCTTCTTCGTCTTCCTCGTCGGTGTCTCCAGCCCGTCCTCCACGATGATTGGGGCGGACTTCTTCACCCGCTTGCGTTGTGGGCTCTCGCCGGACTTCCTGTCAACCCGGGCCTGCATGGGTGCCAGGAGCCCCTTGGCGTTCAGGCACCGAGCTGCCCTGCGCTGGCAATTCGTGCACGAGGAGGTCCGGGGCGCATCCCGGAACCCACACTCAGCGCCAAAGCTGCGACATGCGTCGCAGGGCGAGCTACAAGTCGTTAGTCTGAACTCCATGTCCGTACTCCGAAGGCCGGACTTATCTGGGCTTGAGGAGCCTCGCAGTCTCCTTGCCCTTGCCCTTGTCCTTCCCTGCACCCTCCGCCTCGTCTTCCTCCTCCTCCTCGTCCTCGTACTCCGAGTCCGGGTGGCTGGACTTCCTCTTGAGAGGGTTGGACTCCTCGGCCCTCCGCTTCTCCGCCTCCTCCGTCCTCCAACACTCCTCCACCCTCCTCCGCTCCTCCTCAGCCCTCTTCTTCTCCTCCTCGGCCCTCGGATATGGTTTTTCCCATGACTAATGTTTGTTCCTGAAGGCCCTCAAGGGTTCGGGCCTAGAGGGAGAGCACTGTTACACTCTATGCCCAAACTCCGAGGTCCGGCTCCGAGTTCCGTACTCCATACTCAGTACTATCTCCGTACTCCATGCTCTGTACTATCTCCGTACTCCATCTCTGTTCAACTCCGTCCCATTTTCAATTCCCCTATTCCTCATTATCACGCCATAGCACATCACCTTCGTTTCAACAATTAGAATATGTCTTGGCATCCTCTACTTCCAACTCCGACGTACTCCTGCCTATTCCGGACTTCCTCTATTGTCTACGTTCAACAATAGACCTACTATCTATATAAGCTGTTGGGAATGTAGTAGCTACTCAGTTTGGATATCTCATTATACCAGCTCGTCTCCTCTGACCTCAGTCTTGTCTGAAGTCCGTACTCCGGACTCCGGACTCCAAACTCCATCTGACTTCCCCCTTGTCTGTTGCCTTGGTTCCGTCTCTGTTCTAGTCTCACCCTCTTCTCCGAAGATCTGAGTCCCGTCTCTGTTCCAGTCCCATCCTCTATTCCGAAGATCTAGTTCGTACTCCGTACATCTAGTCCATACTCCGCCCTATTCCAAAATTAAGGACATAGCTCGTGAAGACCCGTGCGTTGCTGATAGCTTCGCGTAAGTCCTTCCCCTTGCGCCTCACCCAACTCCGACTCTGTACTCCAACAACTATGTTCTCTAGAGTTAGCTCTGGGCGCACAGTCCTAACACAAGTAGGGAATGCCAAGACATATTCTAATTGTTAGAACGAAGGTGATGTGATATAGTGTGATAGTGAGAAATTGGGGAATGAGAAATGGAACGGAGTTGGACAGGAATGGAGTACAGAGCTGAACCTCAAAGTTGGACCTCAGAGTTCAGGCACGGTGGCATCAGCAATCTGCACCTTCATTTCAGTTGACTTGAGTGCCTTTTGCCTTTCAAGGTGTGACTTTGACTTGCAGCAATTTACTTTGAGATACTATGAGATGTCAACCTTCATGACTTTCAGCTTTGACTTGCAACCACAACTTTGAGCTTCCCATTTTGTGACTTTTGACCATCTTTCTGAATACATTTGTAGCATTTCAAGTCATACAATGATTCTTATTGCTCTGCTGATGTAATGTTTGGAGGTCAGTTATCAAACTGGTTTACCCCAAACCACCTTTAAAAGACACCCCAAAGTCAGCTCTCAGAAGTCTGAAAAGGCAACTGAAAGTATGTGAAAGTCATCTGTGAGACAATATCAGGTCACTAAATGGATAGGTTTGATGACCTGAAAAGGCCTCTAGTGGGCTGAAAAGAACACCATCCAAAGTCAAGTACCTGTGAGCAAAAAACAAAGCTGCAGAACAATGGCACTGAGAGGTGAAGTGAGTGAAAAAAGTTGAAGTCCAGCAAGGGTGGCTACATAGGATGTGTCCAGCGTAAGAACAGTAAGACCTTATGGTGTAGTGGCAAAAAGTGCTAATGTGTATATAAGGGTCCGTTCAACGGGAGGAATCACCCGATTATTTCCACAATTCTCTAGCCAAATGAAAGAATTAGAGAGAATCACAGCTGCCTGATTTTTTTGTGAAATTGTAAGAAGAATCGGATGCTTGTTCAACGGCGCGAGTGTGAACTTGTGATGCATGTGTGATGCGCACCTGATAACATCTCTTGTCTACCACTACGATCATCCACCAGCTTGCTTGACCACGTACCCTACGATGTCCAGTACTACCGGCTTGACAGCAAAAGTGTCCTCTCAGGCCAAACCATCACATCTGGCATTTGGTCCAAGCAAAGAAAATGCAAAATGGATAGCTGCTGATTAGCTCGCTTTTGTCAACTACCTCACAGATCATGTTGCGGAACGAGGGGATGGCAACTATAAAATGACCACATTCAATGTAGCGGCAGGGGGGGAGCAAAGACAGGTCTGGGTTGTAAGAACAAGTGGGCAAGAGTATGTCGACTATGCCCTTCCAAACCTCTTGCTTACTAACATTATCTACCGCAGATGAAAGAGCTTCATACTGTCTGCTACAAGCTTAAGAACCTCTGGGTTCACCTGGAGCGAGGAGAGAGAGGGGCGGACATTGGTTTGGAGGATGAGCCTATATGGGAGGCATATGTCAAGGTGCGCCTACCATTATTCTTGATAGATTTCTCTAACTGATCATAAGCAGAAAAACTCAAAGGCCGAACAATTCAAGCACAAGGGATGGCCACTCTTCAATGCAGTCGACGACATCATTCCCAACAAAATAAAGGGCAAGTACTGTTTTGCCCCGTCCGAAGCACTCATCCTCGACCCAACCAATGATCCATCAACATCTGCTAAGAAAGATGAATGCGAAGGGAGTTCTGTTCCCGACTCTCTTACTCCCGACAATAACAATCACTCATCTTCAATGCAGTCGCAAGTATCTGCGTAACGCCACCACCTGCGCTGCCAGCACCCACCTCGGGGCAGAAGCGCTCTGCCCTTGAGGTGAGTGACTCATCACCATCACCTATACCCTCTCACGTTGTTCGCCCGCTTCAGAACACGGCTGTGTCGAGGTCCATTGACCGTATGAGCGAAGTCCTCACCAATTTAGTCAATGATAGGGACACAGGTTCTGGTGCATCACAGGCAGATATCTTGAACACTGTTGAGACTACCCCAAAGCGGTGTTGAATAGTGGTTGAATTAGTGGCCATGCAGGAGGACGAGCTTTCTGATGATGACATGGTAGAGTTAATCGAGGTGATGAGGAAGGGCATCACAGCAGCTGATATGTACTTGTCCTTGTCGAAGGCCAATGTGAGGCTACGTTGTGCGTGGGTACACCGGGTAGTAAATAGGTGTTATTCATAATAGTTACTTGAATGTACTATTGTCTATTTGCGGCTGTCCATTTCTGATATGATTCCCACATTGTTTGTGCAATATAGTCCCTCCGCGTGTCAGCCTGCTCCCGTTCCACCCTCGACACTGGACCTTCTGCCAGATTGCCAGTATGTGGTATATGATCCCAATCCCCGAGTACGTCTTCAAAACTCTTGATTTCCGATGGGTCGTGGATGCGGATGAAATTATGAAGAGCACAAAGAGCGGGGGGAATTCAGACCTAATACTTCATATTATATTCACATCTGGTTTGCAAAATTGGAAACCTCTTCTTGACTATACTGAAAATGTGCTCGATAGCATTGCGTAGCTTTGCATGGCGAAGGTTGAATAGTTCCTCTTTATTTGCAGGCCTATGTGCATTTGTGGTTTATAAGCAGCTAATCATATATCATGATTCATGTGACATACTTTATTCCAGCTCGCCCCCATTCAGCCAAATAATACCAAACTCCCCGGTACGGCACCAGCAGTGTGTCAACAAATCCATGCCCTGCATCAGCAAGATAGTAGCTATTGTTAGGCACTCGAAAGTCCTTCTCTCGTGCAATGTGAAATATGGTTGAATCATTTGCTGATCCCTTGGATTCCACTGAGCACGTAGGTGAAAAGGAGTGTACCGAATGTGCATGTAGCAAATACATTTTGAGAGATGCCACCCTTCTGATTTTGGGATGCTGCACGGTCGTCCAATGGTGGTGCTGTCGTGATGTGACTGCCATCTACTGTGCCAAGTGCATGGTTGAAATAGGGGTGACAACGAGGATCCTTGTATATCAGCTCAGGCACAGGCTCATTTGCATCTGGTAGATGCACATATGTCGTGTAGAATGGCGGCGAAGAGAAAGCAAGGAGCATTCTTTTGAAGTATCTATTTAATTTGATATGTGTTAGCCTTTTCTGGAGGAGTAACCTGGATTTGGACATACTTCATGATGGTGCCATTTGCCCGCTGAAAGCGCTCTCTGATGTGCCGCACAGACAAACCAGTTCGGCAAGTATAGAGAAATATGCCCAGTTGCTCCTCAAAAATGACCTCACGTGAATTGTGATATCCAAGGGGTCTCAACGCTGCAATGAGGGCTAGGAAGACTTCTCGTGCATGCCTAACTCATTGTGAATCTGATTATCATGGCCGTTGACAAGCTCACCGATGCATGCCTCCCCGGTCAGACTATAAGTATAATATGGTACTCTGGCAGTTGTACTAGCAGTAAGAACTATAGCAGTGATAGCAGATGCAAGTGCAAGACGAGTATTCTGTCGCAATGGAGGCATGTTTGAGGTGACTAGTAGTACCAGTGTCCTGGACAAGCAGCGTCTTATCTACATCTTATTGGGATGTCTTTAGTCAGGGCGTGACAAAGGTTAGCAGTGGATTCTTTTTCTCCGAGCTTCCCAAGACTTTGCTGAGTGATTAGGCGCTCAGCCAAATTATCCTGGAGAATCGTGAAAATAATTGGGCGATTTCCCCCGTTGAACGGGCCCTAACACTATTGGAGGTTGCTGGTTCAAACCTGAGAGTAGAAATATTTTTGCTGCTGTTTTATTTGTTTTTCATACTCTTCTTTGGCACTATAGCACAGTATTGTAAATCACTACAGCTGAACATTATTCAATGTGCCAGGGGAGCATAAAACTTCAGAAAAGGAATTGTGTCTTCCCAAGTCACCTTAAGTCACCTCAAGTCAGAAGTGACTTTCACAAGGCTCAGAACCAGCCTACCATCCTAGGGGCCTAAATTTCACAACTCGCTATTTACTTTCACAAACTAGTGACTTTGAGTGACTTGCAGATTTGAAAGTCACAATCGCACATTGCTGATGAAGGGCATTATGTCTTAGCAAAGTCATGCTACAGTAAAATATCCCAAATCAGAGGTGACTTCTTAAGAGCTTAGTACTAGCCCACCTTTATAGGGGTCTCACTTTCACAAGTCACTATAGAAAGAGTATTAAGCAGATGCCATGAATCTGTATGTCCCTGTTTGTTCGATCTTGGGCGCTCAATCAGCTGTAGTCAGTCTCCTGCCATCGTAGCCTGCACTCTCTCCTCCTCTCCTCCTAATCTACGTCGGCCTCCCCTATCCCTTTCTCTCATATAGCATCTGCAGCCTCCGCCTCGACCCCATCTCTCTCCTCTCTCCCTCGCCCTCGCCCTCGAATTCTGCGCAATCTCAGCATCTGCAGCCTCTGCCTCGACCCCATCTCTCTCTACCCCTCAGCTTCTTCTTCTCTCGCCCTTGCCCTTGCCCTTGCCCTTGCCCTCTTTCTCGCTTTCCAATTCCGCGCAATCTCAGCCCCTTCAGCGATACGGCCTCCGTGGTGCCTCCACCTCTCCTACCGCCATCTTTGTGCAAAATTGTTCCAGCACCAGTGTATACAATACGTTGGACTGGTCTCGTCTCAAGTCGTTCACAGGTAAGCATCTCGATCCCTGTGCTTGATGCTACCCTGCGTACCCTTCGTAAGTTCGTATACTCGCTTCCTCGGACTCTGCCTTCATCCCCACACCTCTCTCTCTTGCACCCTGTCAACGACGTCTCCGCTATTTCCTTGACCTCTCTCTTTCGCCTCTCTCCCCTGTGATTACTCGCAGGCCTCCGGCCATTGCTCGTGTACAATCGTTGATCCCACCCCATTCTTACGCTGTCGTCACCTCCTCCGTAATCTCAGTCATACATCTGTTTTATACCAGTCGTTTTCATAGAAGTCTGAACTTGACGCATTCAGTCACAATGTGCGTTGTGTCTGTGGTCTGCTTCTATTCAGCTGCTCCATAATGGGTTGTTGTCTCCTGCCTGGTCAACGTTGAACGTTGAACCCTCCTTGACCTTCGACCCCTTTCTCCAACTCCACCGCACCTGTGCGCCGGTAAGGTTCTGTAGTACTCAACTGGTTGAACTTCCCCCACTATTTCGATCTCGACTGCCCCTGTTCGATAGATTGCCCCTATGTTGTTTTCGACCAACAGCAGAATAACATCAACCTCATCTCATGAGTCTTAAGTCTAGACAACTCCATGTGAGCTAATTGCTCCGCATAATGTACGCTGTGTGCGCACCTTGAGCCATTTGTCTGCAAAATATCCCTTTGCGGCCGGATTGAGGATAATGTCATGCATACAAATTAGACCTCTCAACCGATATCCTCAGTCATCGATTACATTCATAATGCCTCACGCGTGCCATCCCTTCGATTTCAATTACTGGACAAACGAAGGTGATCCTATCAATATCAGGACGCACGGCATCACTAATGTGACCACCACCTTGACACCTGCAATCTCGCAGACCCTCAAACACCAAACAAAGCGAAGCGAGGCAGGGCTTGTTTACTTTACAAGAAAGAAACTTTTAGAGACTTGCAGGTCTGAAAGTCGCACTCACATATTGTTAATGAACCTCCTTCTACACCACTATGTCATAGCTGTGCCAGCAATCACATAGACCTATAGTGGTGCTCAAAAGTCCTGCCTCAGGGTATATTAGACCCATGTTTTGCTTGTAGCACTCGAAGTACTGCACACCCTGGTTTCAAATTTTGTACAGGCATAGAGAAAGAATTACGCAGGTCCTGCGTATCTGTGTACCTCTGTTTATGCGATCTTGGGCACTCGATCAAGTATAGCAGTACCGTAGCGCGCGCACAACTGTCAGCTGCAACCATCGCCTGCACTCTCTCCTCCTCCCTCCTAATTGTCGTCGGCCTCTTCTATCTCCTTCTATCCTATATCTGCCACCCCCATCTCCTCCCCCACCTTTCTCTGCTGATGCCCTTCGTTCTCTCTCCCATCGTCTCTGTCCAGTCTCGCGCAATCTCTGCCCCTCCAAGCCTTTCCGGCTTTGGCCTCTGCCTCCGCGGTGCTTTTCAAGCCGCCGCTCCTACCGTCGCATTTGCCCCGGGGTGAGAGTATGCAGCATCAGTATGGTAGACTGCCGCCGAACTTCATCCACTGGTAAGTATCTGATTGACGCCACTGTGCCTCCATACCCTTCGCATGCTGGCTTCATTGGACTTTGTAACGACTACCGCACCTTACTCCCCCCTTCTCCTTCCCAATCTCTCGTACTCTGTTGCCAATCTCTCGACCATCTCCTTGACCACCCTTTGCATATATTCCCATATACCCATACACTATCGTGCACCTGGCTTCTGCTATTGCCAATATACAATTTCATATATATCACTCCATTCTCAGTTATCTGTAGTTGCCTCCTCCTGCCTAACAATAATCTTTGCCATACATCTGCTCAATGTGAGCCACTTTTGCAAGGGATTCACTCGACGTGTGAAGTCTCGGAGCAATGTGTATGGCTTGCATCTGTTCTGCCGCTGCACTATTTCTGGTGGGCTCTGACTTGCTGCCTCGTCAACATTAAACCTGGAGCTTCGACCCCTCTCTACCTGCTCCAATGCCGTGGCACACGTTCGCCTCTAAGTAAGGGTCCGCGACGACTGATTGAACTTTGCCCGCTTTCTCAATTCATTAGACTACCCCTGATTGTTAGTTTGCCCTTATGTTGGTTCCAATCAACGTCGGAATAGCATAGACCTTATTCCGGCCGCCATTCCTCAAATGTTAACGCCGAAGCGAAGCGAGGCAGAGCTTGTACTAGTAGCTCAGAAATATTTTACATACATTTTCGAGGAAATCTGGGTATGATTACAATTATAAGGGGAAAATGGTGCTTGAGCACATATTTTGACCTCATTTGCACCCACACTTGGTTACCCTACTCTGAAGGACTTATCACAAGTATTGGTTCGCAACCCAACAAGTGTATGTGGATGATTCAGTACTTGGTTCAGATACCCTTCACATTGCAAAGGTCAGCAACATAATCTGTCATAAAGCCATAAAGCCACCGAATGTAACCCAAGTCAAGCTTCCTCCACTCCTTCACCAGTGCACCCAGAGCTGGTTGAGATTTGTTAGGAGAGGGTAGTCATCAGCAATCTGCACCTTCCTTTCAGTTGACTTGAGTGACTTTTGCCTTTCAGAATGTGACTTTGACTTGCAGCAATTTACTTTGAGATACTTTGAGATGTCAACCTTCATGACTTTCAGCTTTGACTTGCACCATGACTTTGAGCTGTCTTTTTTGTTACTTTTTGCCATCTTGTTGAATACATTTGTAGCATTTTGAGTTATACAATGATATTTTCTCCTCTGCCCATCTGATATATCAGTTTAGCCTTTATCTTAGGGGTTGTAGTTTTCTTGAAGAAGGTCAGTGATCAAACTGGTCTGCTTAAAAGCATCTTTGAAAGTCGCCCTAAAGTCAGCTCTCAGAAGATTGAAAAGGCAACTGAAAGTATGTGAAAGTCACCTGTGAGACAATATCAGATCACCAGATAGGTAGGTTTGATGACCTGAAAAGCCCTCTAGAGGGCTGAAGAGAACACCATTAAAAGTTCAGTACCTGTGAGCAAAAAAACAAAGCTGCAGAACAATGACACTAAGAGGTGAAGTGAGCAAAAAAGTTGAAGTCCAGCAAGAATGGCTACATAGAATGTGTCCACTATAAATATAGTAAGGCTCTGTGGTGTAGTGGTAAAAAGTGCTCATGTGAAGTGAATCTGTGGAAGTTGCTTGTTCAAGCCTGGAGGTAGGCATTCTTTTTGCTGCTGTATTATTTGTCATTTATACTCTTCTTTGGCAGTATAGCACAGTATTGTAGATCATTACAGCTGAAAGTTTTTCAATGTGACAGGGGAGCATCAAAGTTCAGAAAAGGCATGGTGTCTTTCTCAAGGCACCCTAAGTCATCTCAAGTCAGAGGTGACTTTCACAAGGCTCAGTACCAGCAACCATCCTAGGGGCGTAAATTTCACAAGTCACTATTTACTTTCACAAACCAATGACTTTGAGTGACTTGCAGGTCTGAAATTCACAATCGCACATTGCTAATGCTAGTGTTTGCAAACCTGCTTGTCAAGATGGTCCCACACATTCTCAATGATGTTCATGTCAGGAGATAGCAGCCCATGGGAGCCTCTTCATGTTGTTTGCCTGGAAGAATGTCTCCGTGGTCTTTGATTTGTGCTTCGAGCTGTTGTCTTGCTGAAATGTGATGTCGACAATTAATAAACCATTATTGGAGAGTGTCTCAAAAACTGCATCCTCCAGGATCTTGATATATTGTGCAGTGTTGAAGTTGCCATTGATGAGACGAAGTTGCCCAGGGCCATTCCAGGTCAGGCACTCCCAGACAGTGACCTTTGCACCACCATGCTTGACTGTCTTCTTGACATTTTGAGGTTGGAGTGCCTCCCCAGTGTGCCTCCAGCAGTACTGAGCTGATATACCCAAGGCAGGACTTTTATGCACCACTGTCCCATAAATTGTACTACCACAGTCTACCAGTCTATGACAAGCCTATGACATGTCTATGGACTAAGAGAAAAACATGTAACACCTGCTTGTTTTCCACTATGGCACCTGGTACAAAGGAAGGCTTGCCTGCCGTGTTGAACCCACTTGCGTGGGGTGTATCAGACGCATGAACGCATCATTAGAGGGTATTTGTTTGTAGTTTGAACTACTAAGTTGTGAACCAAGTCGGCACCTCATTTTCAACCAGTGGGGCCGGCGCCTAACTTGCATGCCCTGTTGTAACGGGCACGTAGCGGAACACAACAAGGACGCGGACGGGACGCGTCGAGGACTGAGCACGCAGTGAGCACGCGAGAGCAGAAGATACGGGGCCCGAGACTGGCATTGATTCCGCGCGGGTACAGGACCACCAGAGGAATACTAAGTACGCAGTGTACATATGAGACGAA
The DNA here is from genome assembly GCA_008973685.1 of Trametes sanguinea. Lineage (NCBI taxonomy): Eukaryota > Fungi > Basidiomycota > Agaricomycetes > Polyporales > Polyporaceae > Trametes > Trametes sanguinea. The sequence continues at coordinate 1,043,372 of WAHA01000018.1, forward strand.
ATGAACGAGAGTGGTAGGGAAGTCGTGTAAAGAATGTGAGCATATACAAATGGAGCAATCGCATGATGAGATGCGCAGATCGTAATCTAATGAGCGTCTATTCTACAGGTGTCCATGAGGCTCGTGTAACGGCGAGCCGTTACACTACCTCCTCCTCGAGGGAGAGCGCAACGCGCGAACACTAGTCCCCGCGAGTGGGCACCCTAGCGAACACACGCGCGACCGACGCCCGCATAGTCCCCGGTCAACAGCCACACGGGCAACTATGCATCTGGACGCGGTGGCGGTCGAGCGACGCGTCCCGAACGGAGCGTCGTCTGCGACGGCGGCGTGTAAAACACGCGAGGGTTGGCACGGACAGGAGCGGGCGACGGCGGACGAGGAGCGGCAGGTGAGACGGCTGGGCGTGGCGCGGAAGGAGCGACGACGGGACGAGGAGCGGAGGAAGCGACGGGTTGTTCGGAGGTGATAGCAGCGGAGGGGACCTGTGTAGAAATAGATATAATATCAGTATTCTTAGACGCTTCGAGCGCGTTGTGTTCGAGTAAGGAACGAGGAGGGCGAGGGGAACGTGGGTGTCGGCGATGGAAGCGTTCTAGAAGCTCATTGGAGTGGAGTGGAATGTCGGAAAGGGGGATCCAAGAGTCTTCGTCGGGAGAGAGACCCTGCCAACGCACGAGGTACTCGTAGCGCTGACCGAGCTTGCGGCAATCGAGGATGGAATGAATGGACGGAGAGGGAGAGTCTTCGGTGACATCGAAAGGAAGAGGAGAGGCGTTGGGATGGAATCGAGAAGGATCGGGATAGGGTTCAAGGAGAGAGACATGGAAAACTGGATGGAGACGGGAGAGATATGAAGGAAGACGGAGTTTGTAGGCAGAATCGGAGACAGCGCGGTCGATGGGAAAAGGCCAAGCCGGCGATGATCAAGCTTGTCGGATGGGCGTGTCGTCTTGATATGGCGACGTAATAGCCAAACAAGCTGGCCCGGCGTGTACTTCGGGCTGTCTGCGACACGACGGTTATAGTAACGCGATTGACGATTCTGCGCGCCTTTGAGCTGCAGGCGAAGCTCATCGTGGAGGCGAGCAAGTCGGGCTGCAATATCGGCAGCGGCAGGGACCGGGGAGGCATCGGAGAGCTGGGGATCGAAGGAGGGATGGAAGCCAAAGTTGGCGAAGAAAGGAGACTGCTTCGTCGACTCGTTTGGATGGGTGTTGAAAGCGAACTCGGCGAGAGGCAAGTAGTCGACCCAATCGTCTTGCTGGTACGAGACGTACGCTCGGAGGTACGTTTCAAGCGTTTGATTTGCACGCTCAGTCAGCCCATCCGTTTGCGGGTGGTAGGCGGTCGAGTGCTTGAGTTCTGTGTGTAAAAGAGCGTTCAGTTCTTTCCAAAAACGCGAAATGAATGTAGGGCCTCTGTCCGAGACAATGGACGAGGGAAGGCCGTGGTAGCGTAGGACTCGGTCGATGAATAGCCAGGCTAGACCCGGCGCATCCAATGACTCGACACAGGGAATGAAATGAGCGTAGCGGGTAAGGCGGTCACAAACGACCCAGATTGAATCATACCCATGCGACGGCGGCAGCTTGACAATGAAGTCCATCGAGATGGATCTCCATGGCCGGTCGGGGATGTCGAGTGGGCGTAGCAAGCCGTAAGGCTTATGACGAGGTGCTTTGATGCGCCCGCACGTATCACAAGCTCGGACGTAGCTGCGAACATACTGGGCGACCTCGGGCCACGAGAAGTCTCTCCGCACGAGGTTAAGAGTCCTCTCGCGACCTGGATGACCTGCTAAGGGCGAATCGTGACGAGAACGAAGCACATCAGCGCGTAAAGACATGGGAACAAAAAGCAGACCACGGTGAAGAACACGGTCGCCTTGAACGGCGAAATCCTTGTCTCCGCGAGCGATTGCTGCACGCCACTCTTGATCGAGATGAATTGCGCGTCGGTAGCGCTCTAGGAAGGCGGAGTTGACGGACGAGACAGTGGTGATGGCGGAAATTTGGGCCTTAAGCGGCGTGGACGACGAAGCGTCCGAAGAGGCCACGAAAAGACGTTCTGTGTGTAAAGGAGTTAGTAGCACCTTGTCATTGACTTGGAGGACGTCATCCCCCCTCCGAGGCGCGAAGTCGACACGCCGCGAAGGCGCATCGGCTGGGTTCTTGAGCCCCGGAGCATAGTCAAGACGGAAATTGAACTCTGAAAGAAACATAGACCAGCGAGCTTGACGGCGATTCAAAACGCGCGACGTCATGAAATACTCGAGGTTTTTGTGGTCAGAGATGACAGAAACAGGAGGATCCGTACCGATAAGCCATGCGCGCATGTCGCGAAACGACTCTACGATGGCTAAGAGTTCTTTGTCGTAAATTTCGTAGTTGATTTCGGCCGGGGAAAGCTTGCGCGAGAAATACGCGACAGGATGAAGAAGACCGGATGAATCCGGCTGATGGAGGACACTGGCGATCGCGTAGTCGGAGGCGTCCGTGGCAAGGGTGCTAGGAAGACGAGGATCAAAGTGACGAAGGAGTGGAGAGGTGGTGAAGGCACGTTTCAGCGCATTAAACGCGTCAACGGCAGCAGAGGAGAGGGTGAAAGGAGCGAGTTGCGCCGTCTTCTTAGTGAGCGCATTGAGAGGGAGGACGATGCGAGCATAGTTGTCAATGAAACGGCGGTAGAAATTGGTGAACCCTAAGAATGATTGGACGTCCTTGACGCTTGCAGGCAGGGGCCAGTCAGCGATCGTCGAAAGCTTGCTGGGGTGCATCCTGATACCGTCCGCGCCGAGGAGATAACCAAGATATTCGACCTCCGACTGGTTGAAGACGCACTTGGCAGCATTGGCATACAGACCAGCAGTGCGGAGACGTTCCAGGACGAGGCGAACGTGATGATCATGCTCCTCCTGAGTCCGGGAGAAGATGAGGATGTCGTCTATGTAGACGACACACACGACGTCGAGGAGATCGCGAAGAACATCTTGAATGTAACCTTGAAAGATGCCAGGCGCGTTCGTGAGACCAAAAGGCATGACGGTGTACTCGAAGAGGCCGAGATGAGTGCGGAAGGCAGTCTTCCATTCGTCGCCTTCACGAATGCGGATGAGGTTGAACGCATTCTTCAGGTCCAGGACCGAGAAGACGCGGCATCCTTGGACGCGGTCGAGCAAATCGTCGAACAAAGGAAGGGGATAACGGTTCTTCTTCGTGATTGCATTGAGGCCTCGATAGTCGACGCAGAGACGCAGCTCTCCGCTCTTCTTGCGGACGAAAAGGACAGGAGATGCCGCGGACGAAGTCGAGCGTCGAATGAAGCCTTTACGAAGGTTGGACTCGACGTAGTCGAAGAGAACCTGGCGTTCCGACTGCGACAAATGGTACAGAGGCCCAAAGGGCGGCGACTTGCCGTCCTCGAGGTCGATGGCGGCGTCGAAGCCAGGGCGGTGAGGGGGAAGCTTCTCAACATCGATAGGAGAGAACACCGACGCATAGTCATGGTATTTCTCAGGAACATGTCGCAAGAAATCGTTAGAGGGCTGAGAGGAAGGCGGTGGCTCCGGAGGCGGAGCACTGGTGGGTTGAGAGATAGAAGATTGAGAGGATGAGTCGCTCGCCTCCTTGTCGAGGGACGTAGCAGCGACTGTGTAGCCAGGAGAGCCTAGAGGATGATACCAGAGGACTGCAGACTCGTTGTTCCGCGCGTACTTGCAAAAGCGCGCAGAGTTAACGAAACGGACATCTAGGACGGGCGACGGAGGGTCCGAAGGCGTGGGCATTGGATCGCGCTCAGCTTGTTCTCTGCCAATGTGAGCGACGACCACTGCGGGAGGTCTAGGGTACAAAATTGAGTCAGTAGCAGGAGCTCTCGTCCCAATACGGCCACTGCCGATCTGGGACAAGAAGCGTGGCGAGTACCAGGGGATAATCGTGGAGGACAAGAAAGAGCCGCCTCTAAGGGGCGAAGTTGACGAGCATGTCTGCTGCGAAGACTCTATGGACGAGGGTAAGGCCTCCTGGGTACGGCAACTGCCGATTCCAAGCGACGCTATGGACATGGAATTCTTGCCGCAGCAAGTCAAGGCAAGTTGACGACGAGTCCAGTCAATGGACGGATTGTGTCGCTGAAGCCAATCAAGACCAAGGATAACTGGATACGGGACAGAGACAATTCCCAAGGCAATCGTCTCAGAGTGTTCGTTAACGTAGAGTGATGAAATAATGTCATGGGTCACATAGCCTGTTGCGATGGGACGATCATCCACAGCGCGCACAGGAACTGGGTCGTCCTTCAGACGACGAGGAAGCGAGTGCCGGTTCGCAAATGCGAGAGAGATGCATGAGTCCGTTGCGCCGCTATCAATGAGCGCGAACGTACATATGGGTTTTCTACTAGGGAAACGGAGAGTAATGGGAACAAAGAAATGTTCGGACGAGTGCAGCGAGTCATGTACGTGAGTTGAAAGAGAGAAACGTGGTGCACCAGCAGGTCTAATAGTCCACGAACCGTCATCTAGACGGACGTGTTGCGGAGCCCCTGGCGGGGTAACCTGAGTCCCACTAATAGGTGCCGGGAGCTCCGGGACTGTCGACGAGCTCCCGCCTAGGCTTTTCCCGACGGAGCGGGAGCCTTGGCGTCGTTGCGGGGCTTAGCACCATTGGGGCACTTTGAAACCATGTGCCCAGGCTTGCCACAATAAAGGCAGAGGCCTTCACGGCGACGACGATCCTTCTCGGCTTGCGAAAGAGGACCGCGCCGTATCGCATCCACCTCCATTGGAACGACATCGTTCGAGGACGACGAAGTGGACGCGGCCAGATTAGAATTCGTCGTAGTGACGATGCGGAGCGGATTCACGCAGTCTGAGCGACTAGAACTGGACGACGTACCCTTCGGGCGCTCCTTAATGCTTGCTTCAAGAGCATGGAGCTTGTTGTCGACGTCGATGACCTTTGGAACCCACTCATGGAGGGTTTCTGGACGTTTGAGGAGCAGTAACTCGCGCTGAAGATCAGGTTTGAGTCCCTGATCAAATCGCACGATCTTGAGATGCTCATCGGTCCAGTTGAGGTAACTGAGATACTCAAGAAAAGCGTTAGCGTACGACGCGGCTGAGCCGGTCTGCGTGAGCTTCTCAAGCTTGACCATGTACTTCCGAGGAAGATCTGGGTCTTGGAAACGTTCTGTGAACGCCTCTACAAAACCCTTATAGTTGTCAAGCAACATAGGGCGGGTCTGCTGAATGAAATTATACCAGGACGTCGGCGCGCTGTCACCAAGTCGTGAGGCAAGGTACATTGAGCGGTCACGATCCGTACGCAAAGACTCGCGCATCAAATAGATGGCGGTCTCCATGTCCCTCAGAAACGGGACAACCTGGTTAGCCTGTCCGTTGAACTTGCGGACTTCGACCTTCAGCGAGCCGCGGGGCCCGCTAGTGGACGCAGAGGCTAACGTAGGAGAAGCAGAATTGGGGGCGTACGAGGATTGCAGCTGCGAGAGCCGATTGTATAGCTCTGCATTCTGCTGAGCTTGCTCCTGCAAGCGGGTACGGAGCGAATCGAGCGTCTCAAGTTGATGGGATGTGATGTGCTCTGCAGCCTCCGCGCGCGAACCAAGATTGACCACGGCTTGGACGAGATACCTCTGAAAGGTCTCAGCGTCCATTCCGGGATTGGCGGTGGCAGGCTGTTGCTGCTGCTGCGAAAAAGCCTGAGGCTGTTGAAAGCCGTCAGGGTACTGTTCGACTTGAGGCTGCTGTGGCGCCCAGTTGCCACCTTGTGGGCCTTCGGGGGGCGCAGGCGTGGCCGCAGGAGTACGCCAAGCATCGAAAGTACCATCGAGGTTGGGAGGATAAGACATAGAGGTGAAAGAACGAGCTTTACGCTCGACGGGTGCTTAGACAAGGAAGAAAGCAAGAAACGTCGGTATACGACGCTAGCACAAGACGGGGAGGTCGAGCTCGAACGTTTGGAAAGCGAGGCGGAATCAAACTGTAACGGGCACGTAGCGGAACACAACAAGGACGCGGACGGGACGCGTCGAGGACTGAGCACGCAGTGAGCACGAGAGAGCAGAAGATACGGGGCCCGAGACTGGCATTGATTCCGCGCGGGTACAGGACCACCAGAGGAATACTAAGTACGCAGTGTACATATGAGACGAAATGAACGAGAGTGGTAGGGAAGTCGTGTAAAGAATGTGAGCATATACAAATGGAGCAATCGCATGATGAGATGCGCAGATCGTAATCTAATGAGCGTCTATTCTACAGGTGTCCATGAGGCTCGTGTAACGGCGAGCCGTTACACCTGTGAAATCCACTGCATGACTGCATGACCGCTCATAGATTTTGCTAAGCGCCTTAACTTGAACCCCGCTGGCTGCGCCTTGGTTCATAACCGCTTCCCGCGGTTCAAACTACAAACAAATACCATCTATTAGATCATTCAAGATCAATAAGTACGGCCGATAGTGGCGGGCATCGCGTGTCAGGTGACTATGTGACTCTGTGTGACTGCCGCTGTCCTGTCTGGACTGACGAGTCACGGTGACTGGCCAGGGGTTTTCGAGTGCTCCTCCTCTTCGCTCAAGTTCGTTCCTCCACCTACACCGGCTCAACAGGCGCATACGCAGCCGCCATGGCCAACCCAATCAAAGGCGTGCCGCACCTGATGACCCTCGCGGACCTCAACGTCCACCAAATCCACAAAATCGTCGCGCACTCGCGCTACCTCAAGCGCACCTCCCTCCCATGGCTTGCTCCCCTCAGCAAGCAGCCCAAGGCTCCCACCTCCCACGGGTACGGGAAAAGCCCATCGCAGTCGTCCTCGATGGTGCGCACCATTCCGCGCACGCTGGACCGCAAGACGATCGCGCTGCTGTTCTCGAAGCGGAGCACGCGCACGCGCGTGGCGGCGGAGACGGCGGCGACGCTGCTCGGCGGGCAGGCGCTGTTCCTCGGCCGGGACGACATCCAGCTCGGCGTAAACGAGAGCTTGCGGGACTCGGCGCGGGTCATTGCCGGGATGTGCCAGGGCATCTTTGCGCGCGTTGGCGACCACGAGGAAATTGAGGTGGGCACGACACGGATTGGACGAGGGGTCCGGCGCCTGTGATTTTGACTGACGTTGTGGTGCAGGAACTGGCGAAGTACTCCGCGGTGCCGGTGCTGAACGCGCTGTCTTCGCTCTGGCATCCTACCCAGGTGCTGGCGGATCTGCTCACGCTGCAAGAGAAGGCCTACTTGTTCGAGACGCCAGGCAGCCGACAGCCCGGGTCGTACCCGCGGCTGCGTCCGCTGACGATCGCGTACGTGGGCGACTCTGCGAATGTCCTGCACGACATGCTGGTGACGTACCCGCGGATGGGCCACCAGCTGCGCGTCGCGAGCCCGGACAACGAGAAGTACCGTGCACCGAAGGCGGTCTGGGACCGCGTGGTGGAGCTGGAGTGCGACAAGGGGATTTTCTGGACGAGTGACCCGCGCGAAGCGGTGCACGGCGCGGACGTCGTCGTGACAGACACCTGGTGAGTAGACGGTCTGCGGCGGTGGGGATGTGTGTGCAGTGAACTGACTAGCGGCAGGATATCGATGGGCCAAGAGGCGGAGAAGGAGCAGCGGCTGCAGGACTTCCAAGGGTACCAGGTTACGGAGGAGCTGTGCCGGGAAGGCGGGGCGAATCCGGAATGGAAGTTCATGCACTGTCTTCCTCGGAAGCCGCACGAAGTGGACGACGAGGTTCGTCCGTCGAGAAGTGATGGTATCGTACTGATTAGCTGATGGGAGTTCTACACAGGTGTTTTACGGGCCGCGGTCGCTGGTGTTCCAGGAGGCGGACAACCGAAAGTGGACGATCATGGCGTTGTTCGAGTACGTTCCGCGTTTTATTCTCATGTGTGCCCGATGTGGAGAGTGCTGATCGGCGGTTGCGTTTGGACAGCCTTCTGTTTGGACAGTGGAGGTTCACGCCAGAGTTGCCGGGGGAGAGGGAGCAGACGGGGGAGAACTAGCGGTGATAGAGGGTGGAAGGCGGGATGGGATGTCCGGGAGGGGTAGATAGGCGTGTGTAGCGTACGTACGATGCTTGATTTACTCGGCGTAATCCTGGACGAGTGGACGACGATCCGGCGTGGACAGCCTGATCGTCGGGGCCGCGCAGGGTATGTTGCGCGTATATGTTTCCTGGAAGACTGCCTGGAAAGGTTAGATGGCCCACGTGCCATGGATGACGTCTCTGGAATGCGGGGTTAGGCGCCGGTGCCTCGATTGGGACTGGAGAACTCTTCAGCCTTTCCTCCTCCTCCTCCTCTTTCTTGTTCCTCCTCCTCGTCCACCCCGCTCCATACATACTCCCCCCACTCTCCATACCTATCATCCTCTTCGTTCTTCCCCACATCTTCCCCACACCCTCCTTCCCCCGCATACCCGTCCATCCAACACCGAACTAACCAACCAATCAACCGTCCTACGCGTCCTCACCATGTCCGACATCAAGCGCGACGTTCGCAACCCCCTCCTCTTCGAGTGCGCCTGGGAGGTCGCCAACAAGGTCGGCGGCATCTACACCGTCATCAAGACAAAGGTCCCCGTCACCGTCTCAGAGTACGGCGACCGCTACACCCTCATCGGCCCCCTCTCCTACAAGACCGCGCCCATGGAGGTCGAGGCCCAGGAACCCAAAGACCCCCACCTCGCCGCAACCCTCGAAGGCATGCGCGCCGCCGGCGTAAAGATGCTCTACGGCCGCTGGCTCATCGAGGGCGCTCCCAACGTCCTCCTCTTCGACACCGGCAGCCAGTACTCTCGCCTCGACGAGTGGAAGGGCGATCTCTGGAACCTCGCTGGCATCCCCACTCCCCCCAACGATCACGAAACCAACGAGACCATCGTCTTTGGCTACATCGTCGCATGGTTCCTTGGCGAGGTAAGTCAACGTCCTCATCCATTCTCTGTTCATTTCCTCTTCCACGCGTCTGCGAACGTGCTCGCTCTGCCAATCACGAGCGGGATACCATCCTCTTCCCCATGTGTGGTTTTGAATCCAGCTTGGGAGCTGGACGGACGCTGTGCCTTTTGGCGAGAGCGTTACCACCCTTGGCATATGCTCCCGACGCGCCCATGACACACTGTTACGCGTTCATACCCCGCGCGAACCCAACCTCAGCCGCGCACAAGGACCCGTGCTCCCTTGCTGCGAAGGTCCTCCCGAACCGATGCCGTCTTTGGCGGAAAACCCCATCAAGAGGCGCACGTCATTCTCGCGAAGCCTCTCGGCGTATTGAACCGTGCGATACCGCGATGCCCAATTCGCCGCGTACGGCATTTCGGACCTTCGTCCAGCTGCCAAGCGACATGAGCATCTCCACTCGCAGCATTTCGTATCTTCGCCGCCTATCGCGTTCTCTGCGTTGAGCTCCGTTCTGACCACCCCCACCCCAGTACGTCGCGCGCCAGCTCGACAAAGCCGTCATCGCGCACTTCCACGAATGGCAAGCAGGCCTCGCGATCCCACTCTGTCGCAAGCGGCACATCGACGTCACCACCGTCTTCACCACCCACGCCACCCTCCTCGGCCGGTACCTCTGCGCGGGCTCCGTCGATTTCTACAACAACCTCCAGTATTTCGACGTTGACCACGAGGCAGGCAAACGCGGCATCTACCACCGTTATTGCATCGAACGCTCCTCGGCGCACTGTGCGGACGTGTTCACCACTGTCTCGCATATCACCGCCTATGAGAGTGAGCACTTGCTGAAGCGCAAGCCCGACGGTGTCCTACCAAACGGCTTGAACGTGGTCAAGTTCCAGGCGATGCACGAGTTCCAAAACCTGCACTCGACGGCAAAGGCGAAGATCAACGACTTCGTGCGCGGCCACTTCTACGGCCACTATGACTTCGACCTGGATAACACGCTCTACGTACGTCATGATGCTTTTGCCTTGATACATGACAATCTAACACCTTTGCAGATGTTCACCGCAGGGCGTTACGAGTATCGCAACAAGGGTGTCGACATGTTCATCGAGTCCCTAGCGCGTACGTCTTTCCTCCGACGATTTACCGGGGGAGAGATGTTGACGTCACTTTGATAGGCCTGAACTACCGCCTGAAGAAGTCCGGATCAAAGGTCACTGTGATCGCGTTCATTATCATGCCCGCATCGACGCACTCGTACACCATCGACGCGCTCAAGGGCCAGGCAGTCACGAAGCAGCTCCGGGATACGGTCACCGAAATCCAGAACCGAATCGGTGCGCGGCTCTTCGAGCACGCTATGAGCTCGAATGGGTGAGTGCGCACCTTACAACACCGAACTGCGCGACTGACTTCGCGCAGCGAACACGGCACGCTACCTACTCCGGACGATCTCCTGTCCGACGAGGACAAGGTACTCCTCAAGCGCCGCATCTTCGCGCTCAAGCGCAACATGCTGCCGCCAGTGACGACGCACAACATGGCCGATGATGCGAACGACCCGATTTTGAACCAGATCCGCCGCGTACAGCTCTTCAACCACTCTTCGGACCGCGTCAAGATCGTCTTCCATCCCGACTTCCTGAACAGCAACAACCCCATCCTTGGGCTCGACTATGAGGAGTTTGTCCGCGGCTGCCACTTGGGCGTCTTCCCCAGCTACTACGAGCCTTGGGGCTACACGCCTGCGGAGTGCACGGTCGTAAGTTTCACCCGCCGTCTCCTTCCTAAAGCTATGATGAAACTGACGTGAATTACAGATGGGTATCCCTTCTGCGACGACTAACCTTTCCGGCTTTGGTTGCTTCATCCAAGACCTGATCGAGCGCCCTCAAGACGAGGGCATCTACATCGTCGACCGGCGCTCCCAGTCCGTCGAGGACTCCGTGAACCAGCTGACGGACTACATGTACTCCTTCACGCAGAAGACACGGCGGCAGCGCATCAACCAGCGCAACCGCGTCGAGCGTCTCTCGCCCCTGCTCGACTGGAAGAACCTCGGGATCGAGTACAGCAAGGCGCGGCAGCTCGCGCTGCGCCGTGCGTACCCCGACGCGTTCTACGGCCAGGGCGGCGAAGGCGAGGAGGAGGAGCTCGACTTTGGAATGGAGCGGATGACGCTTCCGATCAGTGTGCCCGCCAGCCCGCGCTGGAGGATGTCAGGCATTGCGACCCCAGGCGATATTGGCACGCTTACGGAAGAGGTATGCTCCTTGGCACCGTCGTCGCGTCATGCCAGTCGATGCTCACATTCTGCTCTTCCAGATGCAGGCCCTCGGCACGAGCGATTACCGCGGCTTCAACTGGCCGTCGAACCATGACGAGGACGAGGACGAAGGCTACCCCTTGTACGTGTCCCTCCTCTTCACTCCCGTGTCTCCTTGACCCTCGGCCCTTCGCTGACTCTTTCGCCCACTCGCAGCCCGCTCGTGATGAAAGTGCGCTCGCGCGCGAACTCGGTCATGTCCGGCGCCAGCACGCCCGGCGGCGGCCGCTCGAAGAGCCTGAGCGAGGGCGACCTGCGCAAGGCGGATGCGGCGCTGAGCAACGTTAACGAATCGCAGGCCTCCTCGCACGGCGGCGTCAACGGGGTCAACGGCCACTGAGCGAGCGAGCGAGCGTCGCCTCGCCCCGTCTCGTCTCGCCCTCCCTCTCCTCTCTTGCTCTGCTTGGTTTGCCTGCTGCGTTCGTGCTCGCGTGCGATGGCACGAGCTGAACATCCGCTGCGAATGGACTGCGATGCGACTGGCTGACGCGCTTCTCGTTGTGTGTCCCCTCGAACGAACAAAACGAATACGAGTCTGGAGGATAGGACGGGGTGGTGGTGGTGGTGGAAATCAAAGTTAAAGGCGAATGTCGGCGGGATGCATTTCTGGAGGGGTTTCTACGTACTAGGCGCGGACGATCCAACAAGTTTCTGTATGTAGCAGCAACCTTACATGTTCTGTAGGCTTCTCTCTCACCATGTCTCACTCTTGTCTGTTGTGTTCCAATCAATACCAACTTTACCAACACTGCTGTTGTTCTGGCGCTGGCGCCTTGTCTGGTCTCTCTGACGTAGATGAGAATGAACATGTACTGTATAACCTGAGCTACTCGTTGATTGGTATCATTCCATCCCTCCGTCCAACGGCCTGGCAGCGTATCGTACAACCTCTTAAACCTCTTTTCCTTTCCCACACCTCATCGCCCCACATACTGACGATCCCTTCCGCTCGCTCAGAGCCACGGCAGCACCTTCTCCGCAGCCGTGACCGTCAGCTCGGCCGGGTTAGGCTCGACCGCGATGTACGTGATCGTCTCGCCCTCCGTCACCGCCACGAACCGCTGGTACAACCCCAAGGGACCCGATCGTCAGCGGCCCATTCCGCCGGCGAAGGGGGAAATTCAAAGAGGACGAGGGACGAGGGCGTACCTTGGAGCGAGGCGCGCCGAGCAGCGCGGAGGCGTCGAAGAGCATGCCAAGCGCGCCGACGAACGCACCCTGGTCGTCCGCGATGAAGTGCACTCCCGCGGCTGTCCCACACACGCGCACGCGCACGCAAATCCTCAGCGCATATATGCGGTCCGTAAAAACGAGAACGTACGGGTGCCCTCCGGGGCGAGCTGCTCCTTCCACGCCCTGACCAGAGTCGCGTCAGCGGGAATGCTCGTGGCGCAGAGGTCCGGCGGACGGGCGCACGCACTTCATGACGAAGACGTCGTTGACGGCGACGACGTACACGTTCTCGACGCCCTTCTCCTTGAACTTATTAAACGCCTTGATGTACCCCGGCACCTGCGCCGAGCACGTCCCCGTGAACGCACCGGGGACCCCGACCTGCGGGCAGGGCGACACCGCATGAGCCATTCCTCACGGGCAGGGACGTCGCAGAGCACGTACAAAAACGTTCTTGCCCTTCAGGAGACCCTCGAACGTGAACGTCTTCTGCGCGTCGTCCTCCTTGACGGGCACCTTGAGCGGGATGGTGGAGCCGACTTTGGCCTCGGCTGCGCTGAGCAGGGAGGTCGCGAGGCTGTGTGCGGTCTTCGTTGCGCCTGCGAGGAGGGATGCCATGTTCGCTGTGTGAATGAGCTTGGTCGGTGGTGGTGATGATGGTTGAAGAGATGCGGAGGAGTTTGAAACGGCGTTCATGAGTATATGCATACCCAACACCTGACGTCATACCGGAACGGGCTTTCAGTCCACTGCCCACCCATCACATACCGTAGGAAACACAACATATCGTACACGCAGACGCGTCAATAATGTTACAGGAAGCTCGAGCACGTCGCCTGCGTCATGAGCGGGAGATGTTCTGGTACGCGATGCTCGCGCTCTCGTACTCGGGCACGAATATCCGGTCTTTCTCCTTTACCATCCACCTATACCCGCAAGTCATGAGCGAACCACTCTTAACGAGTGAGAGAGAAAGAGAGAGACGCACTGCAGCAGCTCATTCACGTAGTCTCGCAAAATCCCCACCGACTCCCCGTCCATGGACGAGCTCGCGACCATCTGCGGCAAAGCGACTGCACTCATACCCATTAGCGCGCGGCACTGTGCACGAGAAAAAGGGCTCACCGAGCATGCGCAAGAAATGCTCCGCGCCGTATATCTGGCTCATCTCCTTCTCCTGTCCGACCTGCACCGAGGGGCCCGTCACGTACTTTTTCCTGATCTCCGCGTACTGCGGCCGCTCGAAGCGGTAGAGCAGATTCGCGCCGAGCGCGCGGTCAAAGTACGTCTGCAGGCCCGCGATAATCGTTGGGAGGAGCACCTTGGGGTCTTTCAAGCTACACGTGGGTTTGCATCAGTGTCCATGAGATGTGATTCGTAGTCGTGAGTTTGGAGGACGTACTGTGTTGAGGAACCCTGCGCGAGCACGTACTGCTTGAACTCTTCGAGCAATTCGGTGACGTTCGGTTTTCGAGGAAGCCCTACGAGCTGAGACTCCACTGTGAGTGGAAACCACGACAGCATACCCCGACCAGAACTGCCTACCTGGCTGTTCTTCGTGACTGCCTCCCAATCATCCACGAGCAGCACCTTGAGCATCTCCGGTACGTTGAGCTTCATCTCCGGCTTCCTCGTTCCTTCATCCTTTACCACGCGACCGCCCGAGTCAGCGTTCCGCCCGCCAATGTCTCGCAAAGCAAAGCAGACCGACCTCTTCCCTGCCGCGCTTCGTGCCTCTCGCGCCGTCCTTCCTGCCTGTGAGACCGCCACGCCCACTAGCGCTGTCCTTGGCTGCCTGCGCCTTGTTCGCCTTGGACGAGGACGCGTGGGCGGCGTTGGCGGCCTGGGACTGAGATTGGAGCGCCTTCTGCAGCTGGATGTTCGTCTCGTTGAACTTGAGCAGTCTAGACGCGTCCACCCATTCGTCCCATCTGCAGTATTCATGACCGGGTAAGCGCAGCTGTGGGAGACGATGCAGAGGGAGGGAAGGTGACTGACGTTTGTTTCCAGCCCTTGTAGTGGACGTAGTAATGGGGCCCGACGATGCCCGTCTGGGTGTTCGACTCGTTCCAGTTGTCGGTCTTGAGCACCTTTGCCTCGTATATCAAAGGCCCGTGGTAGCACAGTACCCTCTCGCCGACCGTGAATGTCTGTGCAGACATTATAAACGAGTGCGGGTGGCGGGAGGCTGTAAGTATGATCCAGTCGGAGAGCGAGACGCGTTGAATAGACGCCCGTGGTCGACGCTCTTTCGCGTCTAGCGCCCGCCCAACCTCGAGTTACGACTTTAAGTACAGACTACCACCATCACCACTGCAGCCATAATTCATGGGGGCACCTGAGAGGTGCGCTTGTGCCGTCTAGGGATTCACTATGCGGACAATCACACTACTGTGGCTTTTTTATGCCATGAGAGCAGCTCATGCGTTGCGGAGGAGCTTCACCATCGAGCGCACTCAGTACTTCGGCGGAGACAGGAACCAAGCACCGTAAATCTGGAATTCAAAGATCAGAACGGGAGGTTGGAACGCATGAGGTCCACGGCTTGCACATTGACGGTAACATCCATAGCCGATGCTACTGGCATAACTGTATGTTCTCGCGACCAGGCTTATACCCAAGCGATATCGCCGCCTCCGCGAAGCAGAGAAGGTAGAGAGTACGAACTTCGTCCGTGTCGCTTGAGCCTTACAATCAGAAGTTTGTTCGACTCCGTTTGCTTCTTACCATGCGCCTGTTCACACAGCGACGTACGGAAATCGTACGACAGTGCGCGTGTTCCCGCGCGGCTTACTGGAGAAGCTTACCGTGCAATTGCCCTGCAGTCTCCCTTTGGCCCTGGGAACGCCCTCATGATGATCCTGCGGCGCCTCGCTTAAGCATCTGCAGACGGCCATATATAGCCTGGTCTTCGCGACAACTATGTTTATCCCAACGCACGGGGCCGTACGCGTTGCTTGAAGCCCAACGTATACTACTAGCACGCAAACCGACCACTTGAACCCACAATGTGGCCGTTTAGCACGCCGTACCCCGAGCTGCGCATCGACGAGCTCTCTGACGAGTACGACTACATCGTCGTAGGCGCGTCTTCCTTCTTTCTCACACAGCAATGATCAATCCCCCAAACTAACGTGTTCTGCAATGACTCTCAGGTGGAGGTACCGCAGGCTGCGTCCTCGCGAACCGCCTCTCAGCCCCGCGTCCCAGCGGTACTGCAGCTGGCAAAACGCCCCGCGTCCTCCTTGTCGAGCGCGGCCTCGTCGCCGACACCTGGGTATCGCGCGTCCCGCTCTTCTCCTCTGACTTCGCCTCGGACGGGAAGCGCACCCTCCGGCGTCCCATGCGCCCGCAGGCCGCGCTCGGAGGGCGGGACATGCAGGCGTACTCCGGCGCGGTGTTGGGCGGGACGAGCAGGATCAATCAGATGCTGTACACTCGGGGACTGCCCGAGGAGTATGAGCGGTGGAAGGAGACACTGGGCGAGGAGGCGGAAAAGGAGCAGTGGGGGTGGGAGGAGATGAAGAGGTGCTTTCTGAAGTCGGAGAAGGCGGATGTGCAGGTGGAGGGAGTCCATAGTACGACAGGTAGGTCGAAGTGAGAGGACGAGCGTGGACGATTGGACTGTGCAAGACGTGTATTCTGACCTGTTTCCTCTGCAGGCCTGTGGCGGAACAGGACCCACGCGGACTTCTACTTCAGAGGATTCAACGAGTACGTCCTTTGCTTGTAACACAACTTTGAAGCCACTGGCGCTGACAAGAGCTCCTCATCCAGAGCCGTCGAAGCCGCCAAAGAAGTCGGCCTCCCCTACATCCCCGACGTCAACTCCCCAACCCACCCACCCTTCGGCTGCGCGCGCCTGCACATCACCATCGACGAGCACGCGCACCGCCACTCCGCCTACGACGCGTTCCTCCCCAAGAGCCTCGCGCTCGAGCGCACGCGCGCCGGAACGCTGCACGTCTGTACGGGGACGATCGTCGAGAGGCTCGTCACCGAAAGGTCAGAGGACGGGCGGCTGGTGGTCACTGGCGTGGTACTGGGCCCGACCGTCGAAGGGAAGGGAGTGAGGACGAAGTCGAGGGTGGTCAGGGTCGCGAGGGAAGTGGTGCTGAGCGCGGGTCCGTTTGGATCGCCGCAGATCCTGATGTTGAGGTGCGCATGGCTGTACCACGCCTCGATCGTAGAGACTCACCTGGTGAGCCTCATAGCGGCATCGGTCCGGCTGAGCATCTCAAGGAGCTCGGCATCACGGTAGTGAAAGACCTTCCAGCTGTTGGCTCCAACTTGGTATGTCCCTCTACACAAAATTGAAGCAACACTAACTAGCTCACTATGGGTTCACAGCAAGACCACTTTGGCGTATCCGTCGGATTCAGCATCAGCATGTGGGATTCGCTGCTCTCCCTCGAAAAATGGCCGTGGCGGTTCCTGATCGAGCTCGTGCGCTACCTCATCTGGGGCACCGGGCTGCTCCTCGTTCCCGTTTTGCAGCTCGCGATATTCATACATTCGAAGCTTCTAGACGATCAGGGCCTACCGACGAAGATCGAGAAGGCGTTCGATGAGAAGTTACCAGACATTGAGATCATGCCCGTAAGTTACAGTTGCACTTCATACTAGTGAGGTCCATGCGAAGGACTCACGATATCCTACGCTCTCTCCAACCAGATGGCCTACGAGAGCAGCGACTCAGCCATCGGCCAGTACATCCCCCGCACCTCCGGCCAATTCAGCTTCCTCAACGTCCTTCTCGCGCCCGCCAGCCGCGGCACCGTCCGCCTCACCTCCCCCGACCCGCGCGCCCCACTCTCTATCGACCCTGCCTACCTCTCCGACCGCGCCGACCTGCCCCCTCTCCGCGCCGCGCTCAAGCTCTCGCTGCATTTGCGCGACCGCATGCGCGCGCGCGGATACGCGATGCGCGACGCGACGGTGCCGCGGAGCGAGCGCGACGAGGACCTCGATGCGTGGATCCGGACGTGCAACCGGACGACGTACCATTACACGTCGACGTGCAGGATGGGCAGGCTCGACGACGCGCGGTGGGACGGCGGGGCGGTCGTCGACGGCTGGTTGAGGGTGTACGGGGTGGGTAAGCTTAGGGTGGCCGATTCGTCGGTGTTCCCGTGGGTCCCGAGGACGCATACGCAAGCACCGACGGTGGCGATCGCGGAAAAGTGTGCGGAGATGATTCTCGGCGATGAGTAAAATGCTTGCTAGTTATACACTAGGTTGCTGCCAGTGACAATAACCCGTGCCCTCGCAAGCTGCACGGGCATTCTAATCGCTCTGCTATCAGATAGCTATAGTATCGCACCACGATGTGACTACTCACTTCCTTATGGGTGATCGAGCTGATGCGGCATAGTTCTCACCGCATAGTGCCCCGCCGCACCAAATACCATGCAGAGGAGCATACTAGAACATCATGGTCCTAGGTGTAGCCGTGTAAGCCTGTACTAGGATTAGAGCGGGCCGCAGGACCAGATATCGGACCCCTCGTCCCTGAGACAAACGGCGGAGGTACGTCAAGACAGTGGTGAGTGCTATAGCATGTAGCACCTCCCTAGTAGCTGCCGGTTTCCCGGACTTGATTGGCTGTTCATTATTGCAATGCTCAATATCGTCACGGCGGATGTCGCTGTTCCTTGGTTGCTATCCTGAATCCTCCACCGCAGTCGCTGTGCAAGGCCCTGATCCATCCAAAGTCACTGCCGTTGATGCGGCGGCGTCAAATTGTCACCCATCGCCCATCCTCTCAGCCTCCATCGCGAACACCCATGATCGCGTGTTGATCCTCCGCAATCGGCGATGGTGAACACTGAACACGTCCAGGAAAAGCTCAGCGCGCCGCCCCCGGCGCCGTTGAACACTTGTGAGCCTTCTCGAGTTCGCATCGAAGCCATACTACGCGCCTTTGACTCATCATGCGTAACGTAGAAACCGTTAACTCTGCAGCGGATAAGAGACGGCTCACGAAGGAGCGAGTTCCTGATGGACCAATGGCGCGGTTTCAATACAGATTAATGTCCGGGAACAGCCACTGTTACGATGCTGCCATCCTCGCATGGCCCAATGGCGAAGGCCATCCTCATCATCAAGTTGCAGTTCTGTTCCATGGCCGACCACCACGAGCCGCCCTGTTCCTGGGGATACGGCATCCGTGGACCCCCCGCGACGCCGTCCGAAGACCTGGCGTTGTCCCTCGCCTCTTGCTTGTCGTCCACCTCCATGTTCAACTGACGCTGGACGTTGTATCTCTTTCTTGCCTGCCCCGTCGTCCACCTTTTGCTTCCCTTTTGTACTTCCCGGGGTCTACGCGATTCGTTTACTTTTGCTGGGCCGAAGGGCAGATGCGCCATCCATGGATTCTCTAGGCCGAATAGTAGCAGCCTTCCTTCTCTTTGTACACTTCCTCCTCCTGCGGTGCCAGGCGCAGAGCATCCACGGTTTCAACTGGGCCTTTGATGTGAGTATGGGCATACCACCCACCGCGCATTGCATCTGGCTGACCTCAGTGTCCCACAATAGTTTCAGTCTCTCAACATACAGGAATGTCAGACCTCCACCGTACAACTGAAGCCTCTCAACACTTCCTCCTCGTTCGTCGGTATCCCGCCCTACTACATGCTGGCTCTGGAGGTCGCAGGAATCTCATCCAAGACGTTCATTGGAAACGATTCGACCCAGTTGGCCTGGCAGAACACTCATCATCAAGGTATGTTTGTGACCCGTTTGCCATCTCCAGCCTCGATACGACCAACTTCTCCAGGCGCCCAGTTGCTGTTGACAGTGGTGGATTCCACTGGTTCTACTGCTGGATTTCCTTCCCACTTTTACAGCGTCATAGGTATGTGCCCTCGTAATCGGTTGAATGATTGTAAGCAGGAAGCTTACCGGCGCATTGTAGGCGCGTCTCCCGGGAGCGACACGTCCTGTCTCGCACCTGGTCCTACATCGTCGACACCGCGCATTACTCCAAATGTCACCTCGTCGTTGGAGACGTGCGAACCATGGGGATTGACCATCACTGGAGGGGTGAAGCCGTACAACATAACTTTGGGTCAGATCGCTTCGGGCGTGATCACTGAAGAACCAATGGGCCCGGTAGACGATGTCTACACCTATATCAACCGCGCGGACCCAAACCTACCGCTGATGGGTGAGTGACTGCTGTACTTGCGTGGATAGAACCAAAACTCATGAGCCATCAATAGCTGCCGTCACTGACGCGTGAGTGGATCGAGAAGCGCATGACTTTGGAAGTACCGTGCTGACGTATCCCACTAGTACGGGCCAGTGGGGTGTTTCTACCGTCGCAGTCGACACAACGGGCTCTTCAGATACGACTTGCGGGAGTCTTGTTTCGGTTTCTGGCACGACA
The DNA here is from genome assembly GCA_008973685.1 of Trametes sanguinea. Taxonomy (NCBI): domain Eukaryota; kingdom Fungi; phylum Basidiomycota; class Agaricomycetes; order Polyporales; family Polyporaceae; genus Trametes; species Trametes sanguinea. The sequence goes on from WAHA01000018.1 coordinate 1,063,188, forward strand.
CTCCAGGTCAAAGCCCAAGCCGCGGCAGCCAGCGCCGCCGCACATTCCGCCGCTGGGAAGGCAGACACGACGAGGATTGCTCTCGGAATCACTTTCGGCCTAGTGGTTCCGCTCTTAGCCGGTGGTCTCTTCGGCCTATGGTGGTGGCGACGCCGCAAGAGACAATTATCGCAGAGGGGAGTTCGAGGCCAGGTCGCCCGATCCCCGCAAGAAGATACTGAACGACAGCAGCATGTGGTTCGACCAAGCTTGAACCTGGACATGTCGCAAGTGGCGAACGTCGTTCGGGTGAACAGCCAACAACAGAGAACCGCCTCTTGGGCCGTGGACACCCAGAGCTCCGCCAGTTCTACCCGTCAGGCGGACCGGGGCAGCCCCACGTTGACCGACATGACCTCTACGGAACTGCACCAAGCGCTTCCGACACCCTACCTGACATCGCCTACGCTGCCTCCCGCGCCGACGTTCATCAAGTCCCCGTTGACGAGGTCGCCGCAGACACCGCAAGAGCTGATCACGCTCGCGACGCCCAACTCAACCTCACCCGCGGTGAGACTCTCGCCGGAGGCTCGCTACCGCAAGGCGCTCGAAGCGCTCGCGGAAGCACAGGCGAATCGGGCGCGGCTGCAGGGGCAGACGGCGTCGAGTCCGCTGAGAAGCCGCACAAGTCCCGTAGCTGGCCCGTCGTCGTCGTTTGCGGCGGCGCGACGACCGCCTGTGCAACGCTCGCGATCTGCAGGGGTCGCGCAGCCGTTCCCTGTGCGTCCGTCGCCCATCGCGAGGAGGGCTGGGGCGTCACTCCGTGTGCCGTCTGTGGCGGCGATCGGGGATGATACGGGGCCGGATATCATCATACAACATCGGGATGGAGGGATCGTCGAGGAGCTGCCTCCGCCGTACATTGACCGGTATCCAAGGGGACAGGAGCAAACAGGGCCGTCGACGCCGCGGATGCCATAGCCTTGCGCAGAACCATGGAGGACTGTCTCCTCGAGCCTGTAAAATGTAGAGGATGTTTTCGGTTCGCTTACCTTTTGCTCTTTGGTTGCTTCTCATAACCTGCCAGGCTCAGGTCCCTTTGTGACATTGATGCGCATTGTAGCCCGTTGCTTCCCTTTGGCCCCTACCGCTCCTTGATCCCGTCACCTGTACCGTATCCCACTTTGTTGTAGGAGTAGATATATGGCGCTGTCCGTCAACGATGATGAACAGATACTTGATCACGTTGATGTACCAGCGAGTATGGTGTACTGGTAGGCTGCAGTTTCTCGTGCGTGTCGGCGCAGTCGTCAATATCGATGCGTTCGGACACAGCAGTACATACTATGTAGTATGATCGTGGAGGTGATCGGCCGTCGTGCAAGTAGTCAAAACGGTCGATACCATAGTAAATTGGCCGATGCGGTGTAGAAGGATGAGTTATTCGAGGCGTCGTCGAGACATGGCTGGGTGGGCGTAGGCTGTTCTCGCCACGGTCGGTCCAACGCAGCTTTGCGACGGTGGGCTGATACTTACTGCCAGTGTATGTTTCGCGGCAAGGACTGTAACTGAGAACATAAGCCTGACATCAGAGCGGAATAGAAGCCGCCTTTACAATCCCTTGTATTGATCTCCCGAAAGGGAAGCTTACGTCAGCAGGCATTCGCAGCTGGAGGGCTGAGGCGGAAGACGACCACTCGCAACAGAAATCCCAGCCTTTGGCCACATCCTCCTTCCGTCCTCTCCTCCACTCCATCCACGACCGCGGAGGGGTCAACGTCGAACCTCAGCTTGTTATTCTTTGGTCTCGTTGTCCTTGATCCCGTACGCTGTTCTGGTGTCAACGCGTCCGCATAGCCAACTACCACCGCGGCTCCATCATGTCCACAGCATCCCATTCGACCTCCAGGACTCCCTCTCGCTCACCAACACCCGAACCGCCCCTCCAACCAGATCATTTCTATGGCAATGAGGACGTCCGATTCCCTCCCTCACCCAACTCCGATGGCAGGACTTGGCTGGATCCCGCAGATGATCCCCTTGCTCAGCGCGGCATCCCCGTCTTCAAGCCAACCATGGACGAATTTGTGGACTTCGAGGCATACATGAACAGGGTAGAGCCATGGGGCATGCGCAGCGGTATTGTGAAGATCATTCCACCCAAGGAGTGGTCAGTCGCTTGTTCTCTCCCCTGTACTATCTCTCCCTTCGCTAAAGCCGCTCCCAACGTGTGCTCAGGACCGATGCTTTGCCCTCCGTCGTCCCCCAATTGGAGAATGTCAAATTGAAGAATCCAATCGAGCAACACATGCTCGGCCAAGGCGGTCTTTTTCAGCAGCAGAACATTGAGAAGCGACGCGTTATGAGCGTGCGTGAATGGGCAGAATTATGTGCGAAGGAGGACCTGCGCGCCCCTGGGGTGGAGGAGGTCGGCTTGCATGCGCGAGCGGCGAACGGGACTGCGAGGAGGACGAGGCGGAGTCGCAAGCAGAGAGAATCGGAGACAGCAGAACCTGACCACAACCCTGAGGCCGTCGCAATCAAGCACGAAGACGAAGACGTCGAGCCAGAACTCGCCCCGCAGGCACCCATCTCCCCGCCTAATAGCCATCGTGCGCTATCCCCACCGGAGGATGCTGAACGGCAGTCACCTGTTCAGGAGCCTGCAGCGCCGTCCGATATACCAGCATCGTTGTCAGCACCTACAGCGACCTCGAAAGCAGGGAAGGCACGACATCCTTTAGCGGAAGAGGAGGAGGAGGAGGGTGCTGAAGACGAGGAGCAGGAAGACGCGAAGCAGGCAGAGGTTGGCCAAGAAGAGGAAAATGTGAAGCCAAAGGCTAGGGGTAGGCGCGCCCCGCAAACACGCGAGGCTCGTGAAGCCTTGATGGCCGAGCGCGCTGCCAAAGACCGTGAATTCCTCGAGTCCTTCGATCCTCACACGGCATGGCTGCCTCCTAAGACGACTGCTGCGAGCTACACGACTGAGTTTTGCAAGGAGTTGGAGCGTCGGTATTGGAGGAATTGTGGGTTTGGTAAGCCTGCCTGGTATGGTGCCGACATGCAAGGTACGTCGACGCCGTCAATTCAGATCTTAGCTTCCTCATCGGTGTCGTAGGCTCGCTGTTCACGGATGAGACGACGTCCTGGAACGTTGCACATCTTCCCTCAGCACTGTCGCGCCTGCTGCCTGCCAGCAACAAGGGTCTTCCGGGCGTGAACACGCCGTACCTCTATTTTGGCATGTGGCGGGCGACGTTCGCATGGCATGTTGAAGACATGGACCTCTTCAGCATCAACTACATTCACTTCGGTGCGCCAAAGTTCTGGTATGCCATGCCACAAGCCCGAGCGAACGCTCTGGAGCAGAACATGAGGAGTACGTAGTCTCAGGCTTCGCTTCACCTATCATCCATAACCATCTGGGTGCAGGTCTGTTCCCCGGAGCAGGCAAGAAGTGCTCGCAGTTCTTGCGACACAAGTCATACCTTGCCTCACCAAAGCTTCTGTCTCAAGCATCGTGCCGACCGAATTACCTTGTGCAACAAGCTGGAGAGTTCGTCATCACGTTCCCTCGAGGGTACCACGCCGGTTTTAATCTCGGCTTCAACTGCGCGGAGAGCGTCAACTTTGCGCTGGAGAGCTGGATTGATATCGGTCGGAAAGCGAAGGCCTGCGGGTGTGTCAACTTCAGGTAGGGCACCATCCGGTCCCGTCTATGTCATTGCATACTGAAGACACGTCGTGTCTAGCGTGCGCATCGACGTGGACAAGCTTCTGCAAGATCGGGCTGCCGAGAATCGAGAGGTGTATCGGAAGCCAAAGAAACGTATCAAGACAGGAGCAGCTGCCGAGAAGGAAAACAAACCCAAGCTATCCCGCAAGCGCAAGGCTGAAGGTGATGCACCAGCCAAAACAAAGAAGCAGAAGACCAAACCTGCGTCTGCCCAGGAACAACCGGTGGCATCGTCGTCAAAGCTCCCGACGCCGGCGAAGCAGGTGAAGCTAACGCTGAAATTGCCGCCGAGGCCGAAGGGCCCGGAGACGTTCCCGTGCTGCCTGTGTGTGTCCATGTCTCGAGAGGGACTTTTGCCTGTCCACGACCCGCCAGCGTGGTGGTACGAGCCCGGCAACCCGGAGGCGGCGGGCGGGAAGCCATGCATGGCGCATGCGGAATGTGCGAGCGTGGTGCCGGAGACATGGGTGGACGAGGTGGAGGTGGGCGAGCCGGACGCGAACGGGATCAGGAGCAAGGAGAAGCGGGTGTTCGGCGTGGACGGTATCGTGAAAGACCGATGGAACCTGGTACGACAATCTCGACATCGCAGCTATCGGTGTGTGCTAACCTGTTGTTGTCTAGAAATGCACGGCCTGCACCAAGACACGCCATCGCGCTCACGGCGCACCTATACAGTGCACAAAGGGCAAGTGTCCGAAGGCGTTCCACGTTTCTTGCGCTCGCGATGGAGTCGCCAGTGGTATCGTCTTCACGGTGCTGCGCGAGGTCGAAAAGGAGGTAGTCCTCCTGGACAATCATCAACCGTCTGCTTCGGAGCTCGCGCCCGTATCCTCGGCTGCGCCAAATATCGCACCTGTCCCCATCGACCCCGCTCTCATGAGCGAGCAGCCCATGGATGTCGATCCTAGTTACGGACCCGACGCCGCTGCGCCATCTGTCGATGCGTCGTTGACGTCCTCGACTATCTCGGTACCGCAACCCCACGCCGGAGCCCAACCGCAACCACATCAGCCTTCTCCCACCCCGCAAGTGCTGAAGCTCATCAAGAAGACCGAGGTGGAAGTACTGTGCCATCAGCACAACCCGGTAAGTCCACATCTCGGAAGCCAAATTGCGAGCAATTCTGAGCGATTGGGTTTGATATTGTAGGCTATCCTTGCCGCGAAGAAGGCGCAACATCAGGATCGGATCCGCAACCAGCTGCTCGCGTTGCCACCCATGTCGCGCATCAAGTTGCGTGTGACCGCGGGCGTGTTCGAGGTCACGCTGGTGCGTGTGGTCGAGGAGAGCCATTCGGTGGAGGTGTTGTGGGATAGGGGCCTGAAGCGCGAGTTCAAGTGGAGGAGCGTGGTGTTTGGTGAGACGGATGGCGTGGTGGGCCAGAAGCCCACGGAGGCTGCTCCTGAACCTGAAGGTCAGTTGTGTTAGATTCCTATGCCATAGTCGTTGGGCTGACGCAATACGTGCAATAGCAGGATCATCTGCGGCGACGCCTCACAGCGCAACTCCGAATGCGGCTGCAGGACAGCCAGGATCGGTGCCACCGCCATCATATCGACCTTCCCCTGTCGCGCATCAGCCGGCGCACCCACAATCGTACACCCCGATTGCGCCCTCACCGTCCTCGACAAACACACCTGTGTATGCATCGCCTCCCGTCGCGTCCAGCTCCGCACAGCAGGTCGCGCCAGTGTACCATCCGCCCACAAATGCGCAATATGCCCAACAAGCGGTATACCAGCCTCGGACATCCACATATCAGTACGCGCCTGGAAGCTGGACATACCAGTACGCGGCCACGGTGAACTCGTTCGGAGTCCGGGCGAACCACGACTATCAGAGCTCCGCTGCACAACCTCCCCCTGCTTCGTCTTATCCCTCCTCATCCTATCCATCCTCGTCGTACGCGCAAACTGCGTACGCGCCCCATACAAGCGGCGCGCCCGCGCCGTATCAGTACCCGTACTCGCGACATCCGTATGGATCGTATGCACAGTACGGAGCATACCACTATGCTCCGCCGCCTCCCGCGGCACCGCAGGCAACCCCTCATGTTGCTGCTCAGCCTCCTCCCCCGGCCGCAGCCCCGCCGCCTCCGCCACCCAGTCAGAGTCAATCCAGGGGGTTGCAATGGCAGAGGCCGTATACGGGGCCAAAGGAGCCGGCGCCGAAGGCACCAACGCTGACGGTACCTAGTGTACCGCAGCACCCCTCTCAATCCCCCACTCCAGTTGCCACTGCCTCCGATGCGCATCAAGGCGGCTCTACAGAGGCTGCTGCTGCGTCAGGAACGTCGTAGTCGACGGTCGCGGTGAGCGAGGTGTTTCCTCTATAGTATTAGTATCGTCTGCGGCTATCATCAGGATGACTTATATGTACAATATGCGTACCATGCGAAGTGATGTTAATGCATTGAACGGACATTGACTGTAATTGACTGGAGTGCGAGGAGTTGTGCGGGAGGCGCGTGATGGACGACGTCGACGCGTCGCGACGCGTTTGTGGCCATTTGCATGATGGGCGCTAGCGATATACGTAACTTGACTTTGTTCTCTCACTCAACCGTTCTCCTCGAAAGTCCGGCGACGCCAATGTGGGTCATCACTGGCCCATTCGACGAGGAATATGGAGACGTACCCCCGCCAGATAGTCAGTTGTTCCCGTCTGTGGTCACCGGCACACAACCTCACGCGTCTTAGAAAGCAAACTCCTGAAGACCGGTCGAGAGTACGGCATCGGCCGCAAAGACCAGCCTCTCCTCATCAAGAGCAAAGCCATCTCCAAGGCACATGCCGTCTTCATCGTCGGAGAATGCACTGAGGAACAAGCGGTACGTGCGCGCTTTCTTGCTTCCAATACTCCAGGTCGTACTCACTGTGATTTCTCGCAGGCCGATCCGAGCTTTATACCTACGCTCACCCTCCAGAACCTGCACGACCGTTCACGCCATGTAGAGCGCCCAACTACATCCAACCCGCGCATGAAGTGCGAGGGATACAGCTCGCTTGTCCTCGCAAGCGAGGATGTCATTCACCTTTCCGCCAGTGTGCCTGTAAGGTGCGTGTACGGTCGGTCTCTATTGCCGCGCAATCCGACGAGCGATGGGTCAGAGTCCACTGGGAGCCCGTTTGCTGCTACAACGGTAGTCATAGAGCGGGTCCTTCTATATCTACAAAGGACTGCGCTGCGCTCGGTAGGTGTTTCACTCGTCTCTTGGATTGCGCTCGCTGACCGCACTTCAGGCATCCATTTGGTCCACGAGCATCACCCTGAAGTCACGCATCATCTCACCCCCACGTATTCCCTGAATCCCCACATTACAATGTCCCTCGTATCCCTCGTGACGCTCGTCAAGCCAGAGTGGCTCGTCGCCATCCTCGACGCCGGGAAAGCCGAGCCTGGAGAGCTCAGCGCACTTGAGGACAAATTCGCGCTGCCTCCGACCAGCAAGTATCGTCCGACATTCGCGCCTGCGCTCTCCATACGTCTTAAGAAGTTTGACGCGTGGCAGCCGAATGAGGAGCGGGTAGGTATTTTCCGCGATCGCCTATTCATCTTCGTTGGCGAGAAGGGCGCAGAGGCGCCGTCGGCGTTGAAGGAGCTTGTAAAGCGGGGAGAAGGTGACTACGAGTGCTTCGCGGTGGAAGACGGGCCGGAGCGTTTTAGACAGGTCCTTGCGGAGGGAAAGGCGAGAGATACTAAGCTCGTGCTTGTGGCCGATCGACCTGCCGTCATGGCTGCTGTAGGGGAGGACGGTTGGAGATCCTTGGTCGAGGAGGCACGAAGGTGCGTAGGGTACCTGCCGCTACCTAGACTATTGCTCACCGTAGCGCAGATTCGAGCTCAAGTTCCTCGCTCCAGAGAAGGTGATGGAAGCCGTGGTATATGTTGATACGTCCTATGTCGATGCTGCAGTGGGCGCCGAGGAAAGTAAGTAGGTCCCGTCGGGCTTAGATCCCGCTCGCGCTCAACCTACTATCTCGTAGCGACGCCAGAATCTGTGCTTCCGGACGTTGTTCCGAACTCCATCGAGGACGAGCCCACCTTCCCTCCTCCGAGAGGGGTAGACGTTTCCACTAGCGAGCAACCAAAGTCTGTGCCCGAACCCGCAGCACCTGCAGAGCCCTCGAGGAAACGACTACCCCGACGCGCTACTTCTCGTGCGTCTTCCCGAGCCCCATCTCCTCCACAAGCTAGCGCTGTGCCCGATGCCGCGCTCCCTCGTGAGGCGTCGCAAGAGCCCCCGCAAGCCGAGCCCTCGCAACCGCGTCGAGTATGTTCTATGCACTTGTGCACGCATTCGTTGAACAAAACTGACTCGCATGCTTTCCAGACTTTGGTGCGGCGGGCTGCTCGCCCAAAGACGATCATTGGCATAGATGATACCACGATGGACATCGACGGAAACTCCGTCAGTGGGAGGGCATCCGAGGAGCCCTTGACCGCTGTGTCTTCGACCCGGCGGACCGATTCGATCATTGTGAGCGAACACCAGAGAGTCACATTCGTGAAATGTACTCACACATTCCTCGAAGCCACCCACTCCCTCACGTCCCTCTAGACTCAAACGCCGCGTTGGCACGCAAGCCCAAAGCGTCACCAGCGATCTCTTTCCGCCTTCAGCGGACGTCATGATTCCCGACGTGCAGGAACCGCCGCATAAGAAGTACAAGGCGCTGTTCGACGAGAGCGACCCAGACAAGGTTGCACAGATGGATCTCGAGGAGTACGGCAGCCAGCATATGAGCGGCGGGGAGAGCATGACCCAAATCGAGCCGTCTATGTTGCCCCCAGCGACGCAGAGCGGGACACAAGGGCGAAATGGCCGGATCGGAGGCGTGCGCAGTGAAGTGTCCGGAGGAGTGCCGTTGGGGGCGTTGATGGAAGAGGAAGAGGAGAGCACGCTGGCCACTACTCGACAGACGCAGACGCAGACACTCGCAGGCACCAAACGCAAGTCCCAGGCCGTGGATGCAGAAGGAGATGTGGAAATGAGCGAGGATGCGCCTCCGAGGGCGAGGCGGCGAGTGGAAGATGAGCCTGGATCACGTCCGGCAGAGACTCAAGCGCCGCGCAAGCCGCTCTCGCAAGTCGTCACGCGCGTGGATATGGCGCAGTCGCAGAACCACGTCAAGGAGAAGCCGGCGAAGAAAAGCGGCGCGCCGCCCGGCGAGCCAGACAAGGACGCGGCGTTCCTCAAGGCGGTCGCATCGACGAAACGCGGGAAGAAGTCCGAGGACGCGTTCGATCGCGAGTTCAACGCCCTGAGGATCTCGAAGCCGGACCTGGCGAAGGAGAAAGCCGCCGAAGAGTGGGCGGTGTTGGACGACTTTGGAGACGATTCGGACCTGAGGGGTAATTTCATGGTCGTGTTGGAGATGCCGGTGTACAAAGAGACCACGGACAGGGATCATCTGCGACGAGGGGAGGGGAGGCTGGAATGGCAGGGAAAGCCGGACTTCAAGAAGTTCAGGAGGGTGAGCGTCCTTCGTGTCCTCCGCTATGGCGCAGCTTATGCTGACACTTCATCAGAAAAACCCTGAACGACGACATCAACCCGTCGAGTTGGTGGTCGATGAAGAGCCTGATCTTGCTATTGAAACGCGTATGTGGCTTTGTACCTCGCCTTGCCTACCTGTACTGATTCCAGGCTGTAGACACATGGAAGGAGAGATCGCAATCGCCATCATCACTGCGGCCCTTCTCGCAACGGAAAATTGAGTCGGTGACCGAGCAGAGTGCGACGCTACGCTCGACGCAGAAGAGTTCAAAGAGTCGTCGCCCGACGCTCGTGTCTGACGATGACGAAGAGGTCGCAACAACTTCTTCGAAACCCGCATCGAAACCGCCAAGCAGGTCGAAGAGTCAGGGGAAACGACCCCAGGCAAGCAAACCGCCCAGCGTCCAGGCCTCCAAGGGCAAGTCGACCCGCAAGACGTCACACAGACAGCAGCCTCTGTTTCTCGACTCTGACATTGAGGAGGAGAAAGAAGATGGAGGAGGCGGGCTCAATCTCGGCTCGGACCTGGACTTGGGATCTGATTTCGGGGAGGAGGATGACAGCATGCTAGGCACCTTACGGACCAGTACGGGAACCCAGTCGACGAGGACTGCGAAGAAGAGGTCCGCGTTAGGGATGATTGACGATGATGATTCGGACGACGGGTCGACGTTCAAAGCGTTTGGCGCGAGGACGCGGTCGAAGAGGCGGTAGCAGGGACTTGGATGGTTTGCCTCGTACTTTAGGTCGTTTCATGGATCATGTCTTGAGTTTTGTTTACGCGATATTTGCAGCTATACTGTTTCGTCCGCTGTCCCTTAGCTACTAAGTCAATCCTCTCAAGAATTCGAACACGATGAGTGACTTGCATTGAAACGTACTTGACTCTTAGTGCCAGTTGGAGCTCGGGCGATCCTTGTCTAGTATGAGCCTATGCATACCTCTCTAACCATTGAAGCACATTCATGCCCTGCTCCTCAGTTGGCTACCTTCTCATACCTGAATACGTACATATCTCTCTCACTCTCTCAAGTCTCGATAGCCACAGGGTGTTAGGTCCACGTGATCCGAATTTACGAGGGATTTATGGGCGTCTGTTTGGAAAGCTGCTAATCGACGCGAGGGTCTCTCCTCGTCCACCCCCTCCTCCCCCTCATCCTCCTTCCTCCCTTTCGCTCTCTTTTTCGGCTTTCTTACGACCTGGTTTGCGTGCTAGTGGCGCCTGGAGAGAGCGTAAACTACTTGCCCAGTATGGCAATCGCTATACGCAGACGGACTGTTCTTCGTATCCTAGCACTCGCTGGCTTCGCTTTCCTGGTCAAGCTCCTCGTCTCTTCCCCGGCCTCGTCGCGGTCCGTCAGTGCCTTCTATAGCTCATCCGACCCCAAGGAGATTCGCAAGCAAAATGTTCTGGACATAGTTACGGGCGCGGACAAGCAATTGGACGCGCGCAAGTATGAGTTCCTCCAGGCCCGCTTGGGGAGGGATGAGCGTCCAGACCTTTTCACCGACATTATCAATGACGGTGTACAGGATTACTGGGAGCGGTTTCAGAAGCCATAGTATGTATTATCTCGTCCTTCCACACGCTCTCGCGCTGATTGTCCGTAGTATCCTTGACCCCGCTACATCCCACATGGACGAACAGTCTGTGCTCTCATCCATAGAGCAGCTTCTTAGTCTCAACGGTTGGGTCGCCGCAATGTGCCCCACGTTGACTCGTCCATTCGGTCAGAACAAGTACGAAGATGCCTACGAAGACCTTGCGCGCCAGAATCATCTGTACTACGTTGGGATGGTCATCCACTCTGCCGACCACTTCCTCGTCGACCAACTTGCTGTCATCGTTCAGCTCGCGAAACGGCTCGGGCCCTCGAATATCTTTGTCTCTATGCTCGACTACTCTTCCTCAGACTCCACCGAAACCCTCACCGACCTCTGCGAGGCTGTCCTCACCCTCCTTGGCGTCCCGTTCCGCATCAGGCGCGTGCCTGGGATGACAGAAGACCCTTCGGCCGCATACTACCCGCTGGAGGAGGCTTATACCCGCAACCTCGTGCTCGAGCCGCTTCACGAACTCTACGAACGCCGCAATATCAAATTCCACCGCGTCATCTGGCTCAAGGGCTTCACTTGTCCTAATGATATCCTCGAGACTATCAAGGTCAGCATCGTGAACGAGGCCGCAATGGTTTGCGGCATGGATTGGGCAGAACATAACGGATTCTTCATTTTCTCTGACCGGTGAGTACCCGGACCATGGCTAGCGTCGTGATACTTGAGCAAGCGTGCGGGCCATGATAGTCGTAGTTCACGGCATACATGCCCGCTACTCATGATACTCTGTGGCACCTCCAAATGAGGCAGCGTACTAATACCGCTCTCGTAGATGGCGCACCCGCGACATTAATGGGGACCAGTTCCGGCAATCGAAGTCGTCGGCCATATCTGAGTCGTCACTCACCTCTGTGCCTCCTCGCGACACGACGAGCGCGCAACGCTATATCCAACATCTACCGTTCCAAGTCTTTTGCTGCGAGTCCGGTACACACGTCGTCGATCCTGCGCAATCCTATTACGCCGGTATCTCCTACCGCGCCGGGAATGACTACTTCAACACCACCGCCAACCACGCCGACATTCCTGAGCGGGACCCGGATGCACCGTGCCTGGACAGCACACAAGCGTGGTTCTGCCGCGACCTCTGGGTTTGGAAGGCGAAGGAAGGCATGAAGGCCTTCGAGCCCGATGTCGCTCCCGTCGCCGCCGCCGAGGCGCCAAAACGCCGAAAACGCGCCCCAGTAGAACCTGAAGAGCTCGCGCCTCGGCAAGCAGACAAGCCACAAGACGACGCGGACGCGAACGCAGGCTCGGACTACGACGCGTCGGATTTGCCCGTCTCCGATCCGCCCGAAGAGTACGAGGACGCAGACTCGCAGCGGCTGACGATCCCGAACGCGGTGTTCCTCGCCGCGCGCATTCTCGTGAACCCGCGGTGCGTGACAACGTACGCGGGCGTGTCGCATACGCAGTTGGCGCTGGACCTGTTCGGGCCTCCCGATCGGGAAGAGGAGCGGGAGGTGGCGAGGCAGGATGTGCTGGACGAGTGGGAGGGCGCGCCGGACAACTTTGTCTGCCAGGAGCAGAGGTACGTCGATCGCGGATCTTTGCGGCGAGACATTCCTTTGACATGTTGGGTCATCAATTTTGCAGGACGACGGGGGGCAGGAGAGCTGCGAAAACTCAGCGACGGATGTCCTTCTCCATTCATCGCGAGCTGGAGGAGACGTTGGCGTCATGAGAGGACTCCGCGATTGGTCTGATAGATTTTACTCTAGTACAGGGTTCCATACGGGACTACGTATTGCTCTACTAATATATGGTGCGAGAGCACCACGCGATGAATAACACGCAGCGACTGGCCATTCTCCCATTTTCGCTGGTGGTGAGTCTCTGCACGGTAGGATTGCATACATACATCAGGTTCTGCGGTGATTCCAACTGCCTCACAGTGAACATCACTTCCCTCGCGGCCCTAACCGCTCTCCATTTCATCATTGGCACATTGCTCCTACAGTTCTGCGTTATCGCGGACACAGCGGTAGGCCTGCCGCCTGGGGGTTACAAGCACAATCTGATGCGAAACAAAAAGGCAAAAGAGCGACCAACCTGGGATTCGAACCCAGAATCTTCAGCTATTCAGGTATCGCCGGAAACTGACGCCTTAACCATTAGGCCAGTCGGCCACACTTGCAGTTGCTTGTGTGGTTTGACTCATGTGCTCAACTGGAGAGGCACCACCTATTTGTGTCAATGTGTCGCGCAAGCATGTACATACAATACATACTGTATATAGTATCATGAACGTCTTTACAGGACTACTACAAGCTATCTTGCAAGCGAAGCTGCCGCTGTTGCGACAAACCTTTCCAAGTTTGAAAGCAAAGGGCATCGATATGCATACGGCAACTGTGAGGCCTGATCTGCGTAACAGACTGCATTACGCTTGTACCCCGGTTTCCCCAGTCTCCTACCCACCACTGCTTTGAGGTGAGGGGGTGATTTCTCGTAGATGGAGTTGAAGTCAAAATGTGTACACAATAGTCAGTGCTTAATACTATAGTCATGACACATGTCTCATAAGTTGAATGTGTTCCCCCTCACCTCTCAGCAGCGGCTGGCACCAAACACCTGTAAATAACGGCCGTCGGCGAGGAGGCGCCCACAACTGCCCCCATTTGGCAGGCGGCGAAACTCAGGGCGCTAAGCAATTACCGGGAATTCTTCTGCCACAGGCAGGTCGCGACGTGCTCTGGTACATAGGATGATCTGTAACAAACTGGCCTATAGTGCACAAAACAGAAGCAGTCAGAACATTGAATGCTTCTGGGCATAGTAGAGCCTGTTTACATGTCCGGTTTGATAACGCGACACTGCGGTGAAGTCCAAACAGCATAGATCACATGACAGAAGAATAATTGGAGGCTTATGTTCCAGTTTCTGTGGTTTCGGTGTCACTTCCCAAAAGAGGAGAGCCTCAATATATATTTTGCTTATTCTGATCTACAATGAACACTCCTTTGACCCCTGATATTACGCAACTATCAGGCCAGAGCACGTTGCGACCTGCCTGTGGCAGAAGAATTCCCGGTAATTGCTTAGTGCCCTGAGTTTCGCTGCCTGCCAAATGGGGAAAGTTGTGGGCGCCTCCTCGCCAACAGCCGTTATTTACAGGTATTTGGTGCCAGCCACTGCTGAGAGGTGAGGGGGGGTGCAAGTTCAAGGATAAAGCACATGATATGATGATAGTATTAAGCGCTGACTATTGTGTACAAGTTTTGACTTCAACTCCATCTACAAGAAATCGCCCCCTCACCTCGGAGCAGTGGTGGGTAGGAGACTGCGGTTTCCCACGAAAACAGCTATGAGCTATCAGCAGAATTGTGGCCTGACCAGCTGTGCGTGCTTAGGACCTACACCGCCTTCACGCTCCGAGCCACTCAGTGACAATTGAGACTAATGACAACTTCAAACGGCTCAGAGTTGGTCGAGCCATCGGACAGCCTACAGGAGTCGTCCCACGCCCACTGTGTGCGCGGCCTCTTCCACGATGCCCCTCAGATACACACCCATGCGCACTGCAAGAATTGCTTTCGTATGCCCAGGTGCTCGGGCGGGAGCTCCACAGAGTTGCTGTGATGCAGCACCTGCAGTTTAGCAGCCTACTGCATATGTACATCATTGCTGCTACCTCCGCAAGATCGCTGCAGGCAAAGCCGAGCCCGACACTGTTGCGTTGCTATACATCGAAATGCGCTATCTCAACGACCCCAAGCTAGCGCCCCATAGGCAGTTTGAGCTGTCCGAGGCTCGCTTCGTAACTCCCGCAGATGCCAAGTGGACTGGCATGTGCGCCATCGCATCACACTACTAGTACCGCACAGCCGCAGTGGCCATGGGTAAGCGGGAGATGCCGCATAACTACTGGGGCACTGGAGGCTACCTGCTCTCCGTCTGCTTCCGCAAGGGTCCCGTGGACCTGGGGGGGAACTACGTTCTGTTCTGGAAGCACTTCGGCATCGACCAAGAGAGGGCGCACACGTGGCCCTCATGCCTCCACCCCTTGGACCAACTCAAGGAGAACGTGCGGGAGGGCAGGAAGATCCGATTCTGTTGTGGGAAGATAGAGGGCCTTCCAATGTACTGTTGTGGCGGATGGACCCATGAGGTCCAAAGTGTGAGTATCTCAGCACCTATGCGCGTTATTTCAAGACTGAATGTCCATCCCGTATAGCAATCTATGAAAGACTGATGAACCCCAACCTCACGGTAGTCCCAAACATCCACAAAGATTCGATCGTCTTGGACATCAAGATCCAACTCGTCAACCAGTACATACAGTATCTTGCGATGACAGCGATGCAGATCCGACGATGTTGCTTCCCGATCACGTGTACTCCTGGATCCCAGGTCACTTCGACCTGCACATCTTTCTCTTGGAGCAACTGGTCTGTGTACATCAGCAGCTTGGCTGGTATGTCTTTCCATTCTCTGCACAGGCCAAGTTTCAGCTAACCTCGACAAAACTCCGACAGTGGTGATTTCCCCTGATGTGCAGTCGCCAGCTTCGGGAACGCGGAAACGGTACTGATCTGTATGTACATACAATGTGACCTGAAAAAATTTCTCCTGTACCGTTCCCATCGTTACCTGGCATCTGGACTGGACCATATGTAGACTTGCCAGAATGCACAGCAGGCCGGCTTGCAGGCATTCAGAGGTCTCCGTCCGACAGTTGCAACAGTCCCATAGTTCCTGTGCATCTCTCTTGCTTGTTGACCGCCTATCTTCCTGTCCGGGGCGTTCTGCTCTTTTGAAGGCATTACGCCACTACGCGGACACGGCGTCCGCTTGAACTTCTGTATGTCACTGCCATTGCACAGAGGTTATGGTTTGGAGATGTTTGTCTCCGTGGGCGCATCCCTAGCGCGCCATTGGACAAGCCCCTCAATATTAATGCAAGAGCGACCTCTGAAAGAACTGCAGCATTAGTGATCGGGCACAGACAGCGTGTAATCGATGAAAGTCCGACTTACACGAACGCGCGCTGAAAGTGGGCACGCTCGATGGCAAAGCATGGGCGAGCTACTTTTCACATCTCCAATGCACAATTACCGCAAGCACGAAAGTACAAGATGTCTACCGTAACGCCTAGGTGCTACAACACCCACTCCAACAAACCCGTGATACCTATCTACTTCCTCTGCTTCTTCTTCGCAGGCCCCCCATTTTCCGTCGCACCAGGCGTATTACGCCCACTCGACGGCGCCGAGCCATCCGCGCCGGCCAACTTCCGTCCTTGCTTCTTCTGTATCCGCAGCAGCGCCCGCTTCGTCTCCCCATCAGGGAACGTCGACAGGTCGTAGTAATTCGGCGCATACTCCAGCAACCTGGGCACAAGATCATATCAGCACCGTCCGTTCACGACGACTGCATTAAAAAGGAAGACGCACCACTCAGGCTTGACCTCCGACACCGTCCGGATGTACGGCTTCGTCGTCAGCACGAACTCGTTGAAGATCACCCATTCTGGGCTCGTGTCCAGCCCACAGCTCGGGTGCAGCGACACCACCTGGTTGTCTTTCACAGTCAAGTACGCGCTCTTCTCGCCTTCCTTGTGCGCCACCTGCATGAAGAATCCACACACGAGCGCCTTGCGGATGTTCTGGAACAGTTTACGCTCGTCGTCCGTCGTCACGAGGTCGATCTCGTACCGCTCCATAGTGCGCAAAAGCTGGGAGCGGACGTTCTCCGCTTGCTGCAGCGCACGTCCGGAGAGGTAATTGTTCCAGCACCAGTTCTTGTCGTGTTTGTCTGTGATACCGGTAGAGTTGAGCATCGGGCATACCGATGATAACTATAGAGAATACATACTGTTGACGTAGTGGTTGTAAACATTCATCAACGTGAGATGGTCGCCGTCTGGGATAGTAAGCATTGCCTTCGCCTGGTCCGCTTCCTTCCGCTGGCTAGGAGGCCTCAACCATACATTCGGGACTATGAACTGAGCGTCAGTCACTCCGCATGACCTAGGACATCTACCATGCATCTTACCAGATAACATCGCAACGATCGTCAAAATCTCATTACTGCAGTTGAACTCTGGGCTCACGATGAGCATCTTCGCCATCTACACACAGCACGTCAACAACCTTGCTACGGGCGCACTCCATCCGACAAAGTGACGTACCTGCGGATCAAGTGGGAAGTCCGCCATGATTGAGCCCAACGGCGTCAGCTTTCCATCGTCGTCCAACGCCGCCAGGTAGTTCAACAGCTCGAGCGCCCGCATGAGGGTCTCTGGAGCTGGCGCGTCCACATAGTCAAAGTGCACCAGATCGTTGATGCCAAGCTTCGCGAGCTCGAGCACCGTGTTCGCGAGGTTGCTCCGCAGGATTTCTGGGTGCGTCTGCTCCTCGAGCTCCGTCATGAAGTCCTTCTCCGTGTACAGCCGGAAGCACTTGCCCGGGCGCGTGCGGCCTGCACGTCCCGCGCGCTGCTGCGCGGACGCTTTGGAGATTGGCGAGACAAGGAGAGATTCGACACGGATACGCGGGTTGTAGACCTTCTGCTTGGAGAAACCCGGGTCGACGACATAAACGATACCGTCGATCGTGAGTGACGTTTCTGCGATGTTCGTAGACACGACGACTTTGCGACCGGGAGGACCACCGGGAACGCGAGGCGGCGGCGGAGGGTCGAAGATCCGCTGCTGCTGTTGTGGAGGGAGGGAAGAGTACAGTGGGATGCAGACAAGTGGACCAACGCTGTCCGGGTCTTGGTTGAGAAGATCGTCCGCCTCTGCCTTGATCTTTCGACACGCGTCTTCAATCTCCTCCTCACCGGTCAAGAACAGCAAAATGTCTCCCGGGTCCTCCGCACGATGAATCATCAAGACCGTCCGAATCGCCGCCTCCACGTAGTCAGGCTCCGGTTCCTGCGTGTAGAACACCTCCACAGGGTGTGTCCTACCCGGTACCTTGAAGAGCGGCGCCGGGTTAGCGGGACCGGTCAGGCTGAAGTACTTCTGGAACTTCTGCGCGTCGAGCGTTGCAGACATGACCACCAGCTTCAGGTCCGATCGTCGCTTCGCAATGTCCTTCAGGAGACCCATGAGGATATCGGTGGCAAGGGTGCGTTCGTGCGCCTCGTCGAGGATGATGGTGGAATAGCGGCTGAGCTCGGGGTCGTTCATTGCTTCTCGGAGAAGCATACCGTCGGTCATGTATTTCATGAAAGTCGTCCCTGGCTCGGTCATATCCTCGAATCGAATCGAGTAACCGACTTGCTTCCCGAGTGGTACTATTACGGAGAAGCGTCAGCTTGTCTATCTCCCGTCCTTCCAGTGCCTCAATGTTTCATGGATCGCCAGTTCGCTTGTCTTCGAGGATATAACTGATGGTGATCGCAGAGTATGGCCGTTGATGCATGCATAAACCATATGGACACGAGAGAGCAAATTGAGGTACCGTTATAGAGGCACCCCCACCTGTCCTGAGACTTACCTGCGCTTGACCTACCTTCCCAATCCTCGAAAGAACGAAGCGCACTCACGATCCAGAAAACACCGCACCCTCTAATCAAATCGTAGCTCGATTGTTGGGAGACTTACCGTCCATCTCGTCCGCCACACGTTTCGCCACGGACATCGCAGCGACTCGCCTTGGCTGCGTACATGCGACCATCTTGCCCTTCGTGTGGGGAAGGTCCGAGTAGCATACGAACTGCGGGATTCTGTCTCGTAGATGCGTCAGTCATCGATACACACTAGTTCTGGCTTATGGAGGTGCAAAGGTGCGTACTGTGTTGTCTTTCCGGACCCCGTCTCACCAACCATGACGATGATCTGGTTGTCGGTGAACTACCCGTGCGCGTGAAAAGGAACCCGTTAGCCACCTACCCAAGCCTCCACTCAAGACCACCCACTCACCATTTTGAGGAAATCCTCCATCTGCGCGAACACGGGCAGCTTCTTTCGAGCTTCCAAGATCTTCTTGTACTGCGCCGAGTGAGGCCGCTTCGTGAATGGGTTCACGTCGCCCTCCATAGCCTTCAGTACCTGCGCCGCGGTCACCTTCCTTGGCAGCCATCCAAACAGCGGGTCATCCTTCCCCAGTGCTTGAGGTGCAGGCGAGGATGAGACGGGCGGTTTGTTGGTGTACGGGTTGTAGGACATCGTCGTGCGTGTGTTCGTGCTTTCGTTCGCTCGTAAAGGGAGAGATAGACAGTATGCGAAAGCAGCAAAACAGTCAGACTGGAGAGAATCTAGAGAGATAGAAACAATGCGGCCCGAGGAGACAGAGCCCAAGAGAGCGAGGAGGAGGAGGGAGGAGAGAGAGAGAAAGCTGAGAGAGAACATCGAACTTCACGAAAATGCAAAGCCCGCGCGTCAGGTCACGTGCCTACCATCCTCCCTCGACGCGCGTACCTCACTCTCCTCCTCCTCCTCCTCCTCCTCCTCCTCTTACTCCCTCCCTCTCCCCCTCCACGCGTCCTTTCTCCTCCTCACTTTCTCGGCGTTGCTCTGAGAACCTGGCATAGAAACTTACGGATATCACGAGAATCGACACACGATGGACCACTTTCCGACAAACTGGGGCCGGCCGGTACGCCCTCACCCATACATATCCACGGTGATGTACAGCGATACTAACGAAAGCCCGAACGTGCAGCGCAACGACGCGTTTGACCCATACGCGACGTATCCCTTGCACCAGCGTGCCACCGCGAAAGACGCCTTCGCCGAGGGCGTCCAGCGCACACAGTGCGTACTACATTCAGCCCGCTGTGCAGATACACGCAAGACCCAGGGCTAACAAGCGATACGTCGCTCGTACAGACAGCCGATCGTAACAGGGACGTCCGTTCTCGGTATCATGTTCAAAGACGGTATCATGCTCGCCGCAGATAACCTCGGTGCGCAACCCATCCTCTCCCTCCTGTATCCCACGCCCTAACATACGCCTCTACAGCATCCTACGGCTCCCTCGCCAGATTCAAAGACATCCAACGTCTTCACCCCGTCGGCTCCTCCACCGTCCTCGGTGCATCCGGTGACATGTCCGACTTCCAAGCTCTCCAAGCCATCCTCGACGACCTTACCACCGACGAATTCACATACCAGGACGGGCACGACCTCGGCCCGGCCGAAGTGCACGAGTACCTCTCCCAGGTCATGTACGCGCGGCGGTCAAAGATGGACCCCCTCTGGAACTCCCTCCTCGTCGGCGGCTTCAGAGACGGAAAGCGGTACGCGTCCCTCTCCCCACGGTTCCTTCACTTCTACGCGAGCGCTGACGCGACCATTGCACCACAGATTCCTGGGCTACGTCGACCTCCTCGGCACGACGTACTCCGCACCCTCGATCGCGACCGGCTACGGCGCGTACATCGCGATCCCGCTCCTCCGCGCCGCCGTCGACGGCAAGGAGGACACGCTCACCGAGGACGCCGCGCGCGCGCTCCTGCACGAGTGCATGCGCGTGCTCTTCTACCGCGACGCGCGCTCGCTCGACAAGTACCAGCTCGCGACCGTCACCGCCGACGGCGTGCGCATCTCGGACCAGATCCCCATCGAGACCGAGTGGCGCTTCGCGGAGGGCATCCGGGGCTATGGCGCGCAGACGCAGTAGATCTGTGCGGCCGGGGATGGCAGCTTGCATGTAATAGTAGTTGTGTGCATCCGGGGCGTTCACGGAATGGCATTGACACCACTGGACATTCTCATGCATTAGGCCGAGTGCTGGCATGGCCATCCGCAGTGTCAGCAGGACAGATACAATGGCCAGAGTTGACCTTCTGCGGCTCTACAGTTGCTTCATATGTTCGTGTGCGCTAAAACCCTGAACACCGGACGCGACCCTGTTCATTCCCCAGCATGCCCACTCGTACACAGCTCACCGTTCACATGGCACATAGCCAATCGTACAGACTCCAGCGCTGTCCAGATACGACACCCACCTTGCTGTCGAATCTGCCCTTTGCGCGCGCTACAGCCTGCTACAGCCGGCGCCGATCGTAGCACACACACACCTCCATCGACACACAGCCACACATGACTACCACAAACGGAGCCCCGAATTACAAGGGCACTCCGCGGATCCATTCATTCGCCAACCAACAAGGCAGTCCGCGACGGATATAATGATACAAGACGACCATCACCCGCGCTCGCCCGATTGCAGACGTCCGTCCACCTCGATGCCGGGCCGCGCGCCTCTTCCTTTGAGTGCGGGTCCGTCGGCAGGTGGCGGTGCAGGGCGAGGACGAGGACGGGGACAGGAGGTGAGGAGATGAGGGGGGAGGTATGTACAGTGAGCAATGAGCAGGGGGCACGACAGAGGAGACTTGAGAGAGATGAGAGAAACCGAGAACGTATACGACAGCAATGACGAGACCGAGACCGAGACACGAAAGCACTATAACCGTACGTAACTACTACTTACTCGTAACCCAAACCCACGCACACCAGGCTCAGCCGAGCGCGTTGCGGAGCGTGACAGACCCAGATCCAGACCCAGATGCCGGAGGCCCGTCGAGCTGTGCGCGCACAAACTGCGCCAGCTCCTCGTTCGGGAACGTATACGCACCCGCACCCGCACCCTGCGCCGTCGCACCAGGGACAGGGCCGTCGTACGCCGCGGCCGGCACAAACGGCGCCAACGGCGGGGACAGCAGCGGCGGGGACGGCGACGCCGAGGGAGACGGGGAGAACACGAAGGGCGGGTGCGCAGGGGCGGCCGACGCGCCGCCGTACAATGACGAAGTGAGCGCAGGCCCGGCGCAACCGGGCGCCTGGAGGCACTCGAGGAAGGTCGCGTGCAGCGCGCAGCCCGTTCCGCCGGACACGTTCTGTGCCACACCGTCGAACAGCGCCGCGTCGTATGTGGGTGGCTGGAAGACGTAGGGCGGGGGGACGATGGGTGAGTGCGAGGGTGCGCCGCTCGCGAAAGACGCGGGCGGGGTGGATGGGCCGGGCGTGAGGGGAGGCGAGGGCGACAGCGACTCGGCGCGCAGAACGGGGTCGAGCCAGGGCATGGCGTGCTCGGGTGAGCTCGCAGGAGCGTCTAGCTGGTTGGCAGCGTCCCTGTCGCCAAACACGTCCACCCCATAGTCCATCTGCATACCTGCGCCGAACGCAGCACTAGCCACAGGCGCAGGCTCCATAGGCACCATGTCCTGCGTAAAGTACCCCTGCCCTTCCCAGGTTTCGTCGCAAGGCGACAGCGATCGCGACGGCGACCTGATTGGGATCTTTGACATAGGGAGAGCCCAGTCCGCACGCCGAGCCCGAGCTGCTGGTGTCCCGCGCCCGATAAACGGGATCCCGTTACGCGTGGGAGTCGGGTGCGAGTCGAGGCCGTGCACACGGATGGTGGACAGACGCGGGAGCGTCGGCGGTGGGTCCGTAGCGGAGGAGGCGGGGGTCAGGATAAGCACTTGCTCGTATGGGGGCTCTTCGACGGAGTCGTCAGACTCGGAGTCGCTATCGGACTCGTCGTAGAACGCAGTATCAGCATCGGCGTCGGCGTCGGCATCAGAGTCGGAGGAGTTGCCGCTGTCGGAGCTGGACTGTACGTCCTCCATGTCGATATCGCCGTCCGCGTCCGCATCCGCATCATCGCCCATGTCCTCCTCATCGGGCGTGTAGTGCTCGAACTGGATCCCCGCGGTCGCTTTGCACATCTCGCTCTCCACTGCTGCCGATGCGGCTGCGTGGGCCGGAGCGAGGGACTCGCCGTACATTTCTTCGAACGCAAGCGCCTCAGCTTGGACGACGGCGCGGAAGACGTCACGGTAGACGCGTTTCCTGTCACGCGACACGCAACGAAAGTACAAGTCAGCTCATACTCGACGGGTGGTTCTCACGACACAATCCGTGAAAGGAGGAAGCCCTTGATGGTCGACAATGCTCGAATTGAGACTCGATGTCTCCATTGTAGCATGTGGCTAACCACTCCAAACGGCCGGTGGATGCATTTGACAGGCATGACAAAAGGAAAAGAGAAAGAGAAGAAACGCACAACGAAGCCAAGATGCCGTGGCGGCCAGCTGTAGCTGACCTTAAGGCAACATGAGCATCCGACACCACCAGCAGCCGAGTCGGCGATGCTGAACACCTCACTGTAACATTGTGGCTAAGCACTCCGCACGTTTAGAGAAGCGCCCGTTCTCGCGGAACGAGCAACGCCTCTAATCGGCTAGCAACGAAACGGACAGATGCATCGGAGAGACGATACAAGGGACGGCGAGGATGAGAGAAGACAACGTACAAATGCTCGACACGTTCCTGACATGCTATCTTCCAAAGTGGCGGCTCCGTGCCAGCGTCTGCTTGACGACTCCGCGATGCAAGTCGGAGCCGGGGGAGAGGCGTGAAGATCGGTGCATCCTCGTCCTCGTCCTCTTGCTCACACTGTTCTTCTTCTGAAGGACGTGGGTCTACGTCTATCACGACGTCCTCCTGTGCGACCGTATCCTGACGTCCGCACTCTGACACGGGTGCGTTCTCCTGCAGTTGGACAGCAACAGCGCTCGGGGCAGCGACATGGTCATCCTCGTCGGAGCAGTGCGCATGACTAGGCAGGAGTACGGCATCCTGGGACGCCTGGAGAGGAGCGTGAGAACGCTCGTGGCTAGAAGGTGTGGGAGGATTGAGGCGCTGGCGCTTGGCGTATCTGAGCTGGCGCGGCGTCTGGTAGCGGGCGTCGGAGGGGGTCGACGACGGCGTGGCAAGGACGAGCTTGTACGAGCCCGATGTGGGAGATGAGTCCGAGTCCGACTCGTCTGATGAGGACGCCGAGGTGGATGTGTCGGAGGTGGAGGGCAGTGGGGCTGGGAGACGTTTACGCTTCGAGCCTGCCCGGATACGGATCGTGAGGGAAGGAAGAGAAGGGGGAGACGGAGATGATGATGGAGACGAGGAAGAAGCGGAGGGGGGAGCTGCACGGGTGCGAAGCTTGTATGAAGAGGTGTGGCGGGAGCGGCTACGAGAAGAGGCAGCAGGCGGGGTGGCGGTGCGGGGGTGAGGGCGAGGGCTGCTAGGACGGTTCGCAGCCGGAGCCGAAGGCGAGGAATGGGAATGGGAGATGCGGGACGAGCGTCTGGGAGAAGGGGACGTCGTGACGGACGAGCTATTGTGAACGACGGGTCCGGATGGAAGAGGGTGGGGGACGACGAGCGCCATCCTCGTATCCGATCAGTGGGACCGGCGGTGCGATTGAATCAAGGAGAGGGACGAGAAGACGACGGTTGCGAGTGCGGGCGACTGCAGGAGCAGGAGCAGGAATGCGTGATGGCACCCGCTTGTGGTGAGTAGGGCCGCTGTTGGGCCGGAGAGGGCGTATAGGATGGGCAGGAGGAGAGGGTGTGTGGGTGGGAGATGCTGTTTCGGGGAGCACATGTCAGCAAGAAGCACTCGCACGCTGCAGCACTCGGAGGCAGTAAGTAGTAAGTAGATCGATTCGTACGTTATGAATTGGGCGTGCTACGACTACCGCTCCTTCCTTGAACGCTTCCTTCTTTGGCTGCGGTGGAAGAGAGCGAGGATGGCCAGATCCCGAGATCTGGGACGGCGAGGGTGGCAGGAGCTGGAAGATCGGAGGGGTCGGATATGGAATGGGGATTGGACTGGGATTGGATGTTGGGGGAAGAGATGATGAGACGAGATGAGCCCTTTCCCTTTCCGAGAGTGAGGCGACGACTGTCAACGACAACGTCCGCAACAAAAACAACGCCCCTCCTCTTCTGACACGTCACCCCCACCCATCACGTAAGCACTTGCCGACCATGCCGAGCGCCCGTCCCCCGCCTCCCGTCCACTCAACGCTCCTTAGACGCCCATCTCCGAGCCTCGTACCAACCGCTTTCGGTGCGACGACGCGCGACTTGGCGGGTCCGATGTGCTCGATATGGCATGCACGTTTATTCGCCCGACGGCCTGAATTGGTCGGATTCGAGAAGGGAAATACAGTACTTATTCTGGGAGGGGCGTGTGTCACAGGGCACTCGCCCAACTTCTGCTTCCGTGCTCTCACCCGACGCCGTGCCACCGTGTTGATCTTCAGCCGAGCCAACAGCGAAACATATCACTGCGCCTCTACAGGACCGCAGGGTCG
This sequence comes from Trametes sanguinea, assembly GCA_008973685.1. Taxonomy (NCBI): domain Eukaryota; kingdom Fungi; phylum Basidiomycota; class Agaricomycetes; order Polyporales; family Polyporaceae; genus Trametes; species Trametes sanguinea. The sequence goes on from WAHA01000018.1 coordinate 1,088,083, forward strand.
CATCTCATCGTCGATGCATCTCTATATCTACGGCCCGATTGCGGCGAAGCGCAAAGATCAAAAACCGCCTCAGTACTGTATGGATACCAACACCAGCTTCGTTCCTGTCCGTGTATAGCATTCATCATAATAATTCATGATAATGAGTCCATCATCGTCTTATGCACACCGATGGCTACCTCTGCTTACTGCTCTAACTCAGCCGATACAGTACTGACGTATAACACAAGGTGCTGATCATCCCGGCGCGTTTCCTGCCCTTGGACGCCAAGCACACGAACGATGCCGTGAAGGCCTCACTTTGTACCCTGCGTACAGCATCAGACTCAGGTAGCGCTGCCCAGTCAACCCCACGCCCGTCTGCTCTCGAAGCCGGGCGACAACAGCGCAGGCGCCGCGCCATGGCTGATTCTCACTCCAACACCGGGACCCGGGGCTTCCGAAGGAGTACGCACACATCCCAGTTGCAAACTTCCGAGTCACCGGCTGCACCGGGTCATTGAACCCCGTCAAAAGACAACACTGCACCGGCATAGCGACACGCTCACCGATCGCAACTCGCTCGTGCCAGGAACGCTCAGCCCTGCGCAGGCGTGTCCTCCAGACCTCGCGGTGCGTCATACACACTCCAGCGTGAAGCACTGGGGGCGCGACGACCACAAGAACTATGTACATGACCTCGCTCTGCAGCTGTACACTTTGCACAACGTCAGAGCGAACGTCATCGTTCCCACCGTCTGTCTTCGCTTTGAAGAATCTGGTTGGCTACTGGTCAGGCGTCCGGCCTCAGCAGATTGCAGTCCGACTTCAGAGGTACACTTCAGGAAGGGTACGCGCCGCGCCTGTCGACGACTATGCTATATTCTTGAGCGATGCGCTGACCGTTCATTGTTCTTTAGTCGCGCTACCCTCCGACGTTGCAGAGGCCTGCTTTTTCCAGTCTCACCGTCACAAAGAGGTCCATTGCGGCAGGACGGCTTCCGAGCTTACCTGAGTACACTAGGTAATTACAGGTAACAGCGCGCGCCCGTCGAGAAAGAACAATGTACAGAGTTGTCTGCTCTGTTAGACCTGAGGGGCACCACTACAGTACGATGCTACCAGCTGTGCTACCCTCTCGCTTCTTCGTCAGGTCCAGCCTGAGCCTGGTCACGCCGAATATCGCACATGCTCTCGTCGACTCCAAACGCCGTCAGAGAGAAGCCGGAGGAAGACCTGGGGCCGCACGTGAGACGGGCTCCCTCAAGCTACCGCAGCGCACCGCCGAATCGCGGCTGTGAAGTGACGGCCTCTGTATCGCTCCTTCTTCCCGTCCGCCTCCACCGGCGTGATCTGCGCACTCAAGCCATGCCTTACAATCCGTATACCAAAAAGCCTCCGTTGGCGTCCTCGGACGCGTTTGCAGCTAAGGACCTCGGCGCCAGTGCCAGTGGTCGGGGCGATCCGCTCTTTGGCTGGACACCTCGCAAGGTCGCTTCCCGGCAGGTCCTGAAGGCCATGGCGAGTGGCTCGTGCGGAAGGCGTCCTATGCTGTTGCATTCTGACCGGCAGTGCGCAGGAGGGCGACGTGAACCCGTTCACGAAGAGGCCCCACTTGGCGCAGTACAAGAAAATCTTGGAAGCGCGAAAGAAGCTGCCCGTGTTCGCGCAGATGGAGGATTTCCTCAAAATGGTGAGTGGGTGGTCTTGAGTGGAGGCTTGGGTAGGTGGCTAACGGGTTCCTTATCACGCGCACGGGTAGTTCACCGACAACCAGATCATCGTCATGGTTGGTGAGACGGGGTCCGGAAAGACAACACAGTACGCACCTTTGCACCTCCATAAGCCACAACTATTGGGTATCGATGACTGACGCATCTACGAGACAGAATCCCGCAGTTCGTATGCTACTCGGACCTTCCCCACACGAAGGGCAAGATGGTCGCATGTACGCAGCCAAGGCGAGTCGCTGCGATGTCCGTGGCGAAACGTGTGGCGGATGAGATGGATGGTAAGTCTCCCAACAATCGAGCTACGATTTGATTAGAGGGTGCGGTGTTTTCTGGATCGTGAGTCCGCTTCGTTCTTTCGAGGATTGGGAAGGTAGGTCAAGCGCAGGTAGGTCTCAGGACAGGTGCGGGTGCCTCTATAACGGTACCTCAATTTGCTTTCTCGTGTCCATATGGTTTATGCATGCATCAACGGCCATACTCTGCGATCACCATCAGTTATATCGTCGAAGACAAGCGAACTGGCGATCCATGAAACATTGAGGCACTGGAATGACGGGAGATAGACAAGCTGACGCTTCTCCGCAATAGTACCGCTCGGGAAGCAAGTCGGTTACTCGATTCGATTCGAGGATATGACCGAGCCAGGGACGACTTTCATGAAATACATGACCGACGGTATGCTCCTCCGAGAAGCGATGAACGACCCCGAGCTCAGCCGCTATTCCACGATCATCCTCGACGAGGCGCACGAACGCACCCTTGCCACCGATATCCTCATGGGTCTCCTGAAGGACATTGCGAAGCGACGGTCGGACCTGAAGCTGGTGGTCATGTCTGCAACGCTCGACGCGCAGAAGTTCCAGAAGTACTTCAGCCTGACCGGTCCCGCTAACCCGGCGCCGCTCTTCAAGGTACCGGATAGGACACACCCCGTGGAGGTGTTCTACACGCAGGAACCGGAGCCTGACTACGTGGAGGCGGCGATTCGGACGGTCTTGATGATTCATCGTGCGGAGGACCCGGGAGACATTTTGCTGTTCTTGACCGGTGAGGAGGAGATTGAAGACGCGTGCAGGAAGATCAAGGCAGACGCGGACGATCTTCTCAACCAGTATCCGGACAGCGTTGGTCCTCTTATGTGCATCCCACTGTACTCTTCCCTCCCTCCACAACAGCAGCAACGGATCTTCGACCCTCCGCCGCCGCCTCGTGTTCCCGGCGGTCCTCCTGGTCGCAAAGTCGTCGTCTCTACGAACATCGCAGAAACGTCACTCACGATCGACGGTATCGTCTATGTCGTCGACCCGGGTTTCTCCAAGCAGAAGGTCTACAACCCGCGTATCCGTGTCGAATCTCTCCTTGTCTCGCCAATCTCCAAAGCGTCCGCGCAGCAGCGCGCGGGACGTGCAGGCCGAACGCGCCCGGGCAAGTGCTTCCGGCTGTACACGGAGAAGGACTTCATGACGGAGCTCGAGGAGCAGACGCACCCGGAAATCCTGCGGAGCAACCTCGCGAACACGGTGCTCGAGCTCGCGAAGCTTGGCATCAACGATCTGGTGCACTTTGACTATGTGGACGCGCCGGCTCCAGAGACCCTGATGCGTGCATTGGAGTTGTTGAACTACCTGGCGGCGTTGGACGACGATGGAAAGCTGACGCCGTTGGGATCAATCATGGCGGACTTCCCACTTGATCCGCAGGTACGTCACTTTGTCGGATGGAGGGCGCCCGTAGCAAGGTTGTTGACGTGCTGTGTGTAGATGGCGAAGATGCTCATCGTGAGCCCAGAGTTCAACTGCAGTAATGAGATTTTGACGATCGTTGCGATGTTATCTGGTAAGATGCATGGTAGATGTCCTGGGTCATGCGGAGTGACTGACGCTCAGTTCATAGTCCCGAATGTATGGTTGAGGCCTCCTAGCCAGCGGAAGGAAGCGGACCAGGCGAAGGCAATGCTTACTATCCCAGACGGCGACCATCTCACGCTGATGAATGTTTACAACCACTATGTCAACAGTATGTATTCTCTAAATTTATCATCGGCATGCCCGATGCTCAACTCTACCGGTATCACAGACAAACACGACAAGAACTGGTGCTGGAACAATTACCTCTCCGGACGTGCGCTACAGCAAGCGGAAAACGTCCGCTCCCAGCTCCTGCGCACAATGGAGCGGTACGAGATCGGCCTCGTGACGACGGACGACGAGCGTAAACTGTTCCAGAACATCCGCAAGCGCTCGTGTGTGGATTCTTCATGCAGGTGGCACACAAGGAGGGCGAGAAGAGCGCGTACTTGACTGTGAAGGACAACCAGGTGGTGTCGCTGCACCCGAGCTGTGGGCTGGACACGAGCCCAGAATGGGTGATCTTTAACGAGTTCGTGCTGACGACGAAGCCGTACATCCGGACGGTGTCGGAGGTCAAGCCTGAGTGGTGCGTCTTCCTTTTTAGTGCAGTCGTCGTGAACGGACGTCGCTGATATGATCTTGTGCCCAGGTTGCTGGAGTTCGCGCCCAATTACTACGACCTGTCGACCTTCTCTGATGGGGAGACGAAGCGGGCGCTGCTGCGAATACGGGAAAAGCAAGGGCGGAAGTTGGCGGGCGCGGATGGCTCGGCGCCGTCGAGTGGGAGTAATACGCCTAGTGCGACTCACATGCGGCGACGCGCGGAGCAGAAGCAGAGGAAGTAGATAGGTCTCACGGGTTGGTCGGGATGGGTGTTGTACATATCTTGTACTTCGGTATAGGTGGTGTTTGCGCTTTGGGAATTTGAGAAGTTGCTGGTTGGCGAGGAGCGGGCCATTGGCCGCGGCGGAGCACGTCGGTGGAGGGTCCATGCTCTCTCCATAGCCCTGACACTGCATCTGATTCGCATTCTGCTCTCGCATAATATGGCGGCTCAGTCCACGTTCGACTCCCGAGGGTACGATCCTGAGTACCACACCTACTGGCACGGGATTCTGTCAAAATTGCTTGGTCCATGAGACGACCAGATGGGGCTGGACCACGGCCACCGACTCTCACTAACGTGAAAACCTAGTGGCAGGTGCCTCTCTCTGTGGAGGAGCGGAAGAGGGTGGTACACATGTAAGGCAACAGCCTACTACCCACGGTCGTCTACCGTCTGAGTCAGATGGACGATGAGGATTCAGCGGGCGTGTACTGTAACTGAATACACCGCCGACCACTGGCAGGAAAAACCCCCATACAATGCAAACAAGGGCGCTGCATTTCCCAAGTACACAAGAATGCGATGGCTCAAAAACCGCGACCCCTGCCATGGTTGTGGCATCGGGCCTTGACATGCATAGGGCTATAGACATGGAGGTCGCACCGCCCATTGTCTGCCGTGATGGGTGCGAAGATCACATTCTCCTGACGCCCCCCGTCGTCTCTTCTCCGAGCGCACATTGAGAGCGCGGCAGAATAGTCGGGAGTATGGCGATTGAATGAGCGGAGAGGTGGAACATGGGAACGAGCGATGGGCGAAGAAGAGGCAGGTCATTTGGCAAGTGGTCGTTGAGCGGCGGAACCTCGACGAGCATATGTCTCCGCGGTCAGCGGTGGTGATCATTGTCCTTGGGAAGCACCCCCAAAACGTGTACACAGGATGAGCGGCATGCAATACAGACGTAGTTTGAGTGGCCCGTTCCTGGCGCAATGGCTTCGCCCCTGGTGTGAGCATGGTTCGGTGCTGTATTCACGGTAATGGGAACCGTTTGCACGACATGATACGCCGTGTCCTTGCGGACCTCTCGTAAGCGCGCCGTATGACCGCCTTTCGCGCGCCAGAGTTTGATGTGCTGTAAAGTAGCGAAGCTGTTGGGAAGATGTTCAATTACCCAAATTTCTCCTAAGGATTCCGAACCTGAACTTGAGATATGATTGCGGTGGTATTACTAGTACACGAGTAGCTGCTCGCACAATGCTTCCGCGATCTAAAGAGTGAAACAGTCAAAGCAAGACAATTCAATCAGTAGATGATCAATTGCAGGCAGCGATGTGGTGTAAAGAGAGGATGAAATGCGTGCCACGGTGCCCACTGTGTCACCGCCGCGCCTCGAGGGCCCTCGACTCGGATCGCATGCGAGAAACCATAACCCTAGCGTGATCGGAGTGGAGCTCCTCGCACTGGGAGCCAAATCGGGATTCCGTGAATCGAGCAACTTCTCAATCGCGAGCCGTCTCGGTATTAGCAGCTACTAGCAAATTACTAGTATCGAAACCTCTTATGTGCTCCGACGTTCAGTAGCTCCGTGTCTCGTGTGAGTGGTGTCATTCGGTAATATTATATCAAGGACCGACGGGGATTTGGTTTAGTTGATGACCATTATACGTTACGACGGGTCAAGCACATCGTTTATAACGACTTGGACGATTACATGCAGAACCCTCCAAGGAGAAGGTCTGAGGTAGGGATACCCTTGCGTTCCTTCTTCTGCTTCTCCTCTCTAGTCTCCATCTTGGTGATCAAGGACGCGAACTCGGCGCTTCCCCAGATGAAACACCGGAGTACGACTAAGGAGAGCGCGAGGCTCCCGAAGAGGTATCCAAAGAACTTGAGGATGTCCTCTCCGTGGTCCATGGGAGACTCCATGATGCGGTGCGCCAGGGAGTCCGGCTTCAGCGCGATGGACGCCAAGACGATGAGAGTGGTGAAGATGGCATATGGGGCGGCGGAACGGAAGGTGTCTCCCTGACGGAGGGCAGGGTCGCACTTGAAACGGGTGAGGACCTCCTGCACCTCCTCCAGCTGAGGGCAGAAGGCTTCGCGCCAATCCTCCGCCTCGCTGGCAATCATCTCACGAGCGGTGACCGGCTTCTGAAGACGCGCCTCCCGAACGTGGCGGCGGTGGGCTGCGGGCGACAGAGGTTTGGTGGTGATGAGCATGGTGTACTCGTCGCAAATGTTGTAGCGCTTGATAATGGTAGGCATGGTGGGATGAAGTGATTTGGAGTGATGGATGGTAGGAGATGATGCGAGGGCAAAGGACGTTTGGTGCGGTGTGGCGATGGGTGGTGTGTGCGATCTGACCAGTCGGATCGCTGAGGTGCTGAGGGTTGTGGTGATAGGTGAGGTTCTGAGCCAGAAAACGCCCTCCTTATATCTTCCTCTGCGCACATCCGCGATAGCTCAGTTGCTTCGCCCATGGATCTTCTATGATCAATATAGCGACACGTAAGGTAGACGTCCGAGTCTAACACAAAGGTGGACTCGGTCAGGATCGCAATGTCCGAGGTGTGTGCTATAAAGGCCAGAATGTGGCCTGTCAGCCTCTTGGCCGAAATGAGACATCCAGAGCGGATTGTAATCTGGACTACCCGACTTCCGACAGCCTTTGTGGTGAGACCACTACAGCGACGGATGCAGCCGCACACTATTGTAGACTATCGTGCGTTCGACCGCTAGAACACAGGCTCGGCAGTTGGATTACAGTCTCGCCCAAAGCTTAATCCGAGATGACTTAAGGATGCTCAACTTCGCGGTAAATGTCTCGCATATCCGCAGCTTACATTTCTATAAAGGCGAATTCCAATGGCTCCAGCAGCGATCGAGTGAAATCATACTTGTGAGAGAACGATGGATAGCCTTCGACGAACCGCCACATCCGACTACTACACTATCTACTCCATCTCCTGTCCTACATCCGCCCGCTTCACTCATCCGCACATTGGAAGGAACATCATAAGAAAGAAGAGGAAAAACCGAGGCGACACTATCCTATTGCACAATAGCCGTAGACGGAAGACGCGAGACCAGAACGAGGGTGCATGCCAATGGTGCTGCGCTCACTTCGACTCGGGCGCGGGAGTGGCCAGCGGGAGGCCCGGAAGGGACGGAAGAGGAAGTTCACCCAAGATAGACGAGAGGATAGAGGCGATGGGGTCACCGCCAGTAGGGTCGGCTGCGGTGGGTGCGGCGGTCGGAATTGGGAGGGGAATGGAAGGGACCGGAAGTTCGCCGAGGATGGAGGAGACGATGGAGGCAATGGGGTCCCCAGAGGGATCCGCCGCAGCGGTCGGGGCGGCGGTGGGGGACGCGAGAGGGAGGCCGGGCAGAGAGGGAAGCGGGAGCTCTCCCAAGATCGACGACAAGATGGGCGGAAGAGGGACCGGAAGGGAAACGGCGTCCTCTGTTGTACCTATGAGTTTCGCTGAAGAGCGATGTGATGAGCGAATGCTTACCTCTTTTCTCAGCGGGCGCGCCGGTCGGTGCGGCGAGAGGAAGGCCGGGGAGGGAAGGGAGCGGGAGCTCTCCCAAGATCGACGACAAGATGGGCGGGAGAGGAATCGGGAGGGACACGGCGTCCACGACGTTCTCTGTTGTACGCGTCAGTTTCGCTGATGAGAGATGTAATGACAAGACGCTTACCTCTGGCCTCCGCGGGAGGGGCGGTTGGGGCGGCGAGAGGAAGTCCGGGGAGAGAGGGGAGCGGGAGCTCGCCGAGGATGGAGGAGAGGATGGACGCAATCGGGTCACCGGAGGCGTCCGCCGCTGGGGTCGGCGCGGCAGTCGGGATCGGGAGCTCACCCAGGATGGACGACAGTATGGACGGGATTGGGTCAGACGGAAGGCCAGTGGGGACGGCGAGAGGAATAGAGATGGAAATCGACGTCGGCAGCGGCACAGATGGGATGGGGAGCGATGGGAGCGAGAGAGAGGGAACAGGGTTGGCTACAGCCACGGAGGCAAGAGCGAGGAGAGCGGCGAACTTGGTGTACATGTTGGAGGCTGCTTTGCGATGAGTATCGACTGGCTGAGCGATGCTCTGAGGAGTCCAAGCTCTCCATGGCCGTTCTTTTATAGCTCTCTGACCCACGCTGGGGGTTGCCCAAATACCGTTGCAACCTGAGCATTTCTCCAGAATATCGTCGTATGTTGCACCGCATGTGTGGTATGACGGCACCGTCCGCGCGCGTACTCAGCGACTGTCGCGAGCCAAAATTGGGGCGACCATACGTAGGTCGGGTACTTCGCCATTCCCATGGTCCCAGTGGGAATGCTTCGCGGGGAGCGTGCTTCGGGAGTATCCGATCCTCTGGGAAGGCGTAAATGAATGTGAGAAGAAGAGCCGGACGCACTGGGTGGAATCCGCACCTCCCACGGAACCGATGGAGCAGGAGAAATACCGAGCGAAGGATACGCGGTCAGTCTCATCGTCGTCTGTTCACTTCTGCGACTGGCTGGTCTGGTAGGCGTTTTTCCATGGCGAGTTCATGTGAGCTTCGTGCGCGTCATCGTCGTCGGATGCGGAGGAGGCATTTCCTTCGAGCAATTTGTGGTGCCAATTAAGACTACGGAGCCAATGGCTGGGTCGCCCCCGAGCTGACATGATTCAGCAGACAAAGCTGTTCTTAGGTACTGTACCTCAGCCCAAGTGGTGGATCGACCGTCATCGATCCAGCGGGACCGAGCACAGTAGAGCAAAGCGGTCTCGTAATGCGCATGCCGTTAACGGAAAGGAGGAGAGGCTGCTCGATGGCTCGTGCAGGTTTACGCACGAACCTCGCAGATTCACCCTAGCGGCTGAAGACGACTAGCGGCTGCAATCGAGGCTTCATCTGATGTCGCCAACGTCACTGAATGTTGCGAACGCTTGTTTGTTTGATCATCCGGTCGGTTTGCCCCAGGCACTGTACACAGAGGATGTCATGCATGAGCGGCAGTCCCGCAAAGCCTCTTGTCGCAGCCGCAGCCGCGCATCGGCCTTGGAGCTAACGAAAATGCGAGAGCCCACAGAAGCTGTCACATAGGCTGAAGGTCCCGCCATGGCGCACGAGTGTCGGATTCGCTTCGCAAGATGCTGATATCGGTACTAGTATTGAAGGTCGGGTAGACATTTACGGCAGTCTTTGGCCAAGCCTTGCAGGAGGGCCGCAGCCGGAATCCGCTTCGAACCTCAGGAGTAGCACGAGCAGCGCGGATTTTGCAGCAATGACGTCCCAGGGTGCGAACGCTGTAACCATCCATGGCAGGCGCGAAAAGTACGAGGTTCTCGAGTTGGCTTCTAGTTTCCCGCTTGGAACGACGTGTGAGCTCTACATATCATGGGAGCGGAGCGAGAATAACAAGTTACAGTAAACGTGCGCAGCATTGGCTTCACGGAATGCGCGCATCGACTGTTGGCCTACACGTTCATGGGCGAGTCCTGCCCATTCCGCCAACAGAGAGCGTTGTGACGTAGGGGGTTGGCTTGCGTGTTCAGCACGCGCATTCTTGCTGGACAGTGCGGGTAACAGAGATCATCGCCATCGTGATGTCTTCCGACATTACGGATGGGATTCTATGTGGAGACGGAAATGAATGTCGGAGACCGCTTAGGTTCACCTGCAATAGAATGAGCATGGGTATGTGCACAGGTGAAGTCACATAGAAAGGCCGCACCGAGGGTCGTCGCGGGGCTGTTACCAGGCATCTTGTAGTTAGATTGCCGTTCATATTAACGACATCTATCGCCGCGCAAGGACCGCACGATGCTCAGAGGCGGCGCTTACCCTTTCTGTCTCCCAGCAGCCGAGGAAGGACATGCGGGGTATGTCGGAAAATCCTCGTTTAGTTGTGCCGAAAACTCATGGGCTGAACGTGACACCCTTTATGACGAGCTCAGTCATTGGACTGTATTCCTGACCACCAATTCGTGGGAGACTGAGCATGCTTTCGCAAGGGCGTTCGAGTAACTCTGAGTGTGTTCGACGTCCCAGAGGCCGAGAAGATCCGAATGTCCTCGGAATCAGGGTGGCAAAACGTTCAGCAGTCCAACCTTGAGTACATAGGCCCAAAGGTGGAGGACGGCACCCAGGCTATTGCAATCTTGAGGTCTATAGACGGGAACGATGAACAGGGGCAACTGGCGAGCGCATGAGCACATTTTGTTTGAAGTGCAGGGCTCTACAATCCACACGAACCTAGGCATGGCGGCAAAAAAAACCGTTCTGCCTGACCTGGGCCTTTCTCTCCACTCGGACCTTGACAAGAAAAATACTAGACTAGCGAGTACGCTGCGTCTGGGGCAGGTATGACTCCAGAAAAGCCTGCCGAGGGCTTGCCGCATCGATACTCAACAATGCCTTCTGTCCCTCGTGCTCAAACCGCATGATCGGCGCGAACTTTCTCTCCGCTGGGTGCCTGAGCTCTGAGTTCTGAACCTTGCAGCGTCCCATGTGCGAGAGACGTCATGTCCGCTCGGCGCTGGTCAACATCAACCGCGAGAAGGACGATGGGGGCACTGTCCAGCGGCCATCCCGGTCCTGAAAGGCATATCGACAAGACCTGCTTTGCTCGATCAGCGAAAAGCTACAAAAATGCTTGGACATGAGCGATATGACGAGATTGTCAAAAAGCAAGACGATGGCGGCCATGCCTTGAAGTCGAGGTCGTGAAGATATTGCTGCAGCTAGAGTAGACATCGTCGTTGGCCCTGAGAGTGAATCAATCGGCACCGGTGATCTTGAGTGATGAGATGGCGTACCGTGGATATCTTTGGTCAATGGCGAAGCTCTGACTGAACATATGAACTTGAACATGAGTCGACGGTGTCATCCTGTACGTCGACCTATCTCACTCGCGCTAGCAATAGTGGCACTGGCAAAGATCTGATTGATCTGCAATTAGACACGCCCAACTGTGTTCATTTGCAGCCTTCGTTGTATCAGGTGCACCTGGACTCGCCAGGGATACAAACGAGGGAGAAGAAGGGGACAATGGTGGTGGACAATGCGAAGCAAAGAGCGTGAAGCGCCGGAGAACGCGGCGCGGGTCGAGGACTGGCGGTGGCTCAAAGTCAGTGGCTGCACTTTCTCTCTCTCCTTCAGCTCCCATCTTCCCTCTCTCCTCGCAGTGCTGGACGCTCTGGTCGACGTCGAACTAATATTTGCATCGCAACATCTAGCATACGGATTGCATCTACTACACCGCGACACATTTCACGCGTCCTCACCGCTCTCGATCACCCTCACAGGCTCACACTCGCATACTAGGCTACCCGCTCCTCCTCCACCTCGCACATACTATTGTTCTCCTGCTCCAGCTTCTCATATATCAAGACCGGGTCTTTGCAATACGACTTTAATCTGCCTTTGAATTGCCGTGCACATCTACCCATCTAGCTGCCCTACCCTCGACATGCCGAGGCTAGGTAGCGAGCCCAATTCATCCGTCCGCCGACACAATCCCACCCAGACGCTCTCCAATTACTTCCAGGTAAACTCCCAGGTATGGAACATCCGCATCGGCAGTACCACCAGCGGCGACACACAGACGCACACCGATCCGTCTTCCAGCCAGCTGGAGGCATCCCCAGACCCCGAACTCGACGCTCTGGATGACCTGCTCAATCGGACTCGGGCCTCCTCCTCTCGGACCAGGTGGAACGCGCGCTCGTTTGGCAGCCCGTACGGTCAGCGCCCGCTGCACAAGTGGCTACCATCGGAACAGAAGCATTTCGAAGAACTGAGCGCTCTCATGGAGATGTTTCCCGAGCCGGGCTCGGATGACGAGTATGAAGAAGAGAAGGACTTACACGAGCTCGTTCTTGAAGAGATGGGCGGGGAGGAGGCCGAGGCTGACGAAGATGTCCGCGTCAACGACGAGGAGGAAGAGGAAGAGGAGTCAGATGAGGATGAGGCTGAGGCTGACATAGACAACCCAGCGCCGTCACAGCCTCACGCCCAGCCTCACTCGTCCACTTCCGCTGCAGAGAAGAAACGGGAGCGGAACAAGAAGAAGAAGGCCAAGGCGCGAGCCAAAGCTAAGGAGAAGATGAAGCCTCCTCCTCCACCATCAGCTGCCGTACCAGACCCGCCACAAGACCTCCTCATGTCCATGTCCCGCATAGCCAAGCTAGTCGGCACGCTCAACGCTGATTCCCCGGACGAGTCGAACGAGCTCCTGCAGCGCGTGCGCGACGCGTTCACAGAAGAGGGCCGGCGGCAGATCGGGTCTGCGGAGCCTGCGCAGTGGCGGGCAGAAGTGCTGCAGAGCGTGCGGCGCATGGAGGGCATGCTCGGCCAGATGGAGAAGTGGCAGGCGCAAGTGGCACCAGGCGAGATCGAGGCGTTGCGCGCGGAGACGGCGCGGCTGGAGGTGCGTGTGCGCGCGGTGGTCGAGCAGAAGGAGAGAGAACGGGCAGGCTCGCGGACGGCGGTAGCAACGAAACAACTCGATAGCGTGATCGAGGACGGTCCCGTCAAGGTGAAGGAGGATGCCGGGGTTGACATCGAGGTGGCGGAGGCAGCGATGTCGTCCGAGGGTGAAGGATCGGTTGGTCTGGATGACGGCGAAGTGTTTCCACCAGGTGCGGATGCACAGGAAGACGGTTCGGACAGTGTCTCTGATAGCATCCTAGAAAGCACTTCATGTCCCTCAGAGACCGACACAGGTGCAACCGAACTGGAGCCAGACGTCCCGCCATTGCGAGAGGACAAGAGTGTCGCGACAGATCCACCGCCGCCACCTACCCAGGACCCGCCTCTTACAATACCTCCACCCCCTACTGCGTCACCGACGACATCGAGTCTACCCACACCTGTATCCGCTGGCGTGCCCACTCAACAGCCATCCATTCCACGTGCACCTACCTCCGCAGCTTCCTCTGTACCTCCTCCCTCCACCACGCCCATCTTTGAGGCATCCGCCACCGCCTTACATCGTACCTTCCTTTCCACCCCGAACCAGAACATCCCACCCGAGCCGCCCGCGGACCCCATCGAGCACCTGAAGAACAACCCCTGGTCAATGATCGAGGTCCTCTTCCTGCTCGAGGTCGTCGCGCACTTCCCGCCCGCCGAGCACGGCTGGACGTTCGTCGCCGAAGCGTACAACAACATCCTCATCACCCGTCCGCTGCAGGAGTGGTTCGGCAAGCAGGCCGCCGCCAGCAACGAGGAGGAGGCGAAGATGAAGACCCTCCTCCAGCGCATGGCCGTCGAGAAGCGCCAGATCGCGGCACGCAGAGCAGCCGCGAAGGCCGGGAACGCGGCGCACGGCGAGCAGCAACGGCAACAGGGCCAGCCTGGTAAGCCGGCACCCTTTGGGAGCGCGGAGGCCCGTGCTGAGGCTAACGACCGCGCAAGGGGCTCGCCGGCAGCGAACATGGCCTTGGACGAGGACACGATCTTTCTCACCAGGCTGCCGCACCCGATCGTCGCGTCCGGGAAGGGCATGCACCCCGCAGACAACCCGGCGAGTCCACTGCCCATACAGCGCGTCATGCCCTTTCCGCGCCGACGTCCGCCGTTCAACCTCCCCTCAGCGGAGGCGCGCGCGTTCGCTCGCGTGATGGCGTCGGCGGCGGCGGGCGTGCGACCGCCCTCTGGAGAGTCGCGCTCGGCGATGTTGGCGTTGTACTCCGCGACGAAGTCGCGCTTCCCCGTGCGCACGGCGTGGGACTGCTGGCACCGGTGGTGCACGCCCTGGATCGCGCAGGAAAGCGCCGCCGACGCGCCTCCCGCGGACCCGGACAAACCGCCGGTCGTGCTCGACTACATCGCAGGCAACCTGTGTCTGCCCGTGGGCACGTGGATCACGCAGTCGCGCGGGTTCGTCTACCGCCCGATTCCTGGGACGTTCCCGGACGCGCCGGGCGTGCAGCGTAAGATGGTAGGGGGATTCGATCCGCGGCCGGGGATGGTCGCGTATGCGCGCATGGTCCATCTGAACGCGGAGAAGACGTGGGCGGGGATGGGGCTGAAGCGGAAGATAGATGGGACGGTCGCGGAGGACGTGCTAGTCGGACGCAGGGCCAAGCTGCCTGGGACGTTGCTGGGCATCTGGCCGGCGAAAGGTGTGTTATTCCGAGTGGTGTCGTTGAGCTGAAGGAATGAGAGCTGAATGTTTAACGTGGCTGATGCAGCCCTGCCTCCCAAGTCTGGCACGAATGCTCGTTCGGGAGCGCAGCCTCCTGCTGCGCAATCTGCACAAGCTGCTGCAGCTCAAGCCAGGCAACCAGCCAAGCCCCCGCAGACTGTTCCGCCAGTGCAAGCAGCACAACCTACAGCCGTCACCAAGCAGCCCTTAACTCCATCCGCAACGTTGCCGCAACCTGCCGCGACTGCGACACCTCCAGCCGACGAGAAGACGAAGGGCGGGCAAGCCAAGGCTGCACAGTTTGCCCCGCTTCCTCCTACTCCTGCACATACCTCTTCCACGGCACTTCCTTCGAAGCCCACGACCACTTCCGCTTCTACGTCCGCTACGCCCGCTCCCCTCCCACCCGCCAATCCCCCCACCTCATCCAAACCCACCCAGCCCGCGGCCGCCCGCCCCGCCCCACTGCCCCTCCCCACCCCGCGCCCGCCGCCCACGCGCCCGCCGCCCAACGTGCCCGAGGGCACGCTCGGGCACGCGCAGCGGCGCGGCATGGCGGCGTGGTTCGAGAGCGGGGCGTTCCGGCCAGCGATGCTCGAGCGCGTCCTGCGGCTGCAGGAGAAGCGGCGCGTGTGGGAGGCCGCCGTCGCGTCGCTCCGCGAGACGAAGGTCGGCGACGGCGGCGACGACGACACGGACGAGGAGGAGGAGGAGGAGGAGCGCGGGAAGAGGGTGCCGCTGCATCTGCGGAAGCTCGTCATTCCGCCCGTGCCGCCGTTGAGGGCGCAATTGTGGGCGCGCCCTCCCCTCGACCGGTCTCCTAGGGAGCTCAGGTCTCGGTCTCTCACGTCCGAGTGAAGCTGCCGTGGCCCGTTTGGCATCTAGTAGGCTGTGTGAGGCAGCATCGTCTTGATTTCGTGCACATATAGTACGGTACGTATGCATTGAACGTGTAGATACCCTACCAATTGGGTGAATACCATTGCGGCGGTGGCGAAGTGCTGCTGAGTAGAAGACTACTTGTACGAGAGCGAACTCTGCAGAGGCTGCAGGATCAGCGGGCCAAGCGGACCCCCACTCACGCGTTCACAGGTTTATGTACAGCGGCTACAGCATACCGCATATAGGTACAGGCTTCTATGCATGGCCTATGCTGTCGAGTTCAAGGGCGAGATCGGCAAAACATAGCAGTGGCAGAACTTACCTACGAGCGCACAGTCGTGGCGCGGGTAGCAACAGCGCACTCACACAGGCACGATACCAAAGCACAAGTCAGAGTGGGACACGGTGTCGAATCGATTGTACAATGCTGTCTAGTACGTACACGCGAATAGATGAGGGTGGGGTGTGCATATGCAAGAGCGAATATAGAGGGAGAGAGAGAGAGGGGAGGCGTGGACGCTGGGCGGACCCGGGAGGGAAAACGATATATCCGTGCAGCAGCGGCAGCAGCAACAAAAATCGCAGACGCGTATTAGAGTCAAGAGATGTGAATGTGGAATGCGGGATGCGGGATACGGGGGTACGTGGCGGAAAGAAAACGTCCATGGACCGGATGGCGAATGGCGTCGTGAGCGGAGGGGAAACATACGATACGATACGCAGCACCAGGCTGAGACCTCTCACATCTTCGTCTTCGTCTTCGTCTTCCGTCTTCTACAAGTGGTCTCGTGCGCGTGGGCAGCGACACAAAGCGGGCGAGCGACGCGCTCAGTCCACGTCAGACTCGTGAGACTCCGCCTTCACCTCCTCCTCAAGGAGCGACGCCAAGCTCGCGCCCTCCTTCACCTCCTTCTCCCCCGCCAACGGCTTCCCGTCCGCCCTCTTCCCCCACTCGGTCAGGCCGAACACCTCGACAGAGTCGCGGTAGCCAGCCGCCTCCGCGTCCGCCACGATGCGCTCCTTCAGCTCCTCCGCGAACGGGTACCACTCGCCCACTCCGACCTTGATCGCCCGCGTCTCCTTCGGGAGCCCGTCCGCGACGTGCTCGCCGTTGATGCCGCGGCCGCGGTCGCTCGCGCGCGCGCGGAGCCCGACGAAGCCGCCGTACCGGCCGTGCAGGCGCGACGCGATCTGGTACACGAGGTTCTGGAAGCGGTTCAGGCGCAGGTTCCGCATGCGCGAGTTCATCGACGAGAAGTCCTTCAGCTCCTCGGTCTCGAGCAACTTGTAGTACGGCAGCCCGCGGTCGTTGCCCGCGAGGACCGTCTCGCGGAACGCGTTCGCAAGCGGGCGCGTGGCGAACGTGACGCTCATCAGCGGCCGCCAGTACGGCTCCTTCTCGATGATGGCCATATACCGCTGACGACGCTTGACAACAGGATCGACCTCGGGCTCTACGTCGATGCCGCGTCCGCCAAGGACACTCTGGAGAGGTGTGGGCGTAACAGGGAGCACGACAGCCCGAGCGACAGCGCTGGTGTGCAGGCCACGCGCGTCGGTGGGCTTCTTCGCACTGCCGCCTGCGGTGGGAGCAGTCGTACCTTCCTTGACAGTGGCGACCTCCGTCCAGGGAAGCTTGGGCGAACCCGGGGGCTTCGCCGCGACGGGGTGGAATTCAGTCTCGGGAGTGGGGGGCTGGAAGCCGCTGGGGTGCACGACGGTGCCATCGTCCAGGGGAACCTCAACCGGGATCTTCTCCTCACGCTCGCGAGTCTGCGCCGCAAGGTCTTCACTGAGGATACCAGCGTTGAGCTCAGCCATGAGACCGCCTTCCTCCTCCTTGCGCTCCGCAATGTCGTCGCGCTGCTTCTTGCGCTCGATATAGAACGGCGGCACGACGCTGTCGGGGTCATTCCCATTCTGTCCGTGGGCGGGCGTGTCCCAGGCAGAGGTAGTGATCTTGCTGCGGTCCTCGGCGGAGGTAGAGGCGGACGGCACGCTCCCAGCGACAGGCTTCTCGGCATTGATATCGCGAACGCCCGTGAGAGGCTTGCCGGTACCGCCACTAGTGACGACGCGCTTCACCCACTCCTGCTCCTTCTCGGGGTCGGGTATGATGGGGGCCGCAGGCTTGACCTGGAAATCGCGCTCGTCCCAAGTCTGCTTGACGGTGGCGACGAGGGGATTGTCTTCGGTGGGCACCTTGGCCGCGATGGGGTGGAACTCTGTCTCGGGCGTGGGGGGTGTGAAGCCGCTCGGGTGCGCGACCCGGCCGTCCGGCAGGCGGACTTCGACGGGGATCTTCTCATCACGTACGCGCGTCTTCGCAGCAAGGCCCTCGCTGAGGATGCCAGCGTTCAGCTCGGCCATAAGACCGCCCTCCTCCTCCTTGCGTTCGGCAATCTGGGCGCGCTGCTTCTTGCGCTCGACGTAGTAGGTGGGCACGACATCGTCGCTGGCGTCCTGAGAGGGGCGGTGGGGACGACTCCACGACGAGGTCGGGATGTTCTTGCGGCTTTGGTGGGAATTGTGGTCATCAGCGTCTCGCGCGCTGGCCGTGGTATGGAAGCTGCGAGTGTGGACGGCCCGAGCGAACGGCACGCCCCCGGGCAGAAGTTCGGCAGGGACCTGAGCCGTCTTCGCCCTCGACCAGGATAGTGGCTGCGACTCCTGCGACTCCTCAGGTAACGCCTGGTTGAGGGCCTGCTCGCGAAGCACTTCAGGGTCCTCGCCAATTTCCCACCATCTCACCCGCTTCGACTTTGGGGGGCTATCCCAAGGCCAACGGGCGGTGTCCATGGCTTCGACGGTCTCTGTGTTGCCGTGAATGCTGTTAGAGGCTTTGACCACGGCAGATAGGCTCCCCTCTTTGCACACGCCAATGATGATAGGGTAATGGCTAGCACGTCCATGACCGCCTCGGACGGGGTAGCGACCCTCGAGGTAGAAGACGGTGTAAGGTGCGTAAGCTCTGGCATCGGGGGGCTCGTACACTTTCCTCTTGATGACGTACGGTCCACCCTTGAACCAGTTCGTTGCACGGATAGTCGACGGTTTGGTGAAACCACCCCGGAATCTGAAAGACGGACGCCGTCAGCAAACCTGTCTCTGCCTGGCCGAATGCGGCGTCGTCGTCGCAGAAAAGACGAAAAAGGAAAAAGAGACTGACGTCTTGACCTCGCGCAGGGTGCGAACGATGTCCTTTGTCTCGTCGCGTTCCGACTTGCGCATACGACGGACGGTATATCTTTCCACGTCCTTCGGGGGAGGTGGCAGGTTGTCACTCAGGGCTACCGGGTTGGGTGGCTTGCTTGAAGAGGCCCGGTTTGGAGGAGCAGCGGACTTGGCAAGAGCCTTGCTCCCGAGAGCCCTCCCGCGCGGCAGGTTCGTCAGTCTCGTGCGGGGCATGGCGACATCAAAGTCGAATCGACGATGAGCGGTATAGTAGAGAGAGAGAGAGCGAGAGATGGGGGATAGCGAGGGAGGAGAAGAGGGAGTGAGGCTCCGCGTCTTGCGCCAGACCTCGTCGTCTAATAAACAAAGCAGAGACACGGATAGACGCCCATCAATCTAATGCGCCGAGTGGTGTTTGCGTCTGTTTGTTCCGCTCCACAGATATCATGCAGTGCTTCGGTTAACACCAGGAAACAGGCGCCGGCCTCAACCACAGCACCATATACGGCAGTGGCCCACCATCGATCCCCCGCTTTCCACCTCCAAGTCCTCCTTCCGTCCTGCCGGACGCTCGCATATCGCCCCCCCAGTCTCGGGCGTTGCGCTCTTACGGCCACCACACGACGCCCGGCTACCTTCCTTTCACATCACGCGCCCCTCGCCAAGGCTCGCCCAGTCGACGTCGCACCACCATCACATGAGAAGAGAGACATTAATATCATCCATCGAGTACGGCGAGCGGTAACAGAGACGGCGAGACACAGGAAGGAGCGACGACAATCCGGTAGTAGTGGTAGTAATAGGTAGTACGCGCAGAACACAAGAAAAAAACAGTAACACATCGTTCGTCAGCGTCGAGAAAGAGAGAGACACGGACGTCCCAGCCCCGTGCGCGATGCTCCACCACAGATGCAAATGCATGGAGGAGGATGACGATGACGGCCATGACGGAACCGAGAGGCACAACAAGCAGGTACGTAGAACGAGCGGACGGACGCGAGAGTCGGGGTATCATACGAATTCGGTCGCGAATCATCAATATTTTGGCAGCGGCGCCCCGCCCCCACACACCTCCTCCACCTTCATCTGGTGACCACAAACGGCTCACCGCCTGCCCGTCCCACGTCCGTAGCCAACCTGCAGGTTGTCCAGCTCCGCCTCCAGCGCCTTGATCGCGCTGTGCGCCATCTCCAGGTCCTTGTTGAGCCGGTCCCGCTCGGCGATAAGCTACCGACGCACAACGATCGCCGCCGTCAGCATCCATGTATGACACGTCAAACAAGAAACGACACGTACATGCTGCTCCCATTGCCGGAAGCGCGCCTCCTCCGCCTTGACCTGCTCCGTGAACCGCTTCCGGAGCGCCTCCTCCTCCTCCTTGAACTTCGGGTTCTCGAACTTGCGCGGCTTCTGCTCGCCAAACTTGCGCGTCTCCATCTGCGCCTGCCTGTAGTTCTCGTAGTGGATCTCCTCCGTAGTCGAGATCAGGTCGAGCATGTAAGTGCGGATCAGGAGCGACCGCAGCTTCCGGAAGTCGCAGTGGTTCTCGTTCTCAACTGCACAAAGTCCGTGAGCTATAAATGCAAGTACGTAACACGGAGCAAAGCTCACCCTCCGCGACACCCCAGAGGTACTCGCGACCCTTCACGACGCGGCCGTCGGGAGTGGTCACGTCCTCCGTCGAACCAATGATAGAGAACGGCATGGCCTCAGAGAGGATACGCGCGTGCTCAGCGCTAACCTCATCATCAGCCTCAATGGGCGGCTGGTAGATCCTGATGCCCTGCGCCTGGATAACTTGGCGGATCTATTCGCAGCGTCAGAACACCGCTGCTAGCTCAAAAGACAAGGGACTTACGCGCTGCTTGAAGGTGAACAAGTCGTTCTGGGTAAGGGTATCTGCCTTCGCAATAACGGGGATGAGGTTGACACGGGTGCCCAGGCGCTTCATAACCTCGATGTCCAGAGGCTTCAAGCTACAGGCAAACCAATCAGCTTCCCCGCGACTATGGAAACCGTACTGCCAGTGTGACTCACGTGTGTCCCGTAGGGCGAATGAAGTACAAGCACGCATGGACGCGCAGGTCAATCTTGTCCTTGCGCATCGGCTGCTGCTCCTGACGCATATACGCCTCGTGCTGGTCGTCGATGAAGTCGACGATCGGCGCCCACGAGTCGCGGTTGTTCACGTAGTCGCCAAAGCCGGGCGTATCGATCACGGTCAGCTTCGTCTTGAACTGCTTCTCCTCGAGCTCAGCCTTGATGATCTCCACCTCCGTCAGCTTGTCGAGCTGCTTCTGGAACCGCTTGTTGTAGTCCTTCGGCGGTGAAAGCTCGGTCGAGAAGAGCGTGTTGATGAGCGTCGTCTTTCCGAGGCCCGACTCGCCTGAGAGGACCGTCGTGAGTCTCCGTGTATCAGGCAAGCATATTCATATGCGTATGGTAGAGCGTCACGCCTGATTTCCTTTCAAGGAGAAGGGGTAGCCAGAAGGCAGAAACTAGTTCGCAATCATTGAGACCATCGAAGCATGCTAGCGCGTGCGCTTAGCAGGTGCCAGCATATTTGCACGACAGCACGGCACAGTCGTACAGAGCACGGCATACTCGCCGAGCACGAATGCGAGTCGCAAATAGGAAGCCAGAGTGCAGGTGCCATCTTGAGTGGTGACATGGCCCGCACACCTCACCGCCAACGCATCTCATCAAGCATGAAGAAGGCGTACTCACCAACAACCATGATCGTGAAGTGCGCCCCACGCTTAGCGACGATCTTGTGCCTCTACACACGCCAACGCAGCGCACGCAACGCGTCCGTTCAGCCTCCGCACCACCACGACGCACGGACAGGACACGCAATCGCGCGCACTCACCTGGTTCGGCAGGTTGGCGATGCCAATGCCGTCGTCGGAAAAGGGTACGGTGGCCATGACGTGCTTGAGGACCTAAGCGGGCGACAAAGGGTGTCGAGGAAAAGGAAAGGAGGAACGGCGGGCGGGGAGGGGAGGAGGACGAAGGGGGGTTGCTGGGCGCGACGACGGGGATGCTCGTACAAATTCCAGTCGTTGCTGTGAAGCGCTGGGCTTTGGCCTTGTTTGGCCTTCGTGGCAACAGTGCGCGCAGAACCGGGCGCTTAGCGTACACTTCGCTGCGTTCTGCCACTGTCCACCGAGTCTTCACTGCTTCGAGCCTTGTCCTTGAGGCGTTTTAAGGCCTTCAAAAGCGGGGTGAAGTAGAGCAGCTTGCATTGGCTCAATTGCACAGCTTGCAATGGTACTTATGGGGTGCCATGAACTCGCAATTGCGCATGCTATCTAGCAGATTGAGCGCCACAGGAGGGAATTGCTCGAGCAAGCCTCCTGAAAGCTTTGCAGCAAGTACTGAGAAGGTGCCGCAACCTCTGCTACTTTCTTGAGGTGAGCTGCCCATCTCCACCTGTCCTACATTGGAATCAGGCGCTGATGTCTTTCTTAGACTTTTGGCATGTAGTTCAGCTTGGGAAGCGGGTGTAAGCAGCGCTAGCCTGCAAATCTACGTACCCTGCGCGGCCGAGGTTTGCGTTGGCCGTTGAGCCTATGACTATATGCTGAGATCCTTACGTGTGGATGCGACCTTGTTCAAAACCATGCAAGGTCCAGCCCGGTCAAGGTACAAAAACTCCTCGAGTTGGTGACTTTCGGTTCCGGGCAACCACGCTTGACCAGCCCATGTCCGACGTGAGCAGAGGCACAAGCGCGAATTATATTGATACAGTCTAGTAAGAGTCCGTGCATCTGCCTCTCCGTCTCTTCCCCGCTCACCGCGACTATAGCGTACACCTCTCACCTCCAACTAATATCTTCTCTCTACTGCACAACACAGGATACAACGGGAACGAGTGGACAACATCGGAATGTTACAGCATCAACGAGCGGAGCGGCACGATGGCCGATAGTATGTGCACGAAATTAGGCCGAGTCTTCAAGGCAACTAATGCATCTGGTAAGCCTCCCATTCCGTACTGGAACTAAGAAGCTAAGGACTCACTGTAAAGCGCGTTCTGTCTATAGACCGTACTCCATCGGGACGTACGGTAGCCGCCCCGCACCGGGCGCGACACCTTTCTGCATCGCCCTTAGCGGAAGGGGTATGTCACTTCGAAGCGACGTCGGCGCCGCAGCGGCGAAGCCTGCCATCGCGAACGCCGCGGCGGCGATGGTCATAGCGAGGCGTGCGAGCTGCATGCCGGTCTCCTGTCGGTCGCTTGCGCGTTCTGGGACTGCACGGGAAGTAGTGTGCGTGCGGGACAGAAGCTCGGAAGTCGAGTCCTGCTAGTCTGAGCGCGGAGGGTGACGCGACGCTCGAGAGCGGCGGAGGAGAATAGCAGCGAGAGAGAAGTCTGAAGCTTGGACGACCCAGGGCGAGCTGCCCACGAGCTGCTGAAACCCCCCGCTATATACCCAAGTGTGCCCGCAAGCGAATTCCGAGACGATCTGGTACGTTCCCCCCGCTGAGTCCGCCTATACGCTCTCCTGACGCTGTGAAACCCCCGTGGCCTGCAGCGGAGGGCAGGGACCACTCTCTCGACGCTCGCCTGACGAGCGTCCATTCCGTCCGGGTCTCGGCCCGTCCCTCCCACCTGCCTTTTCGGGCCTTCCGCGTTCGCCACGGACTCGTTTTGGGAGGCGCGGGAGTTGCCGGCGCCTGAAGAATGCAGGGAACCACTTACGGGCCCCAATGCAGGCATACGGACTCTGGCTCTTCTTCAGGCGAAATGTTTAGGCAGCAAACCAAGCCAAGGGGAACATATAGGATGCGGTGAGGGTGATTATGATTAGTGATTGCAACTATCGATACATGCTGAACGCGACCCCTGCGCAGTGCACACCGTGCACAGGAAACTGTTTGTACAAGATGCCCGCAAACTCGAGTACGCCATGCCGAAACTCGTCGTAGGCATAGGGCGGGATGGAATTTGTGAAACCGTGCAGGCCGCTGCCGGCGGTGCCGGTGGATACGCCTGTCGTCGCTTAGCTGTCCGCGCATGAACAGTGAGCACCCTGCATACGCGCATGCATGGAATTGATGACGACCTACCGATGGAAGGCCCCACGACTCAAACGACTCAAGACATCCGACGCCCGCAAAGACGTCACCGGTGCACGCCCCAGGGCAGCGCGTACGGGTCTGCGCCAGCGTTGGGCGCGCGCGCCGAGTTCGATTTCGCGGCGAGGCGCATCGGGAGGGGCATCCCGCGCGCCGCGTGCGGGTGTGCGGGCGCGGCAGCGACGAAGGCCGCAGAGCCGAGGAGGACCGCGAGCGTCGCGAGGAGGTTGAGCTGCATCTCGGCGGTGGTGGAGTGGGTGGGTGGGAGGAGGCCGAGCCCGGATGGACTAGCGGAGGCGTCGAAAGCGCAGAGCGGCGGTGAGGACGGCTCGATGAGAGGTAGTGTCTCTGGGTTCCCTCCCTCTCTGCCTACACGGAGCATTCGCTTATAACACGGCGCCCCAACGCAGTGCAGCCGCTCGGGGCGCGCACGCACGGGTGGATGACCTGATCGCGCACAGAGAGGGAGGAGGGCGCGGAAGTGATCGACGGTCGGCGGAGCGCACGCGCGCGGATCAGAGCACCTGCGCCTCAACTCAAGCCCACGACCCCCGAGCGCCGCTTGGTGTGCCTGGTCGTGGCTCTTCGCCCAGCTCCAGATTTTCTTCTGCTCTGGACGGGGCGAGGGGTACTATGGGCTTGCCTGAGGACGGACATGCCGGACGTCCCCGTCATGATATGCCGCCAATCACCAAGCACGCGAGGTGCTTTCATCTTCGCTCGTATTCCTCAAGCACGCCGGGCCACTCACTCACTCACTCACTCGACTATGCTACACCATCCCCTTGGCTTTCGACCCCATCCGACGCTCTCCTGAGGACCATCTCCAACTTCTCCCCGCACGGCGACACGCAGTCCGACCGCAGCGCCCTCCCCAAGTGCCAAGTCGCTCAGGCGCCCCGTCCACTTATCCAAAACCGCATGCTCCACCCCGATTTAGCCCCCCTCCCTTTGCTTCCGCCGTCCAACGTGACGTACACCCCCACCCACTGCCATCGGCGTTCGTGCGCCCATCGGCCCTACGCCCTCTTCGCCTCACCGTGGAACCCTCGCACCGCCAGCTATCCTCTCAGCAACACTGCACGGCCGATGTCCAGAGTACAGTATGTACCTTCACGCGTCCTTCACGCGTCCAGAGTCGCTGCAGGTCTCAAGCAGAACCTGTTTCGACCCCGGGACCCACGCCAGTACGGGCGCTCTGACAAGTTTCGCGCACCCCGACGGTCACGATCGCGATCGCTCACGACTGACAGAGGCTGACAGTACCCGAGTGCTCCCGCAGCCCGCAGCTTTCTCCCTCCAGCTGTCTATGGCCATACTCCCTATGTTGCTCGACGCATGCACGGCAAGAGCGCATCGTGAAAGCCCTGGTGGTGAGAAGGGGGTGCGTGATTGTAGAAAAACGTGCGAGCTGGGTTCTAGTATCAGCCCAACAGCTTCCGACAGCTTCCGCACAGTCGATCCTGGGCCTCTGGGTCGCTTTGAGACCACCGGGACTACTTCATGCCGCAAGGGCTACTGGGCAGTGCGTCGCCTGATTTCTGAGCACTGAGATAGCCAGGCTGGCGGCGAAGTCGGCCTCCTCTTTATAACCCCATGCTGCAATGTTGTGTCTAGGCGGTCCTTTTACGTTGCCCTAGAGGCACTTCTAGGCATACCGCGTCCAGAACCTAGTTTGCCGCGGTAGATGTGCCGTTCTTCAGACATTGTCTGCGAAATAGGCGGCGCAGATACGTCGCGAACGATGATACAATGATAACCGGATAGATTGATAGATTGGAACATCCCAGTAAAGATAGATACACTCGAATCAGGCTACGAAGACGAAAGGTAAGAGCCAAAGCGAGACGAGCGACGAAGAGTAAAATAGCGATGTGATGTGATGTGTTCGACACTGAACCAACTGCCCACAGAAGATGCGTCAGCCTCAACCCTTCTCTGAAAGGAAAGGTAGGTTACTTACCAAAACGGTGCCGGGGTATATCGGACGATAGGTACAGATGGACCAAGCACCTATAGGAGGGCGGGGATGGGGGAGCAGCCAAGGGTGAGGAGGCCATCGTCTACGAAAGGCGATATCAGTATGCAGTAACCACGAGTACTTTCATTGCACTCGACGTACTGAAGGAGTTGCCGTCGCAGCAAACAGGCATCGACGTGCTGAAAAGCAGGGTTTGACTGAGCATACAGCCTACCAAGACGCGTCCCACAAATCCACGTACCAGCTCGGGTTGCCGCCCACGCTACCAGTGTTGATCGGCGTGCACGACACACCAACGCTCGAAGAAGAGTCCACGTCCCCAGTCTGGAGAGACTTCAAGAGACTCGAGATGATATCCGAGCTTGCGGGCTGGACGTCGTTACAGCAGTGCATAGAGCCGCTCGAGCACTGCGAGCTCTGTGAGTACGAGGGCATGGCGGAGGCAGCACTGATGAGGGCCAGGGCAACCGTAGTTAGGGTAGTGAAGAACTGCATAGTGGTAATAAGCGGGAAGATGGGTGCGTAAGGAGGCACAAGAAGATGGGCAGCGAGGACGACGAAGGAGGGGTGGACGGTCTCGGAGGTCCGGCTGTCTTTACCTTTATAGGCGTTGACAGGATGCGAGGTTGAAGTTGTCGCAAACCCTTTGGAAGACCTCGCGGCGTGTGGTCTTCACACCCAAGTTGGTTGTTGGACGCGGGCGATTGCGGTGAACACTGTGAAATGGGTGAGCAGTCGATTTCGATCGAGCTCTGCCATCGGTCACAATGTATGATTAGATGCTCCGAGTGTCCATGTCCCTCTGCGCTATGAGATATTAATATGTTATCAGAACCTTAGAGCGCGACTCTACGTGCTGTGTCTGCAACACACATTGCCGCGATGAAGCTCAGAGCAACTGGCTCCGTCTGCGAACCTAGTGACCTGCCAAATCGAGAGCATGTTGGTAAACGCCACGATGGCGCGTTGCACGTGCCTCTGACCGAGTCTGCTCTGATCGCGTACGTGAAGCGGCCAACCCTGCTCTTTATCGTGTTCGGATGAACTTGACACTCGACCATGCATCGGCTACTCCGGTCGTGGTCTGTTCACTGCGCTCTCGCGCGGGACGGGATCCGCTCGTTGCCTGTAGATTGCACAGTCAATTGACCACCACCAAGCTGCCACATATGGTATAATCGCTCACTCGTTGCAGCAAGCTTCTCTGGTCCATCTGAGCTAGAGGTGCGTAGAGAGACTGGGACATCTCTCCACTGATCGTTCTCCGCAGTGGCTCGGTTTACAGAGAAAAATTTAAGCCGAGGACTGCACTGACAGGATGTGAAGCACTGGAGCTCTCCGACGCTGTTCGGCGATACTGTGACACGGTTTGTGCCCCAAGAGGAACCGTTCACATCCATCACCGCTGCCCTCGCACTCGGATGCTTCGTGGCGGCAGTACGCTCTCTCTTTCTGCGCCCTTCTGGCTCCTCCGCTGTCGACGTGTCTCTCCGCCGCTCGGGCCCGTCCCACCGCGTCTCCGCCAGAACACCGCGGCTTCTCACACGTCCTCCTTTCAGCCAGTCGGTGTCCTCCTTTGGCTCGCCTCCCTGACATATGGCCCGCGTATTCCCAGCACGAGTCGCGTTTGTTCGCCGAGGCTCTCTTTTGCCACCCAGTGCCAAGCTTCGCGTAGCAATCAAACGATTCTAGGCCTCAGGTCTCCCCTCCGAGCTCGTCTGCACGCTCTCCGGACGCTCATAAATACCGGACGCTCGCTCTCGAGAACGCTATCGCTCGTCGACCTACGCCTTCCGTACTCGCCAGCGACTCGTCCTCTCTTTTTCCCTCTCGCTCTTTCCGAAGCTTTCTCTGCTCCACCCCACGCTCTTTCCAGCTCTTCACAATGCAGTTCAAGCAGTCCCTCCTTGCAGCCGTCTCCCTCGCCCTTCTCGCGGCCAGCGTCCCCATCGACGTCCTCGACCTCCTCAGCGGATGCCCTGGTGTCCCTGGTGTACCTTCTGTCCCCGGTGTACCTGCTGTTCCCGGCGTCCCTGGCGTCCCCGGCCAGGATTCTCCCTTGCCCGGCCTGCCCGAGATACCTGGTGTCCCGTCCGGCGTTCTTGGGGTAATCCCCTCCGCATCCGCTTCCATTTCTGTGGGCGGTGTCCCCACTGATGTGCCGGGCGTCCCTAACGTCCCGGGCATTCCCAACGTCCCAGGTGTTCCTGCTGTTCCCGGTGTCCCTGCCGTCCCCGGACTTCCCAACGTCCCCGGCGGCTCTGACCCCTCCGTCCCGCCGCTGAGCTCCATCCTCTCCTCCGCGACCAACGCGGTGCCCACCGGCGCAGTGCCCACCTCGATTCCCCCCGTGTCGCCTACCAGCATCTCCGTCGGCATCAGCGTGGGCGGGAATGGCCCCGTGCCTTCCCTCCCTGGCGTGCCCCCGGTGGCCACCATGACCGCGCTCCCCACCTCCGTCGTGCCCACCATCCCTGCGATCCCTGCGGCACCGACTCCCCAGCCTGGCCACCCTAGCAACCCGCCCCGTCCCAACCCCCAGCCCCAGCCCGCGCCCTCTGGTCCACCGGCTGCTCCTGGGTCCGGCAGCAGCAGCAGCACCAACTACGACGACAAGTGCGACACCGGCCCCGTTCAGTGCTGCAACCAGGTCATGGACCCGAAGAACAAGAGCCACACGACCGCGTTGCAAACTCTGGGCTTGAACGTCGAGCAGCTCGACGGCATGGTTGGCACTAACTGTACGCCGATCTCTGTCCTCGGTGCGGGGGGCAACAAGTGGTAAGTCCCAGTATCCTCTAAATCCGGTGGGGCATCGTTAGTAACCACTGTTCTGCGCCGTCCAGCTCGGCCACGCCGGTCTGCTGCTCGAACACCTCGGAGGGTACGTCCCCCTACTTCTGATCTTCGCCGTTGGTGCTAACCCGCAGCCGCAGGTGGTGTCATCAACATGGGTTGCATCCCAATCGTTCTCTAAGGGGTTTTCCAGTCCGTGGCGCCCCGTACCAGGACGGTAGCTTCGTGGACATTTCTGAGACGTGAAACCCGGACCAGAACAATACGCTCTGCGCATATGCATACCCTATTGTAGCAGCTTTCCTGGTATACTTCACTCTCTCCTACTGTAATGCGGTGCTTTCTCGCTTTCTGTGTCGCGTTCAATTTCGCGTAATCCAGCATAATTTGTCCCCAACCCACCATGACACCCGAAAGGCGTTAGATCGAGTGCCAGTGGCCGCTGGAAGGGAGACATTGACTAGGAACAAGCCCTTGAACGTTACGAGACTCAACATACGCTGCTCGGTTCCGGCATGTGCTAGGGACACAGTGATCGTCGATAGCGAACCACCTCATATTCGTTCCCGAAGAGGGAGGCATCAGTCCAAGTAAGGCAAGTGCTGTGGTTCGCTGTCCAACCGTCTCCACCGTCTCTCTTCACACCCTCTCACAGAACATGAACTCGGAGAAGACCGGTCTATAAGTGGTGCGGTTCATGGTCTCGCGACGATCCCAGTTGACCTTCTTCTCTCCCTCTCCC
Organism: Trametes sanguinea; assembly: GCA_008973685.1. NCBI lineage: Eukaryota > Fungi > Basidiomycota > Agaricomycetes > Polyporales > Polyporaceae > Trametes > Trametes sanguinea. The sequence goes on from WAHA01000018.1 coordinate 1,117,262, forward strand.
TCCTCTTGCCCACGCTCGTCCGCATCGCCCAGCTATCCATCCCTCTCTTTCAACGCCCGACCCACAAAGCTCGTCTCCCACCACTCACAGCAACGATGCGTCTCCAGCTCTCCTTCGTCGCCACCGCCGCGCTTGCGCTCCTCGCGGTCGCAAAGCCCCACGAGCCGCGCTGCGACTCCGATACCACCCAGGTCGTGCCCAGCACGCCCGCATACACCCACACCCACAAGCCCCAGCCCACGCCCACGTACACGCCCCCTGCGACCTGGACGCGCACACGAGCGCAGCCGCATACATCAACGGTGACCACGACCGACTGGGAGCCCCAGCCGACGGTTACCGTGACCTGGACCGCGACCACAACGCGCACGGCGACGCAGACGGAGACTCTCACGACCAGTGTCGAGGGCGGACACCCCCACCACTGGTCCTCGTCCATCACTGGGTCCATCACCGTCGTCGGCACCCCTGCGCCGACTGTGCACACTCATAGCATTGCAACGCCGTCTCCCACGGGGAGCGGCAGCCCCGGCGCGGGTGCTGGCTCTGGCGCGATCCCTCCGGGAGAGTGCAACACTGGCTCCATCCAGTGCTGCGACCAGGTCCAGGATGCAAAGTCCGAGCAGATGAGCGGCATTATGTCGTCTCTCGGCATTGACCCGCTCAGTATTACTGGCCTGGCTGGCACGTCATGTTCGCCTATCGACATTCTGGCTCTCGGCGGTGGAGACAGCTGGTAAGTTGTCTTCGTACGTTTCCGTGGATTTGCGTTGAATATATGCGCGAATAATTAGCACGCAGATGCCGGTTTGCTGCAACAACAACACGTACCGTAAATTCATCTCCTTACGGACAGAAAAACACGGACTGATACGGCGTATGCGACTTCCCAGAGGGTTTGATCAACATCGGCTGCGTTCCGATTCTCTTGCAGATGTGAAGATGACCGGATTTCTGTGACTTCGTGATGGTGAGCACCTTTCAAACCTGTGCATTCACGCTTGCTCACCGTGCCTTAGGTTGGACTTCGTTCTCTCTATGTCGGACATCTTCTGTATCGCTAGCTGGTCCTTTTCCCTTCTTAGCCGTCGCCTGTTATTGTTCTTCGCTTTCTTCCAGGCTCGACGTCATATCACTACCTCTACCTCCTTCCTATGCGACCCTCTTCGCGCTACTTGCAATTTTGAATGTCTGGGAAACGACGCATACACGGTTGGAACAAATGAAATCAGGCTCTAAGCATGTAGCGATTAGTAGGGTTACAGTCTATCTAAAACGTGTGTCTCAGTCACTCGCATGTCTGCCGGAACTCTCTGAAGCATGCGTACCTTGAACTGGATGCATGCGGATACTGAAGTGTGCGTCAAAGAGTCCTAATATTGCACTGGATACTGGATGGAGATGTGGTAAGGGATTGCACGCACAGTGGTCTGTACATAGGACTCCTGACGGGCTATTGATTGTTGCTGGATATCACTACGCAGCTTCGGCTGCAGCACTGACATAGTTTAGTATCGCCAAAGGTAAAAGCCAACAAATTCCCTTCATTCACCAAGCTCAACGTCACGTCTCCGCGATATCGTACATCATGAATCCACGACTCGGACTTAAAGCCTCTCAAGCCTCCTACCCAAAGTAGCGCTGCCCGTGGTGGGAGAGGAAGACGCCGTTGTCGGCAGGCGTCAGGCCGTCGATGATCTGCAGCTGCGCGCGCACCGACTCCGCCGGGGTCTCGAGCCTGACCGGGAAGCCCTTCCTGTTCATCTCTTCCACGCCCCGCACGACCATCTCGTGCGCCGCCGGTCGCCTGCCAGACCGCGGAGTGTCAGCCAGAACCTCTGCCCAATCCGAGTCACCCCCCTCCGTCGCAGCGGGGTCCCGAGCACTCACCTTCCGGGCCCATCGTCCCGCTCGTGTCCACCACGCCCGGACACACCGACGCGACGACGAACCGGCCCGCGCCGTTCTCGTTCTCCTCCGTGTTCGCGCCGAGCTTGACCGCCCACTGCGTGGCGACCATGAGCGCGGCGGCCTTGCTCGCGGCGTACGCGGCCATGTGCGTCGCGCGCGCGGCGAGGACTGCGCGCGGGTCCGCGCCCGTCGTGCTCACTACGACGATCTTCTTCGTCGGCGCGGGGGAGGCGCGGAGGAGCGGGAGGAAGGCGGCGAGGCGTGGATGAGGCCGAGGGTGTTCACTTTGTACTGGGGGAATGGAGAGAAAGAGAGAGAGAGAGAAGTGGTTGCGTGAGTGATGCTGTCGGGCGAGGGAGAGGAGATGAGGGGGGCGTACGGCAGTGATGAAGTCCGTGTCGAGCTCGTCGAGGTCCTTACTGCACAGAGGACGCGTTGAGCTCCATACCGAGGCTGAAAACACCAGCACTCGTGCATCGAGCGACTTACAAATCCTCGTAGCGGCGGTACACCACCGCAGGGTCCATGAGCGCCGCGTTATGGATCAGACAGTCCAGTGTGCCGCCTGTCACGGCCGCCACCTCGCCGGCCGCACGCTGCGCATCGTGTCCATCATCAGCATTCAACACGCAAGCGAGGGGGGGGGGGGGGGGGGGATCGGGGCGAGACGCACCTCCATCGCCTTGTGGTCCGTCACGTCGGCTTCGACGACGTGCACGTTCCCCAGGCCCTGGATGGCGGCGGAGAGGTGCACGCTCTTCTGCTTGTCGCGCACGACCGCGAAGACGCGCGTGTCTCCGCGTGCGGCCTGTCGCGGTGTGCGTTTGGAGGTCGAGTACTGATAAGTTCCGCGGGGCGACTGGTACGAAAGGCGGGACTCACGAGCTGTCGGACGAATTTCGAGGCCGATGCCCCGCGAGGCACCAACCACGGCGTGTGACGTCATCTTGGCAAGTTCGGCTTGGCGCTGCAAGAGGATTCA